>VZTE01005137.1:1704330-1846009 GCA_013397775.1 Eulacestoma nigropectus | reverse complement strand
GCCGCGACCCGCGGTCGTGCCCGCGGCCCCCTGCGGGATGAGCTGCCCGGGAGGCGTCTCCCGCGGAGTCGCTCGGGGTTCCATTACAGCGGGCTGGACATCGCCGCCCGCAGTGCGCTGTCCCTGCTACCCCTGGGCTGAGCCAGCGCCGTCCCAGCCCCGGCAGAGCCCGCTGATCCTGTGGGACAAGACTCCCGCTTGGAGGGTTTACTTGCCTTCTCCTGCTTCAAGACGCCAAGGATATTTTCCCCGCAAAGCCATTTGTTAGAAAAGAGAACCTGGAACAGTGGCCGAAAGCGAGCCCTGCTGCCGGCCTGCTGTGGGGTCCCCCTGCCTGCCGGGGGAGGCCGGGGACATGCCCGCCCGCCGGTCAGCGGGACGGAGTGGCAGCCCCCGGGCTCCTCCGCGCACCGCCAGACGTTTAGGATGCTGTCATGGAGCAAAAGTGAAAGGACGGGGCCAAACATCTTCAAATTTGAGGACATAGATGTCTTAACCCCTTCTTCTCTTGTTGTGTAATTTTGACCATGTCATACTCTTCTACAATTAAAAAAAAAAGAAAACAAAACTGGGAGGTCTGTTCCATATGGTGGTCACCCAAATGGAAAGGTTGCAGATTTGGGTGTGCTAAGCTTTGAGAAAACGGAGGAATGGAGCAGGAGCGTGTAGGAAGTCTGTCCTCTGAAGCAAGGCTCTGTCTGTGCCCTGTGATTCTGCAGCACTCCTGAGAGCTGTAAGTCTCACTGAAAGGCAATGCGAAATGGAGCAGGTAGGTACGGCAAACCATGAGAGTAGTGCAGTACTGGAACTTAGCAGGATAAAGCTGGTTAGTCGTCATACATGGCGTACATATAGTGGAGATGATTTGCCATCATCTTGCTGGCTCATACTAGAAACCAGCTGGCATAAAACTCAACACACAGTTACAAAGGTTTGAAGAATGAGTCCTGTGAGCTTGTTCAGTTTCTGATTATTAAATAACGTCCTGAGAACTGAGTTCAAACAATGCCTGTCTTTGCTCCAGGTACCTTATGCACAGACATAAGAAATGTAAAGTTGTTGTGACACTCACCAGTTTTTATGATAAAGCTGTCTATTAATAAAGTCTAGAGAGCCAAAAGTATATTAGAGAACAGGGATGCTAAGAGCATGCTAAGTGCCTTCTAAAGTAGAGTTGGAAATGTATCTACTCCAAATTAAGCATTACAGGTACACTTCCTTTAGGACAAGGTGTTTATTTTTCCTATTTCTTGTTTAGTTATTTCCAGGGTTGATATTATAAGTATTTTGAGGAACAGTAAACCTCTCTTTGTTCATTTCCAGTTTCTTCCACCTGAGATGATCTCTTCACACTATCTTTTGTCTGCTAGATGGCCTCTGTTTTTTCATCCAACAGGTACTCCAGCACTCATTTCCCTCACTAATGCTTATAGGACCTGCCACTGAGACAAGACAGGAGTGAGAAGAGGGACATGAGCAGAAGTTGACATGCATCCCTCTATCCCTCACAGGTTATCAATTGTATTTCTGAAGAAACTGTGCCAGCGTACTAGACTTTGCAGTTTATTGGACCCAAAGACTTTGAAAAATATCATTGGCTAAAACTCAGAGAGAATGCGGTGTTTGTTCTCCAGCCCCATGCTGTGGTCACTATTCTGCACAAATCATGACGGAGAAATGTGTAGGAGTATGTGTGGGCTTGTTAGAGTTTAAATTATTATCTCTGCTAGTTGACAATGAAAAGCTCAGATCAGACATATGGGGAGACAGATTAGCAGCTCACCACTCAAAACAGCTCTGGGCACTGTTTCAAATTCCGTGGATGCTTACCTCTGGTACAAGAATGCTGTAATGATACAACAGTATAACAGGTGTGATATGGCCCCTTCGTACTGAAAAGTACAGAGATACCTTGATTTCAGTTCTCTGGGAAAGAGGATCATGTTCACTTTTGAGTCAGAAGTGAAGCCTCACTTCTCAAAGGAAGTAACAAATCAGTCCCTGCAGGGCTCAGCAAGTTCCCTATATCTCGTAACCTGTGGTCTGCCTGGTCCAAGCCCGACATTTTTCTTTGGTGGTGGATAGACCTTTAAAGGTTTGGATATTGAGTTCAAATAAAATTTTGAGGCTGAATTCTCTATGCAAATGTTTGAAAATCAACTCTGTCCTTCTGCAATTCCCATGACCAATGCAAAGGAAAGATGACAGGTTGTAGTTTTTTTTAAAATGTTAACTTATTTGAGACATTGGGGTAAATCGACTTTTCTCTCTGAATGCCTAAACATGCCGGGGAGTGAAGCTGCCTGTGGGCCAGAAGCACATTCATATGAGCTCTTTGAAGCATCTGAATTATGCCACCTTGCCATGCATCATATTCAGCATTCAACAAATTCAATCATTTTAATCATAATGAAAACAGATTTACACAAAGAACACTCTAAACTTTCGTGCATAAAATAATTCTGATTGGAGATGACTTCTGAAGGTCATGTCCTCCAGCTCTTTTTCAAAGCAGGGCCAACTTTAAAGTTATGTTATATTGTCCAGAAACTTGTCCAGTCAAGTTTTCAGTATTTCCAAGGATAAATTTTCCAGGATGGAGATACCACAGCCTCTCTGGGCACCAGTTTCAATATTCAACTGTCCGTTCATTTTTTTTTTTCCCTGCCATCTGTTTGGGATTTCTGTTGTTGCAGTTTGTGTCTGCTGCCTCTTATCACCATTCACCTTTAAGAATACAATTCTTCCCTCTCTGTACTGTCTTATTAGGCAGTTGAAGGCAGCAGTAAGGTTTCTTCCCCTTAGCCTTGCCTTCTAAAAACTGAACAAATGCATTTATCTCAGCATGTTCTTGCAGAACCTTGGTGGCCCACTGCTAGACTCGCTCCAGTAGGTCAGCTGGGGAGCCCTGGACTGGACACAATACTCTCACAAGTGCCATTCAGAGGGGTATGATCACTTCCCGTGACTATTGCTAATACACCCCAATATGTGTTTACCCTTCATCACTGCAAAGGCACACTGGTGACTGATACTCACTTTACTGCCTGCCAGGATCCCCAGGCCTTTTCCTGAGAAGATGCCTTCTTGACCATGAGCCCTCTGCATCAGTTTTCCCTATCCCAGTTGCAGGACTGCACATGTTCTTGGTGAACTCCAGAAAGTTCCTGTCAGCCCATTTATCCAGGCTGCTGAGATCCCTCTGAGTTGTAGCCCTGCCCTCCAGCTATCAACTTATTCCACACAACCAAAATGGGGAAAGGAGACAAGTACTTACAGACAGCAAAAAAATTCTTAGTGCTGTCATAACATCTCTGTAGGTATTATTTTTATATAGAACCATGGAATATCTCAAACTGGAAAGGACCCATAAGGATCATGGAGTCGAACTCCCTGCTCCTTGCAGTACTACCTAAAGCTAAACCACGTGGCTAAGAGCATTGTCCAGATGCTCCTTGACCTCTGACAGGCTTGATGCCATGACCAGTTCCCTGGAGAGCCTATTGCAGTGACCAAACACACTCTCAGTGAGAACTTTTCCTAATGTCCAGTCTGACCTTACCTTGATGCAGCTTCATTCCATTTCCTTGTGTCTTATTTTTGCCTTTGTAGCTACAGACAACTGTAAGAAAATTCACTTTAAATAAAGGAAAAGCTTGCAAAATGAAATATCCACTTGGCTGTAAGGATTCTGTTTCTAGCTTGTGAGTACTTGAGCAGAAAGTATATTAGGTGGAGTAGCTAGAAGTGTATCCAGTGAAAGTGCATTGACTCGACGTGTTTAAGTTTTTTCTGATAATAAAAATTATTTCTGGTGCAGGCCCTTTTTTGTTTCTTTTGCATAATATGGCAATACTTGGGGCTCTGCCTCATAGGAATGTGGAATTTATTTTAACAGTGTAGCTCTCACTAGTTTGTAGTTTATACCTTATGTTGCTTGCTTACTTGAAGGTTTTTTTCCTGTGCTTTTCATGCTCTGAATAAAAGCAATGGAGAAGCTCCCAAAGACTTTGGTGAGAGAAGAAGTAGGTCAAATGTGAGATGAATGCACCATTTCTGCCGGTTTGAACTTCTGGGTCATGTTATCACAGATGTAGTCAATATCCACAGGTGTGAACTGAGCTGCTGAACGAATTCAGAGAGCGTGTCAGAATAGGTGCCTGACATTATGGGATGAAGCTATATATGCAGGGGAAAAAAAGCTTTGTCAGAAGAATTGGTTGCACTTCTCTGTTAATTCCCCATACAAAAAACACTTAAAGCCTTATTTTTGCATATGATTCTACTTAGGAAGATTACCATGTCATGTGGTGATCAATGAAGTTATTCTTACCTTTTCAAATGGACTGTGCAACCTTTAATTAGCATGAGGAAGCTCTTTATCTCTAGAGAAAGGCCCTTCAGAAGCACAGTGCCTGAAGCATCATAGTGATGTGGAGGACAAAATGCCTCTTATTAAGACATCAATCCTACTTCCCGCAATACCCGATCTCTGTCTGCCTGCAGCAACGCCCAGCATTTCTAGGCTTATCAGAGCTGATGAGATGGAAGCTGTTGGCGTTCTTGCCGGTTTGCATGCAGGAGCACCAATTAAACTTAAAAATAAATAAATGTTAGCAGTACTTGAAGTGATATATTTCCTCTGCTATACCTGATTTCCTCTGCACCATCCTCTAGTCAATATTAATTTCACACGTGGATTTCCTTTTGAGAGACTTCTGTAACTGAAGCTCAGAGAGAGCATCTCCATCAGAACATGGTTAGTGTGATGGTCCTAAGGCTTTGTGGTCCAATCCAGTCCCCCATAGAGCATGAACTGGGTAGTCCCAATGAAGGCTGCTACCCAAAATGTCGAAATCCACAATATGGTACCAGGGCCAAGCCCTCATATATTTTATTCTCCATAATGAAATCTAGGGTAAAATGTTCTTTTTCTACCGCTGTCCTAACCACAAGGTGACCAAAACCTGTAAGTATTTTTGCTTTGTCAGGCTACAGGGGCTATAGCTGGATTCAGCTTTCACGGCCCAGTGCTTTTCATCTGCAGGTCCTCCTCTGCAGGTCCTCCTCTGAGTATTGCATTTATCAGAGACCTGCTGAAGCACAGTGTGAGTTGGGGGCATGGGAAGGGCAAGCAAATATACAAAGTTTCTTTTAGACTAGTGTGAAATGAGTTGTACACGTGGGTTTCATGCTAATATGCAACATGGCCACATCAGGAGACCTGGGATGGCAGGCAGAACAGGAGCCCGAAGTTGTCTGCTCCACTCCTAACTCCACGCACGTAGAGAATTACCTTTGTTCTTGGTCATGCTGAATGGCTAAAACCCTATACTTCTAGGGATTCAAAAAATTCTCTCACCAGCAGAACTTAACTGAGAAGGTATTTTCAGAGCACAACCGTTTTACTGAATCAGGATGGCTTTAACAAAGCAGGAGCTGGAGCCCTGGTGTCCCATTTCCCAACAGAGCCTCCCGCTCCTGCTTTTGCAGACTCATTCTTTCTGCACCTTCCCAGAAATATTTTGGAGGCGATACAAAGAGAAGCCCTGTTGCAGCCCTGTCCTTACTCAAAAATATGCTGTACAGCTGAGTGGTGAAATTATTCATGCCAGGAAAGTGGGTTCATATCCCTTCTCACAGGGGAGGACTAATAAATGCAGCATTATGAGCTGCATGAAAGCAGCCTTCATTTACATACCTAGGAAGAAAAAAGACTCTGAGGAAGGATCTTAATGACTAGCAATCACAGCAAAAGTTGTCACAAAATCATAACACTTCTTGCAATCTATATAAATATAAATAAATACTTCAACATAACCTGCCCATAAGCCTGCAAGAGTATCACGTTTGCCAAAGGCTACAGAATGACTTTTTCCTACAAGAATCTATCTGCAAATATCCTGAAAATAATTCTCTAATTTCACAATGAGCATCATCATTATGATTTTGCTTCTACAGTCTCTTCTTTCTTCCCATTATCTGCTCTATTTGAATGCCTGTAGTGAAATCTGCTAATAATGGGATGGAATATGGATTAGTTTGTTTATGTGCTTCTGTTGGCAGCTTTCCATAGGGGGGGTGGAGCAAGATGATTATATCCTCTCTGGGGCTCCTTTGCCCTGGCTCTTGTGAAAGAACATCTTGCCCTGATGATGTTGCGAGAGGCTTCAAAATGTCAGCAGTGGCAACACTTTTGCTGACAGTCTCAGCAAAAAAAGCTGAAAGTAGTCAAATAGTTTGCAATTCAGAGACAACAGGAATATAAGCAGGTAAAAAGACATGTAGGTATTTGTAGGGGTGAGGGACAGTACTAAAAGCTTGACTGAGTACAGGCACATGTGTTTCAACTACCTCAACATTTCTGATTGAGTAGGAGCATGTTTCAGAATACAAGATAGACTTGACTGGTGCCTGGGTTAAACATGGGTTAAACACGCAGGGAAGTGATTTGTATGTACCACATGGAGGGGAATTTTTGAGTAACCTGCCAGCTGCCTTCACTGCAGACACTCCTTACATGGGGCTGTCTCAAGATTAAGCAGGATGGGCGGGTGAGGGGCTTCTTGTCTGCTGATGGTGGCTTAGGAGCAGATGGTGAACATGAATAAAGATTCTCTCCCTACATTTGGGCTGCGACTTCTGCTGCACAAGCTTTCCTGCAGTTCAGGCCAGCTAGGCACTGGCTTGCAAATGCATGTCGGCCATAGTCTTGTTGACAGCATGGTCAAGCCTTAACCATCATGCTTAGAGTTAGACAGTGCTTTTTAAATTTTTTTTTATTAATTAAATGAACGGTTCTGGCCAAATGTCAAGGTTTTGAATATCAGCTTGGACATATGAAATCCCAGGTGCCTTATGTGGTCCTCATTCTCAGATAGTTTTGCCAAGGAAGGAAGTAGGATATTTGAGCAAGTTGTCAAAACTCGAGGGTCCTAGACTTCAGGCTGAGTTTACCAGATGTTTTATGTTTTCATAAATCACAGTCACAGCTATAGTGAATGATGGCAGAGAAAGTTAAAGAAATTATATTACTTTTGCATTTAGCTCTTAGATTTCTGCACATCTTCTGTAAGCAGGAATATGGAAACTATTTTCCTCGTTCCTTTTTTATTTTCTTTCCGGCATTGCTCGTGAGGTGTCTGTGGCCCTGTATAGTCAGTCTGATTATCTGCTTTCCCAAATACACGACATTCTGATATTAGCATGCTGTCATTCAGACTGGTACAACTAATATATGGAATCTTGTCAACAGACAAAAAAAGGAAAAAAAAAAAGACAAAAGCAAGTATTTAGAATTTGTTGGCACTTCCAAAAGTTTGATGAAGAGGTAAAAGTGAGTATATAAATATTTATTGAGTTGTGTTAGAGTAAAAAAAAACAAGCTCTTCTGGTTTAGTTGTGAAAAAAGATACTATGAATTTTATCTATTCTTCTACAGCATCCTTCAAAGTTCTCTTGTTATAGTATCTGCTTCTTTTTCTGCAAAACCCTGTGTCAGTAGTGTAGGACCTAAAGCATTTAAGCCTGGCCAAGCACATCGCTCTCCTTCTCCCCTGCTTTTGTTTAATGACTTGAGTGGTCTCTTTTATTAATGCTCATGACAGTTTTATTTAAACGAATTCTTCCTCACGGTGTTTTATTTATTGAGGGGTTTTGGGCTTGATTTGCCTTTGTTTTTGACTTCTTTTTTTAATGGATTAGAAGCTATGTCTTTTGAAAATCTCCTGCAGAGTGGGTTTTAAAAAAAGTAGTAGTAGCAGTAGTAGCAGTAGTAGTAGTAGTAGTAGTAGTAATTGTAATAATAATAATGGAATAATTCTCTTCACGCTTCTTCCTAAAGGCACAAGAATGTAACTGTTACATCTGCTTAATTTCTCCCAGTTTGAACTGATTTAATGGTGAAAAACCAGGACGTAATTCACTACTACAGTGCTGCCAGCCAAGGGACAGACGTGAGAGTATTAAGAATGTACCAGTAATGGCAATCCTGAGTACAGCAACACTCAGGAGCTTCATTGGTTGGACCCATTTCAGTTGTGCTGTAATGCAGCAATCAGGCTAACTTAAAGGATCTTCCAAGATCACAGAAACCAGGCTTCTTCAGATGCTCAAAAAACCCAAACCAAACCAAACCAAAAAACAACAACAAAAAAAACAAGAACTGAAAAGGTTGCATAGAGGGAAGTCAGTTCACTTCTGGAATGAGCTGATGGGGAAAAAGTTCAAACAGGACTGTCTGAACATATCTTCTTCCGCGGCCAAGGCAGCCACGGGAAATGTCCTAAGCAAACACAATGCCACAACAATAGACAATCTGCACAACCTGCTTACTCCAGCTGACATATCTGAAAACCACATTAACCTCTGGCTTTTATGGGTCATGGACTTTCAACTATTGTGTGTAACAACCTAAGAAACCCAATAGAAAAGATGCTTTTTAACAGATTTAAAGTAATAAAGCAAGAATCATGATCTTCCACCAAATAGCTGACATAGAATAAACATGCTGACCTTCTGGAAAAATAATTATTTGTGATTGCACATCTGTGTCTACAGTGGTTTTTTTAAAGTATTAAACATTTTTTAAAATTATTTCTATGGAGCTGGAGCCCCTTTTGATAGTGATACATGCACCTCAAATATATTCAAGTAATGAGAGGAAATAATTAGCATGCCATAACCCTAATGCTGGTTGCTGCCAATTGTTTTTCAGCTTAGCCACTGAAAACAGTTCTCACTGTGCTGCAGGGCAGTTCCTTTTTTCCTGGGTTTTCACACTCTTTTACCCTCCACTTGAATTCTTTCCTAAAGCCCTACCTGAAGTGGGGAGATGCCGAGGGCTCGCTGCCCGTGGCTGGCACAATGCCTCAGCCTCTGAGGATGCAGTGCAGTCATGGTACCCCATGGCTAGTCCAAAACTTGTCACCAGCCTCAGCAAAACTGACTCTGGTCTCCCTGAAGACAAGAGTAAAATAACTCTGCTGCTGCTTGCTGCCTTCTTCTGCCCAGTACAGTGTGGGGCTGGCAGTGAACGTGATGGGGAAGTTTTGGGGGCTGCTCAGCCCAGGTTTAGAAGCTCCAGCTCTCACAAATCCATCTCGAGCCAAAGAATAGGAACCATGGTCACAGTTACTCTCTTGTCCTTGGTCCTTTGTACCTGTCCTTTGCTATCCCAAACCAAAAGGTATTTTCCTCCATGGATTTCATTAAATCTCCATTTGCAATTTTACAAAAGGACTTAACTGAACTACAGGAATTTACAGGTCCATAAAAAGACCCATGATTAAGAAATATCTGCAAATGTATTGTCTATATTTATGCATTATTTATTTAATAATAAAGGGTTTATATCGGTGAGGAGCACTGTGAGAATCTTCCCTCAACAGTGCTCAAAATAACCCTGCTGGGCAGATCTCTGTTTCAGCTGCAGTTAGGGGGAGATGCGGGCCTGAAAGTCAGGGTGAAAGAGTTCTGTCATGATAGCAGGGAGAGAGTCTGCAGCTCAAGAAGAGACCACAGAAAAGTGTTGACACCACAAAGACAGCCACGATGTTCCATTAAATCTGATGAAGCCTGAAATTCAGAGCTGGTCAGAAAGGCTGGTATAAACTGCATACGAAGCATTTAAAAATGCTAATAAGCAGGTATCACTCCGACCCTGTTGGTGGCTACACTAATGTAGCAGGTTTTCAAGGATGAAGTTCTTTGAAAGAAGTTTCTCAGGAAAGTTTGATCTCTTAGTGCTTTCAGTCAAACCCAGCCACACCCTGAGTTTAAACAAACACGTTTAAGGAAAACAGTGACAACACTGTTCTCTTTCCCGGGTTTCCTGCATTGTTCTCATATGCTCCTCACAAGGGATTTTGTGACATGGGATTGTAGGTCACACGTAAAATTATCGTTTTATTCCAGATGCCCTAAAGCCATCCAGTGAGAGTCCACATCCAGGTATTTTTTTTAACAAGAGATTGAAACTGGTGTTTGGCGCTGCAGTATGCTGAGCTTGCTGTCCCTATGAGTGCAGAGGGGGGTCACGCAAACAGAGCAGTGACCATGCCCCAGCATTTTTATGTGATACCTCTGCCTGGAGGGGCTTATCTCAAGGCAGGGTCTCTTCCCTGAGCACAAACTTGCAAATGGCCAGAAATCCTCCCAAGGATGGAAACAGGAAACAAGTCTCTGCCTCTCCTGGGAGAGAAATTAGATGCTCAAGACATGGTGAGAAGTGGTTTGTGGGGAATAGCAGCTACCACACAGGGAAAAATGGTTGCGATTTTAAGATGGGGCAGCAGAAGGTTGAAGTGGAAAAGGCACCCAGCAATTATAAAGACATTCATTCAGTAATACAGATTATGATAATTTTAGACTATTATCATAATAATGCCCTTATTTGTTTCATAATAAGGTTTCAGCAAAGACTGCAGTTCTTGTTGAAAAAGAAGTTTGAGAATTACTGATTTCATGAATAAAGGGTGATTTGGTAGGTTTTAGTAAATACTAATGATTTAAACAACATTGCCTGTAATTTTAGAGCCATATATTAAACATTGTTATGAAGACCTTGCTGCAGGAAATTCATAGCCATTTAAGCCACCCTGATGCTGTTATTCTGCAAAACACAGCCATAAGAAACTAAAGGGTTAGAACTTGTTTCCAACTGCTTCTGAAGCTGCCACGGAAAGCAAACCTGATTTTTAGAAAGTTCTACCACTTGGCTTCAGCCATCTTTTAGCTTCAGCAAAATTGTGTGCTTAGCAGCTCTTGAAAAGCAGTGCATTTCCATCAGGTACCCATAGCTGTATTTTGGATCTGGAGTTAAGCGCTTGACTGTGAATTTCTGATTAAATAGTAATTTTTTTAAAAAGTCCTGGTAATTAAAAGTCATCAGAACTAGGGGCTTGTATTGCTGCCTTCAACACTCATCTTTTCCTGTTGTTTCCTAACATACCCATCATCATTTGTATCTTGAACACAGATTCAGAAAAATAAACTTACTGTATCATAATAGTATTACTGCAAAAATTCATAAGCCTAAATAATTTTTTGTATGATAACTTGCCAGAATTGCTCACCCATGCAAAATTAGTGATGTGCCAACATTGGCAAGATTAGCAAATAACCATATTTTCTGTCCTTTTTTTGGCAATAATCATTATACCGAAGATAACAGTAAAGGGGAGCTGCCATGCATGTAGTTTTAGTTTTGATGGCTTGGGTAATAGCCATGGTCACAGTGAAATGAAATAATGCAGGTGTTAGCACAACAGAGTTTCCAGAGGAAAAATCCAGCATTATTTGTTATAATCTCCTTACAATCTGCGCTGAAACCCATTGCTTCTCTCTGGTTAAACTGAAGCTCTCTCAGCCAGAGCTACTTCAATGAGGTCACAAAATCACAGAATGGGCAAAGTTGGAAGGGACCACAGTAGGTCATCTGGTCCAACCTCCTTGCTCAAGCAGGGTTATCCCAGAGCACATTGCACAGGACTGCATCCAGACAGTTCTTGAATATCTCCAGTGAGGGAGACTCCACAACCTCTCTGGGCAACCTGTTCCAGTGTGTGGTCAACCACATAGTAAAAAAGTTCTTCCTCGTATTCAGGTGGAACTTCCTGTGTGTCAGTCTCTGCCCGTTGCCTCTTGTCCTATTGCTGGGTACCACCAGAAGAGCCCTGCTCCATCCTCTTGACACCCTCCCTTCAGATAATTATAGACATTAATGAGATGCCCTCTCAGTTGTCTCTTCTCGAGGCTGAACAGGTCCAGTTCCCTCAGCCTGTTCTCATAAGAGAGATGCCCCAGTCCCTTGATCATCTTTGTAGCCTCCACTTGACCCGCTCCAGGAGCTCCATGTCTCTCTTGTACTAAGGAGCACAAAACTGGACAGAATACTCCAGATACGGCCTCACTAGGCCTAGCAGCTGCTGTTCAGCCAGTTCTCAATCCACCTCACTGTCCGCTCATCCGGTCCACACTTCCTGAGTTTGCCTATGAGGATATTTTCAGAGATGCTGTCAAAACCCTTGCTGAAGTTGAGATAGACAATACTCACTGCTGTGCCCTCATCCATTCAGGCAGTTGTTTCATTGTAGAAGGTCATCAGGCTGGTAAAGCATGATTTACCTTGAGTGAATCCATGCTGACTACTCCTGATCACTTTCTTGTCATTCCTGTGGATAGAGATGGCCTCCAGAATGAGGCACTAGTTCCCTAGGTCCTCTTTCTTGCCCTTTTTGAAGACCAGGGTGACCTTTGCTTTCTTCCACACCACCCGGATGCAAAGCCAGCATGGGGGCTCTGTGAAAGAGAACATGAGATCACAGCAGCTTGTGCTTCTCAGGCTTGTAGACAGTTATCTTTTGTAGAAACACAATGCTCAATACATTTTTGTATGAGTCATATGTATTCTTCCTCTTCAATCTCTTCCCAAACAAGTTCCCAGTGTTTCTGCATATCACTTCTAACCATTATCACAGTAGTTGCATATATTGTATAATAAAAAGTGCATATTAGCTCAGAGTGCTCTCAATAAAATAGATTCATTCCATAACAACAACAACAACAACAACAACATCTATGCAGAAAACTGTTGCCTTTATAACACGGAGAATCTTTATGCGAGAATCTCCTCCAGGGTGGTGGATCTTTTGGTATTTTTTTATGTAAATCTCGTCAGACTGCTTTTTCTTTTCCTTTTGCAGAAATAAAATAAAAATTTTAAAAATAGCTAGAAGGTAATGTATTACCATATTTTAAATTTGAACTAGTTCTTCTGATTTCTTTCATAAATGCCATTAAAGCCAAAAGGGAGTTGTGCACTTATATTCTGAAGCATCAACATGATAGTGTGATTCACACTAGAAGTCAATCTGAATAGCAGTGTTTCAATGTAGTATAAGGGAAAACAAAGCTGCCCCAAGGTTTCTGCTTATCCTGTACAGGGAAAGAAATATCTCTACAGGAAACTTAAAAGAGCTGTATTATGCATATGCACTTACGTGACTGCATATGTAGCTAATATAAAACACCTCATGCTTTTGTAGATGGTATATGACACTATAAAATACCTAAATTCAAGTGGGAGAACTGGGTCTGGGCGGGATGACTGAGTCTGTCCTGGTGTGCAGGGGTGATCCCTGTGTGCACACACCCTGCCCCTGCACGTCCACACTGCCCAACAGGCTGCCTATGGCCCCTGCTGCTCTGCACAGGGACAGGGCTACATCCCTGTGCAGCCTCTTGCCAGATGGCACTGAGATGCCTGTTCAGTGTCCAAGGAACTGAAGCAGCCCAAACACTGTTCTGGTGTACACGAGGTCTGGGAGAGAGCTTGCTCTTCAATAAGTAGCCCAGTTCACCTCTAACTGGACATAGTTTACATCCACCAGTGCAAATGGGTTGCCGTGTGGGTGCACAAGTATAAGCAGGTCAGATTCAGGAACAGTCTTCTGATTTCGCCTGGTGTTGTTGCCAGCGAGGCAGTGTGATTCACAGGGGAAATTACCACAAGTGTGGCTCTCACAAAAATCACAGCTGCTGCATTGTGGAAAAGACTGGTTCCGCTCCCAGTTCCTTGTAGCCCCTATCCATCTTCTTCCTTCGCAATTCAAAGTTACAGATATGCTTCTATCTCCCCGAGTGGAAAGGAGACAACTTAGCTGTAATTACAAAGAAGACTTTTGAGATCAAAAGGTGTCAACAGTTTCTTGCAACTGTGTTTAGACTTCAAACTAAGTCAGCCAACTGAATGCTAAACCATGTCCTGCTGAGATGCAAATAACTTGAAAGGTGAAGAGCAGAGGTCAGAGTACTGCCTAGGGAGTTCTGGCCCAAATACAGTGAGCCATATCTTGCCTTCCTCATCCCTGGTGGGATGGGAATGAGAATCAGAAGAAGGTAAAATCCATTAGTGGAAATAAGAGCAATTTAATAATTGAAGTAAAATATAATAACACTTACTCCAATAACAAAAACAACAAAAAGCAGATAAGAAAAAGAATAATAAAAGCCAAGAGAAACAAATGATGCACAATCCAATCGCTTACCACCATAGACTGATGCCCAGCGCATTCCTGTACAGTGATTAGCCTTCCCAGCCAATTCCTCTCCGTTTAAATACTGACCTTGATGTTCTGTGGTATGGAATAACCCTTTGGCCAGTCCAGGTCATCCGTCCTGGCCATGCTCCCTCACAGTTTCATGTGCACCTGTTTGTTGGCAGAGCATGGAAAGCTGAAAAGTCCTTGACTTAAGTAAGCACTACTTAGCAACGAAGTGTGTTATCAACATTATTCTCATACTACATCCAAAACATGGCACTGTACCAGCTACTAGGAAAAAAATTAACTCTGTCCCAGGCAAAACCAAGACAGCAGGGCAAAGCAGCTGCTGTTTCCCATTCTAGAAGCCTGAGCTGTAGACCCATTCCCTGCAGGGCTCGCTGAAGGCTCTCCCATGTGTGAGAACGCCAGCCCTCTCTGCTGAGTTTTTAAAGAGCATTGTTAACTCCATATGTGTCTTTTGGCTCTCTGCTTTTTATTTCTGTGTTTTATCTCCTGGCATCCTTAGAGTGTTAAAAGTTGCATTTAACCTTGTCAAAGGAGGACTGTTTCTATTTTAAATTGAAGAATCTTTGTACACAAATCATATTTTGCTTGCAACATTTCCTTATGGTTAAATATTTATGTTGGAATTCCTAAATTATAGTACAAAAACAGCCAAATGAGCTGAGGAAGAGCAACTTCTGTTCCAAAAGGGAGTATAATGACATCTTCAATATCTCGTAAATGAAACTACTTTATTTCCAAGGCAATTGAAGGAATAGCAGTTATGTATTTTGTGACAGATAAAGCCTTTCTCTTCCCCCCCCCCCCCCCCCCCCCAATTTTATGAGCATATCATGATTTCCTCAAATCCGTTTAGTGAAATGTCTTAGATTGTTTTATTTTGCAAATTGCCTTCTCCTATATGTTGACTGACAAGAGTTATCAGGCTGAAACTTTATTTTCTCACACATGTAGCTGGCATTGCTGGGGCAAGTCACAGTTACAAGTCCTTTCTTGGACAAGTGTGAACTTAACCTACTTAGGTTTATTTAAAACTTAATTTTCCTTGAATGTTCCAATGTGTGGCTTTAAGATTCACTTTCCTTTGGACCCAATTAGGCATTTTCCCAGAAAAACAGGGTTTTAACCATTACTCCTGCAAAATGACAAAACCTCACCAAAAAATATTAAATTTACAGACTTGTTGCACTACAGAAGGAAATAAATTAGGTTGGCATGGCTTTGCTTAATCTGAACTACAACCTCAGTGCTTCAAATCCTTGGAATAAATTTCCTTGTTACCATGCCCCAGGGAATTCCTTCTCCAGAGTCCTATAGCAAATCCTGATTATGACATGACTGCACACTCGGCAAACATTTCTGCATTTCTCAACTGAAATTTTTTGTGTTTTATTCCCATAAAAATTGGTTCCAATTTGATTTAGTACAAATATGAAAATATCTGAAACACCCCATAGTGCAAATGTTGTTTGCTAAGCTCCCCTTCCTGCAAATATCTATGGAATGAAACTTTAAGCAAAATTAGTGGAAAGAGAAATAGCAGCAGGACAACCATGACTTAGCCAATTGAAGGAAACATCAGTGTCTATTTACAATGTCTTTTAAATTTTTTCCTAAATCGGTTTTAATTTCTGTTGGGAAATGCTATATTTATGCAAAAGGACTATAAAAATAGCCTGAACTGATCTTTATCTTCAACTGAACTGAAGGTAGCCTGGTAAAATCTGACCATCACCTTCAGTGATTATTTGGAAATAAAATACATTTTCTTGAAGTACTTAAAATTCTTTTTGGTCACCAGGGTATGTTAGTAAATGCTACTTTCAAATGTACATTTCACACCAAAATAGACACTTTCCTGGTGTTAACTATCAAAACTACTAGAAACTATTGCCTCTGCCTAAATAAAGTGATAACAAAGGAAACTAGAAATAACTTTGATGCAAAGTCATTTTTATCCCTTTGAAATAAATAACAGCATCTCCCTTTTGAATAGAGATACTGAATGCTTCCTCGTTTTCTGTTCTTTCAATATATATTCCAAGAGGGAATATACATGATAGGTAATTAAAATACGTGGGAGACAAATATTATTGCATGGTTGCAATCCAATACACTGAGGTCCTTACTTCAGCTGGGACTTGATAATGGAGATACAATAAATGATAAGGAACACTACTTTTTCTTTAATATCTCCATAAAAATATACTTTATATTGACACAGAGATAGCAATAGAGCTGCATTATTTTGTTTCTGCAGAAAAACTCTAGGTAAACAGCAGCCATTAATAAAATAGACAATTTTCTCCAATACTGAAAAAGATAATATGAGACCAAGATTGTGCAGCTGATGAGCCTGCTTCTGTAATCTGTTTTGGCTAACAGCATTAGAACAGCACAGAGAGTGTGCCTATGTGAAAGATACTAATGATTTCTTCTGAAGCAAAATATAAAGTAAAAAACCAGCTCTCTGAAATAGTATAGTTAAAGACTTAATTCAAATTTATTGTAATTCTGATTGCTGTGTAGATGTGTGCATGCTATCATAATCCATGACTATAACCAAACTATTAGAAGCACTGAGACTCGGAATTAGAACAATGAGCCAGCTAATGGTTGTCTGGATTACACTAACAGTACATCATGCCATGCTTATAATTTTTATCACCCTAGTAACACTAAAATAATGATAATTGTAGGATCAAAATGGTGAAGCCATTGATGAAGACATGCAGATTCTCTCAAACTCGAGTTTGAAAGAATCTGCATCTCCTATGTCACAAGTGAGTGACTTTTGGAGTGTGCCATTTAACCAGCTTGTCTCTCTTTCCAGGTTTTAGTGAATTTCTAAACAGTTCTGCAAAAGTTTTTTGGATTGAACCTCCCCAAAAATCATGAATCTAAGATGCAAGTCTTGCAGGTAAAGTGTATGAAAAGACCAAAATTAAGATAACTGGACTTTCTCTGCTACCTCAGTTATTAGTTTTTCTCAGTTATGTCTCCAAACAGTATCTTGGCTGGAAATCTAAGTTCCAAAGATGCCTATTTAGGATGGCTGAAGAATATTCCTGGTTATGGTGTGGCACTGGGATCAAGCCCTGCTCTCATAGCCTGGGTTGGCAGCCCCAGTATGAAGTGAGTCAGAGGTTACCCAGTTCTGCTGCTGCATCTGCCACGTCAGGCTATGTCTTGTTCAAAGGACCAACCATCAGATGTTGAATTGATCCTACCAGCTGCTCACAATCAGAAATCTGCTGAACCCAGCACATGGAACAAAACTGGCAGAGTTCTCCACACCATTCTGTTAATTCCCTGGAGATTTGTAAAGCTTCATGAAATTTGTTGTGTTTTCCCATTGGCTATGTGTTATGAGCTTGTAAAATTGTTCATGCTGGTGAGCTGTAGGTCAGATGCAGAGTAGGATTTCTCAGCCTGCCCCTTCAGAGGTGGGACTAATCACTACATAGAGTTAAGAAGCAGAGGTTCCTCTCAGATAACATCCAGATGTTCATTGCAGGCAAGGAAATACAGACTACATGCTGGTGGCTCTTCCAACTATCACTCTAGACCTTGCTCAAGTGTTATATGAAATATTTGAATGGGAAGCAGTGGCCACAACCTCTCCCAGCTCACTGCATGCGGGCTTTTCAGGAGACATGACACAAGGCACTTCCATCCACTGGCAAACCAGCGCAGCCAGAGCTCTGAGCTGCCATGGTGGCTGTGGTTGTCTCACACATACATCACTTTGAAGACTGTAATTGTGTTTCTAGTTCAGGATGCCAGACATGGTCTGGCTCAGGAAGAGGACAGGCCTATGGCCTGAGGACTAGCAGCCTGCCTTGCATGAATGGAAAGGGACAGGGTCTGGATTGGTGGAAGCATAGCTAAAGGAGGAGGAATGAAAAAATACAGAGTTTAGGTGGGGGCATTGAGGTGCGAGAGATTGGGAAGAGTGGGTGAAGTAGATAGAGATGTGGGGCTGAGTCCTGATAAGACCAAATAAAATGCCATATAAGTAGTCAGGGAACTTGACATTGACAAATTTAGTTTGGGAAGCTCTTGTAGGCACTTGCAATAGAAGGATGCCTTGCAGGGTGATGAGCATACTTGGAAGACGTGTTGCAGAAAACTCAGGCTACTTAACTGTCCTGTCAATGATGTATTTGAACAAAAATACATGCATATGGCAGCATAAGGAAGTTGGAAATTTTGTTCATTCCTTTTAAATCAGGTGATAACCACAGTTCAAGTTTCTCTGGCAATAGAAAGATTGTCGTGAACAGAGTAAAACTTGCTGCTAAAAAAGTTCACATAAAGAAGACAGAGAAGAGGGAAAGGGAAAGAACCTGTTTTCCTGCTGGCCCAAAGAACACTTCAGATGTGACTGGCTGTTAAGGATCAGTGTGACACTTCCAGTGTTTACCTGAGCTCTAGAAGTAGGGATGCCTACTTCCAAACCAGGATGATCTGCTCTAACATCATGGGCTTGACAAGAAGAAGGCTGTCCAGTAGGGCTTCCCAGTCTCCTCGGGCCTTGCAGACAGAACATGACGTTCATACAATGACCCCAGTACACTTTATTTTTTGCAGAAAAGAGGGATAAGAGGAGAGACTGTCTGTTTATTCCTACAGTCTCTGACATCCTGAATCACTGGTCTCTTGTTGCTATCTTAGCACAAATAATGAGAATAACTTCAGGTGATGATACTTCCAGTTAACCTGGAGTTCTTCTGGAACACCTACTGGATACTTACATCCAAGCACTATTAAAAATGTGTCTGCTACATTTGTAATAAACCTAAATATTGCTGCACCTCATTCTTTCAATGCCTTAAGGCCTCAAAGCTGCTGGAGGCATGATGCTAAATGCCTCTCCAGGAACCTGCACATACTGGGGAGCCATGGATGGAGATGAGGCTGCCAGTGGCAATATGGGGAAAAGTATATATGTGTGCCTTGGCATTCTCAGTGACATGTATTGGACAGCTCTGTTGGATTGGTTCCCAGCATTAATTTGCAATAACCACAATAATTTACATTCAAATCCTAATTAATGAAGTTCTGGTGTTTATGGGATGGGAGATCTTGAAAGGATAAGAGTGTACTTTTTGTTCTATTTCTGCCATTTTTCATTCCAGTGAAGCTCTAGTCATGACTCACTGTTCATTACCATCACCTGGCGATGTATGAAGAGAGAGATGTACAGCAGAACAAATTGTTTCTTACCCTGATTATTTGCTTGTTTTCAAGAGGCCAATACCTCCTTTACCACAAACTGGTAAATGGCTTCCTTATAAACTCAAATCCACAAAAATATTTATGTGAGGAAACACTTGAACATATGACCACCTCAAGGTTATTTGTATTTATTATCTCTGTGCTAAATGGTCAGGGTGAGTGGAGAGTGGAAAATCCCTTTCAGTGAGACGTGCAGACAGGAAGCATTTAGGCTTGGAGCTTCCAGCAAAAGCACTGGACTGTCTCTGGGCCATGGAGACACCAACTATCTGCTGATGACAGGGGCTGAGGGAAGCTACTAACATAAAGAATGCGATGAGGTAAAGATGATTCCTTTATATAGATAGTCACAGAATCATGCAGTCACAGAATGGTTTGGGTTGGAAGGGACATCCTTCATCCTTACCCTGCTGCCATGGGCAGGGACACCTTACACTAGACCATGTTGTTCAAAGCCCCATCCAACCACATCCAAACAGGTCCAGGCATGGGACATCCACAGGTTCTCTGGGCAGCCTGTGCCAGTGTCTCAGCATCCTCACAGTCAAGAATTCCTTGCTTATGTCTAATCTAAACCTAGCCTTACGCAGTTTGAAGCCACTGCCCCTTGTCGTATCACTACAGGCCCTTGTAATAAGTCCCTCTCCAGCCATCTTGCAGGGCCCCTTTAGGTACTGGAAGGCTGCTATAATGTCTGCCTGCAGCCTTCTGTTCTCCAGGCTGAAAACACCAACTCCCTCAGCCTTCATTCAGATAATTAGTAAGGTAATTCTTAACTTCAGGTAATAGTAAGTTAATTAATTTATTAACCAGTAGCCCCGTTAAAGCACTGCTGGGTTTGTGGTACTTTCTCCAGTGCCCAAGCTGGTTGCTGGAGCTCTTTGAATCTCTGACTTGGTAACTTCTAAAGTACACCTTTATCTCTCCCTGCTTTCTTATATGACTGCTGCTTCCAGATGAAGGACAGGCACATTGGGTTTGTCCCTCTTGCTGCACAGGGTGATCCTCAGTAACCTGCTGAGGTGCACATATGGACAACATCTGACCTGTATGGTGGCATCCTGCATTGGTGTGCACCATCCCTTTGTGCCCAGTGGTTGCTTTTGGAAAGATACCTGGTTGCACAAGCATGGAGACAGCCATGATGTGTGGCAGCAGATCCTCTGGTCCACGTAGTGCAGACATGGCTATTAGGAATGAAGATCACCAAGGTGTGACTTAAGTTTCCACTCACCTGGAGGCATAACATTTACAAGCTCTCTTCCCTTGGAAGAATAAACCATTTATCTTACAACCATACAAAATTTTATAAAATCATTAACTACTGGTATCTGATGGGAAAAAAACCAGGGATCTTTCTTGGGTTTTCTGCATTTGATGCTGTTCTGGTGAAATTACTTTAGGTGAAATCTTAATAGTCAAGAGTAAAGTCCACTACAAAAATGATTTTGTATGATTTGAGAATGAAAACTAGACGTCAATTTACTTTATTTAAAGATTTGGAAGCAGAACGAGAGTCCTAAGAACTTCTCCTAAATCTGTTTTGTGAGCTTGTCAAACAGCACAGAGCACTGATGACTTCTCAGCAAAACAGGCACAATGGAGGAGTGGTGATCTGAGCGTGGGCCAGGACATTTCCCAGGAGAGAAGGATTGTCAAGCCTAAGGATGAACTTCAGGGGGAAGATGAACCAGATTAGGGGTAACAGCCTTTGGGAGATGTGTTTGCTGCCACTGAAGAGATGTGAGAAATGAGGGCGGCAGCCACCTCAACACCTCTCTACCCCATCCACGCCTCTAAGCACTAGAAGCCAGATGAGCTTTACAGAGATGCAGCTTCACAAGGCAGTGAAGAGAGGATAAGGCTCTTTGGCCAGCCCTAACACTCTGATCCCCTCTGCAAAGACCTACTTTTCTGATGCATAAAGCCAGTGCGGGGACAACAGCTAGGTACATCTGGAATCTGGAATCTAAATCTGAATTTCGCCAGCTTTTATTTCACCAGCTATTTTTTATAGTATATTGTGGAAGGAAATGCCACATTTCATTGAAGTCTATCATTCATACACAAGAAAGGATTTGGCAGCAGTTTATAAACCTGCATTTTTTACGGCAATTTTAAACTTTGCACATTTTTCAGTCTCTGAAGGTTCTTTTAAAAAATGTCTTTGATGACCTCTGAATCAACTGGTGTTTACTGGTCTGTGCAGGGATGTGTGCTGTTGTACACCAGCTGTGGGGCTGCCTTTGGTATAAGCAGCTCAGTTGTTGTGTCAGCAGTTTTCACACTGTTTAATTTTCATAGACTTGGTTACATAACACATTTTCAGACCTTCCAGCTGTGCCTAATGAAAATTCATACTGACACTCATTCAAATCTCAGCATCCCTCTTGCTTTGGTGTTACCTTATTATTTTTTTATTATTCTACTTAGAAAGAACTGCGGCACTCCCAATATAGGAAATGTGATATATGTTGAGAATAATCTCCTGTCACTGCAAGGTTTCTCCTCTGTTAGTTCTCTCTGTGTGCTTCATTTCATTTGTTTGCCACCCATTAGAAAGGGTAGTGAAACATGGTTCATTTTATGTAATGTAACTGCATGAGCAGAGCAGTAATTTACAATGAATAACTTGTTTGTCAGTCTTAGGCTTTTTTCGTGGATTGTCTTTAAACAGATTGTCATTTTCTTGAATTTATTAATTATTCAAAATGTTAATGATTCTGGGAGAATGATTATGAGCAATTTCATGTAAGCATTTGGTATGCAGCACTCCACTTCTACGGCCATTACTTTCTTGTGTAGGTAGATGATGGCACACCATATTTTCTCTATTTTGTTGTCAGAAGACGCTAAAATTATCAATGCAGTTTTGCTCAGAGTATGAGTATAGTGAGGTACAAAAAAAACCATTTTCCCTTAAAGTCCTGACTAGATAAAAGAGTCTTTCTAAGACTAACTTACGAAATAAAGAATATCGTTGTCAGATTCCTTTTACTTACTTATCAAATTTTAATTTCTTATAGTAACTTGCACAGAAAGGTAATAGGGTATGTACTCATGGTCTCAGTGGGGGTGTCCTACAGCTTAGGTTGTGATTGCCTTGTGCTTGAAAAGGTGCTTGAAAGGTCTATTTCTCTGTATAAAATATTCTGAAAATACAGTTATCATCAGCTTGAAAATTTCTCTCAAGGTTATTGTGAAGGTGAAAGTGACTGTAGGCAGTTTCCAGCCCAGAATAATGGTTTGTGAGGTTTGCTGGTCTCCTAACACTTGCTTTCTGTTTCTATTGAAGCATGAAATGTTTCAATTCACCTTAAATTAGCATTTTGTGGGATAAAACTCTGAGTTCTTGAACAGCAAGTGGCTTAAAATAGGTGTTAACTTTTAAAGTAATTTGAATGCTTGAGTACTTGAATAGGAGATATTTTATCTACTTCTGCTTTAAGAGGGAGAGGACAGAGGAAAGTTGTGGTGAGGAAGAGGTAAATATTCCTTGGGTCAAATTAGGAGTATGACAAAGTTGAAAATTCACATTTTAGTTACAATACTCTTGTGATTTTGACAAACATGAGAAATGTTCTGACTGGCTGCTGCTGGCTGAAACCTTCTGCTGTGTATCTGAACTGAACCTCTATGGGTTCTGTACCTCCACAATGTAGTTTGTTCATGGCTTTGAAGACGAGGTCTATTTATTGAATTCTTTAAAAACTAACTGCTACCCAGACATTAGAGTAACATGCGGCATGCTGAGTCCCCCTCTAGCTGTTCAGGTGAATAAAGAGCACTTTCCTCCTATGGCTCTGCACATGTTAAGCTGTAAGTAATGAACGTTGCAGGCACTGCAGAGGATTGTCGGCTCAGGACAGGAATGGATTGAACTGCAGCCTGCACAAGCTTGTGAGAGCTCCTGTCTGTAATTCTGCAGTCACTTTCATGATTGTTTTCCACTAAAGGTCCAGCTTTTGCTCTACTTCTTTTCCCACAACTTTCCACCACCTGGCTTGTGTTTAAAAGACAGATAGTTCTATACACTGGATTGCAACAATGCAGGCTGTAACTAGCTTCTGCTCTCCAGGAACTGGTAGCACATTATGTGTCAGCTTCTAGACAAAGATAAGGGTTTGTTGGGTAGAAAATGAAGCAAAAGCTATACATCTTAAGGTTTCCACAAGCAATGGAAATTAATATATTTTAAACTCCTTTTATCAGTCAAGTTTCTTGGGGCGGGGATTTTTCTCTAAGTCACTGTAAAACATCATGTTATATCCATTCTACTCTATAAAATGAGTAAAAAACATTATCCACAAAGCTCAGCAGTCATGCCAGAAATTCGTGTGTCACCTACACCTGGTTTGCATTGAAACCTCAGTATATAGCTCTGCACAGTAGGCACTGAAATGAAAACTCATAATCAGCTAACAGTGCTCTGGCACTTCCCTGGCAGAGTTAGGTAAGGTCTGTTCCAACAAAACACAGAATTCATCTAATTCTCCTCAAACTTCCAAATATAAGCATCTGAACATGAGCTAAGGGCATGATACAGTTGCTTGACTACGTGTTTCTGGAGAAATCCAGAGCTGCTCATCTGCTGAGCTACGGTTATGTGAACCACCCGCTCATGCAGGCTGGGCAAGTGAGACCAGTGGGAGCCTCATGTCCACCTGGAGCAGCAGGGCAAGCTGGGTGGGATAACCTAGTGCATCCTACATGAGCTGCATTGTATGGCTCTGTTTATCAACTGAATCAATCAGTGGATATGTAAATTCCCATTGAAGTCAGTGGATATTTACTAGTGCAGAGGAGAGAGGGCACAGAGCAATTCAGTCACCCTAAACTGGACACCTCTGTGCTTCAACCACATTTTCTCATTTCACTGTCAGACTCTTGAAAAGCTGTCTAGAACCTCTCCCTCAAAAGTCACAGCAAGGCTGCATCCAGCCAGAGGGTAAGAAGTCACTGTGGAAGGTGCAGAACCCATGTCCCATCTCCCTAAAATCTTCTAGATTCACCAAGACTGCCTGACTCACAGCTTTGCAGCCCCATGTCACAGAGTGGTTACTAGACCACAGATTTTATCCCTTCACGCATTGCTCCTGCAGTGCACAGTCATTGTGTGTGTTCTTTCCACAAGAAGAATAAGGTGAGCAAGAAGTTCAAGTATACAAATATAAGCACATACGTGTGATTGTGCCATACAAAGATTGTTGTCATTAAAGCAGTCTAATGATTTCCATTTCTTTTCTACAAGTGTCACTAGAACTGAATATGACTTAAATGTTTGTTTGCTAATTCTGAAACAGGGTCTCAATTCATTTGACTTCCTGGACTGTGAAACCTTGCTCTTCTGTGCACGTATGCCTGGGTCTACTGGAGTTCAATATGTATTTACTAAGAAAGAACAAGATGGATTTTCTTCCCTTGAAATACATGGAGGAGTTACACTCTGAACCTTACAGAAAAGTAGAGTGATAGGAAAGCAACAGGGAGAACAGACCTATAAATTTAAAGCTAAAATTCAAGAACAGTATCTGATTTTGGTATGGGGGAAACACAGCTGGCCAACAGGGTGAGTTTATGAAATGCACTGAAGTATCAGCAGAGGCTTATTCTTTGTTGACCACTTTTAACTTGACAAGATCCTCAAATGTATTTTTATAGTTTCCTTCCTGGTATGCTCCCAGAGATAAGTACTTGAAGTAAATGTCAGACCAGAACTAGCTGGAAAAAAGCTTCTACTTACAGTGTGTGAAAGAATTTGCTCCTGACTCCTTTGTTGAGCTACCACAGCTCATAAAAAGTAAAAGGATAACATATTTTTAACTTATTCACTCCTGGTTATTCTAAAAACAGTATGAAGAAATGTAAAACCTGATGCACACAGTAACACTTGATCCTGCCTTGATCAGGGACTTCAGTAAAAAGAGAAGGATTATAAACTCTAAAAGAATTCTTCTTTGTTTCGTATGGGAAAATATTTCCTGTTTCACTGATTATACTGGGTTTTCTAGCATGACTATTCCCAGTATGTCTGCTCTGTTCCTGAGTTCTCATTCATATGTGCATCATTAAAAATATTGACTCTTTTGTCTGTCCCAGCAGTTCTGATACATTTTAAAAATTATTCTTGCAACAGCAATATTCAGTGTAGCTACTTTTTAAAGTGGTTTGCCATTTTATTTATCTTTGGGAATGGGGACTAATATATAACAAGTAGCGTTTGAGAAATAGCAGAAAAGAGTAGATCCTGTACCTCTGCAGCTGCATTTGATGCTCATACACCTTTGGGTTCAGTTCTGCTTCTCCTTTCACTAAACACACACCATACGGAGTGTGAACAACATTAAAGATCAATAGCAAAATCTGCGGCTTTGGTAGGGCAAATGTACCTCAGGAAAGTAAGTCCTACTGGAGCTGAAGAGGGAGTGGTGGCAAGGGACCGCTCCTGCTGCAAAGCACACAGACTCCAGCAGCCCGATGGGATGCTTCTGCATCACCTCGGGCTCTCTAAGTCTTTGATGCTGTAAAAAGCAAATAATAGGCATGTCATGCTGATACAAACTCAATTATTTCACAGCTTTTTAAGTACTAAATGACTGACTCACTAGCCGAGAGGGAGAAAGACTACTGACATCAATGGGAAGACTCACTGACTTTAGCATTTTGGATAATGTTCCAAGAGATGTGGGATTACTATAATTAAGGGAGGGTAAGACAGAAACTGCTCTAAAGGAAACCTTGTTTTGTAGTTTAAATCTCTACTAGCTACATCTTTACTGAAGAAAGTTATCCAAAACATCGTCAGCTGGAAGTTAGCATGAAGACCATTTCCTATGGAGTTACACAGTAATGTTTGCTTAGGAAAATAAGAGATAGGCTGGAAAAAATACCCCACCTGGAATTAGAGGAAGTTAATTGGAGTAAATACCTGCAAACAAGAAAGTTTAGAACATTCTGGTTACAGTGAAAGCAAACACCACACAGCTTCCCACTTCTTAGGAGAGGCACTGCTTATGTCTTTGGAAACATCCTGTAGTACAATCTACCTCATTAGAAACAACTGAACTGAACCAATACAGAACTATTTTACCTTTCCTAGTGTCACCTTCAATGTCACCTAATACAGCATAATTAAGTGCAAATGATACTGTTGTTAGAGAGAACAACCTGTTGTTTCTGGTAATGATCAGTTAGAAGCTGTGCTTGCATGGAGAAGCGAGAAGGTTGTTAATTAAATCTCTGTATGAATGAAATGCACTTTCTAAGAGTAAAGGGAGCCCAAAGATGAGCAGATTCCTGCTGTTTGCCTTGTCAAGACTGCAGCTGTGGAATATATAATTAGGGAGAAAGCAATCAGAAATCAATTTGAAAAAATGCTAACAAGATATTAAGAACCTTCTGATATCTGTAGAAGTGCCTTAAAAAAAATCTTAAAAGCATCTATAGAAGATGTTGAACAGTTTCAGCACAGGAAGTGAGTATCTTTATGTATAAGGACATGTAAGATCTTGGGGTTTAGGAACTGAGAGGAACTGACTTCTATTCTTAGACTTTCTTTGTATTTTGCAATGACCTTAAAATTTAGTATGTTGACCCTAAAGTAGCCAGTGAAAGTCAAAAGGCCAGATCAGGAGCTTTGCACATTTGAAGTGCTCCTTAAATGTTATATAACAAGCAAGAGTGGAAATTAAGCCGTCTATAGACCCTACATTACACCCTTGCACAAAATTAATTTTGCCCTGAAGACTGTAAAAAACTTTGGTATCACCAGGCAGAAATAACTGTTTTCCAGCCAGGGGAGCCCATTCATTACATGGATTAGGTTATAATTTTAACTACCATCGCCCCCTCAAAAAAAGGCCATGAGGTTTGTTACAGTGCATGTGGCACAGTGATGAAAACGAAGCATTTGGAAAAGCTTTGGATTGAGGGAGATCCCAGCCAGCTGCTCCAAAGAGAAGTGCTTGCTACAGAAATAACTTACTGGAAGCTCTGCATATTGTGTTGTATCTGCATGTGCCTGTTTGTTTGGAGATATTAGTAGTCAGGGCAATGAAGAAATCTTTAAGTAGGATCTGATCCCTGCCACAGTAGGGTTTTGACCACTACACAGATTCCATCAAGCCAAATCTGCCAGGGAAAATCAAGGAGGGCAAATTAGCTGTATGTCATCTTCTGAGCAAATACACTTATTTCAAATATGCTAAGCAATAGCTTATTTCAGCAACTACATGGGAAGATTCTCTAAAGCTACCACTTCTGTAGAGGACCATCATTATAGCAGGAAGAGATTAAATCCAGCTCTCTTGACTTCAGTCCTCTAAGAACCAGGCACTGGGTATAAAGGAGGTAGACAAACATTCTCTAAAATCAAAGCAGAGAGATATAAGCCCTCCCATGACAGAGGGATTCATTGCAATCTAAAGAAGGCATCTGAGACAAATCAAAAGAGTTTCCCCTGGGAGAGGCCTCTCTGCTGATGATGAAGGGAACACAGACACCAGGCAAGATACTGAAATCTATGAGTCTAAAGCTAAATCACAGGAACCCTACCTTTCATGAGCAAAGATTGTGTTTTAGTGGGAATAATTTAAGACATAACATAGATATACAGGAAAAATTAAATATGAAATATAAATGAGGAGAAATAAAGGATCTTTCCCCAGAGAAACAAGAATTAAGAACTAATATACTTAAAAGTCTGTTTAAAAAACCTTGAGCATACAGCTCATTAAATAGATAATAAAGCATGCAAATAAGGAGTAAAGCGTACATATACCTACATTATTCATATACAGTTGTTTAGTATGGTAGAAAACCATCTTACTTCCACTGGATTGTGCTTTCTTGGTTTGCTTAGTCACTAGCTGGAAGCTGCCCATCCAGGGCGTCATTGTGGAGGAGGTGTGGTGTTCCTGCTGTGCAGCACCTCTCTGGCCTCCCAGTGCTCACACCTCATAGGAGCATCTCAGCCAGAATCTTATGTCCACTCTGCCACTGCCTCAGCCCACACACTAGTTTACCTGGATTGTTAATTTGTGATATGTCTACTTCTAGCCAGGCTTTGTGGAGGAAAGTTTTTTCATACCTATTGTCTCTGACATTACTTGCCGCTTAGAGTTTTCATTTATTCAAGTTCCTACTAGCATGACTTACATCAGTCTAGGCAGTTAAGTCACATAACCTTAATGTAACCATCTCTATGGAGACCTATATAGCTCAATCTAGAGGCTATCAGCTATCCACCAACTAAATATATGTTTATTATGTTTATATCAACTATGTGTAGCTTTCTTGAATAACTAATTTAAAAGATTGTATGCAAAATTGCAAATAGAGCTACAGGTACTGCATTAGAATTTCATTATCAATTCCTTTTTTCTCTTGAGTAGGAAAACTCATTAGAAAAAAGGGGTGAGACATTCAAATGTTCATTCAGAGGAAGAATTTCAGATGACACATAGGTGATTAGCTGTTGAATACTTGTTATTGTTAATGTGAATAGCTGGTTTAATTCCCTTGCTATCACACTACAAAATTACCCTTGACATGATCTTCTGTAATGTGATGAGCATAATTGTATAGACTGAATTCCTAATATTCTAATGAATTTTGTTTGGTGAGACAGACCGTGAAAATGAAAAAAGTAAGCACCTCTTTGCCATGCATGATTTCTTCCATGTTTGCTTCTTGAGGTAATGTCTGGATTGTGGTATCTTTGTTGGTAGTTCAGTACATTAAAATAAGCTAATGCAGCATTAACTAAGCACTAATAGGCCATTAAAGACAAACTTTTATACTGGAGAAAAGAAAAACATTTCAAATGTAAATATAAGTCAATTTTATATGCATGAATTTTTGCTATCTGATGCCATTTGTATTAATAATTAATACTTGTGTTTCATCAGGATTTTATCAGGCTTAAAAGATAGCCAAACTTTCTTGGCTGAGTAGTACTCCTTTTCTTTGCAAACAGTTCAAGAGGCCAAGATAACACTGTGCATTTCTTTATCCTCTCCTGCTGACTACCTGGCAAGAGGATGGACCCCACCGAGCAATGGTGCTGGCGGCACCACAAGTAATCCAACAGCAAACAATCATTGAAATGTGTCCTGGTGTCCGAAGCCCTTAGGATCTGCATGACAATCAGCAAATGTTTTCTCCTAGTCAGGCGCATAGACTAATAGTCCCAAGGCATTTATTCGAAGTGCAGATACATGCACAGTCATCCTGGGAAGTTCATAACCTTGTTAAGAGCCCCTACACACAAATCTTTAGCAAGTACAAAAGCAAAGTTTTTTGTGGATCTGATTCAAACTAACCTTCTTGCTCCAGCGTTCATCACAAAATGACAGAAATGTATGATGGAAGGGCCCTGTGTGTCACAGAGTTGCCTGCCCTGCTGAGGCAGGTCCCCCCACACCAAGGTGATCAGGTCACCCCAGCTTTGTGGAGGGCCATCTGGGACGGAGTGTCTCAACTCCTTGAGCAGCTAGCCCCATATTACATATTACACATCCTCCATATCTGAGAAATGAAGGTTATCCTGAGGTTGCTCCTAGCCAAGTATCAAGGTGAGAGTCTGTTTTATAAGGAAATATGCCCTTTTTATTCGTTGAAGAGCTGTCTGATGGGAATAATTTCCCAACCAGAGTTTCAGTAAAAAACAGTGAGTCTCCTCTTAGTATGTGTGGGGGGGTTCTTGTTAGGTTACTCATACTGTACTTTATAAATAGTGTGCATGGCTATAGCTCATGACCCTGGCCCTCTGCTAGCCTTTGATCATCTCTTTCACCAAGGAATATACAAGGTAATAAAAGGCTAGCTTATTGTTTATGATCAGTGATAAATTTTCTGGGAAGAAAAGGCTTTATTCTCCATTCCAGTAAAGATGAGGACCTAACTGTACCAGGAGTTGTATTACACTTATCCTTATATACCAGACAGTCCACTGAAATCAAAGGGAATACTTGCTGTGCCTAAACTTACAAATGTACCATGCTTTGATCAGAGCTGGGTTCATGGCAGATTTGGTTTAAGAGATTATCTTTGAATTTATCCATCTACACAGCTGACAAGAGGAAAAGAGAATGTGCATAGATAGTGAATACAATGGTTTTCATTTCCTAAACCAACTCTCCAGATAATTTCCTAATGAGAGAATCTGAGTTGTTGCAACTACATAAGCTATTGCATTTAGCTTCAGTATAGATAATCATGATAATAGTATTTCCCTCTAGGAAAATGCCATACTTAGGCAGGGGCATGATTTCCATCTGTCTTTCTCAGCTTGGGGGGTTTTTGTTTGTTTTTAAATCCATTCTTTCAGATAGGAGCTGCTCACTCCTATAATCAAAGCCCAAGACATATTTTCAGCTTTAGTCTAGTGATTTGTTGATTTGGTTGACTGCCTTCACCACACCCAGGGGGATCTTTATTACAGAGAGTTATCCAAATATTTTGTGTTAGCATTTAAGTGCCACTGTGTGCATATGTACCACATAACCACAAAGGGGCAGAGGGGATTTTTTTCTCACATAGAGAGTAAACAGGACATGAGAACAAATTCCTTGCTTAAGTCAAGTTTTCATGTGAGAATCACGTAAGATTTTGGTCAAAATCAAAGCACAAATCCAACTAGCTCATTATTGGTACTTGCCCACCACCATTCCACCTAGTCCTAAATGGGAGACAGGCCTGTCTCCCATTGCAAAATTGGAGGCAGCACTGTTTTGAGGTGGGTTTGATGCAGCAGAATCAGGATCCCCACTTTTAGGTCATTACAGATCTAAAAGCCGCATCAAACGGATGCTTTGATTATAGTATTTTCTAATTATTACCTGTGTTTAATTGGAATGATCCCTGATAATCCAATACTTTCAATTCAGAATGATAAATATTTTCTCATCTTTGAAATATCACTGTAGCAGAAATACTGTTTGTGTCTGAAATGCAACATTTTAACATGTGGCACATTTGGAAATTAAATCTGCTCCTGTGTCCCCTCAAGACTGAAGCAGATGATGTTAAGTGCTCTCATTTTTCAGCTCCTTAAGATATTTTTGTCTGGATGAGTCATTAGGTATTCTGGTCACTCCTGTTACCAATGCAGTTATGAATTTCACAGGGAAAATGTCAATTGTGAAATTTCTCTGTGACAACCATTTTCATTGCAGGGAATGTTTAAGTCATTGTAGAAATATGGAAACCAGCCCTGGCAGGGTATTTGAGGGGTCATGTAGTCCACCTCATGCCCCAGGGCAGGCTCAGCTCTGCCAAGTTATCCCTGGCAGAGGTTGGTCTAATCTGCCTCTGAGATACTCCCCCATCCATGCCCACCATCCCCACAATTTACAGCTTCCCTGGAAGACAGACAGCCATGGTGTTAGGTTATTTGAAATCTATTGTTTAACATAAGCGCTCCATGTGGCACTTTTTTGAGGCCATTTCTTCTCATCCTGTGATCCATGGTCTGCAGAACATTTCCACAGATACTGAAGCTTTTAGCACACTTCTCCTCAGCTTTCTCTTGCCTCAGAGCCCCAGTGTTCCCCGTCTCGCCTCTGAGACTGTGGACTCTTGGCCTTTACCTTTCTGCTTCTGCCCTAGTCCCATCTTTCTTAAAGCACAGCTGAGACGTTACCAGTTACAACAGAGGCAGAATGTGTCTTCCATACAACTCCTTTGCGCATCCCGCTGTGAAGCTACATTGTCATGGCAGTGCAACATCATCGACCCAGGTCATCCACATCCAGAGCTTTTAACAAAAAACAGTTGTCTGGTCCACAACTTCCCATCTTGGATTTTTGATATCTAAATTATCTATTTCAGTCTACTTCAGTTTTTCAAAATAATTTTGAATTCCTGTTGCATCCTCCAGCTTGTGTCCTGTACAAGAGAGCTCCATTGGCTAGTGTCCAAACCATTAAATATTGAATAATACCAGACCCAGGAGAAACTCTAGCACAGATTTACTCATCCTTTTCTCTAGAAGTATAGTTTTCCAGTCACTTGTACAACAATTTCATAGTGTTTTCAGTAAAACTCTTTCCTTAACATGCTTATGAGACTCCCTTTGGAAGCAAAGACAAAAGCAGTGGTACAGCCAATATACAGAAAGCTACTACTCTTGTACTCAGCAGTGTACTGTGTTTTTCTTTGTCCTCGTGTTCTAGCAAATGTTCTTTCCAAATATTTTTTCTGTTCTTTTTCTTGTTACCTCCTGTGTTAATTCTATTGTATTCTATGCCTTGGCCTTTCTGATCTTGTCCTTGTACGTTTGTGCTAGTCTTACATATATCTTCCTTGTAACTTGACCTACTTTCAATGTCAAATAATTTTCAGGTTGCTGAAAAGCTCCCGAGTTAGCAAAAGTGGCTTCTTACTACACTTCTTGTATCTCCTCTGTAGGAAATAATCTGCGCTTGTCTTTTTGAAGGTACTGTTTTGAGAGCTTCCTTTAAACTTCCTTTTCCCTCCTGTGTTTCTTCTCTCTCAAGTCTCAAGTTGACTGATGCTCTATTTCCTCAAATCCCTTATTTTTATTTTACTGCTTTTCATTTATTCTCTTCCTCGATGTGAGGAGTATGATCCCTGTCACAGGGCTTGCTTTCTCCCTTCACCCTCTGGACCAACCCCTCTTCTCTCGGCACAAAAAAGATCCAAAGAAGCCTTTCCTTTTCTGAGAAACAGATAATAATGTCCATTGTAGCGGGGCTGTTTCCCCTACTTTTTATGCTCAAAGACTACTGGTGCTCATAGCAGACAGACACAACCACACACACCCCTCCGAAACATGCCTCTCTCTCTCCACTTACCCAGAATAAATCATAAATGTATCATGTCCCTTCACTTATCAAATCAGTTAAGAAATAATTCTGATTGCGAATTAAATTTTGCTTCAATTAGTTTTTCATGTTTCTTATATTAGCATTCAGACCTCCAAGGCAGTCATCCCACTCTTTTCTTTCTTGTCCCTTTTTATTCCCGGGGGGTTTAGTGCTCTGTTGTCAGAACATGCAGCATCTGCCTCTTCACTAGTTGGCTCAGGCTGTGCCTGATAACGTTCTCACTTCTTTGTGTGAGATGTACTCTTTTTCTTCAAATATTACTGCTTCCTCAGCGGGAAGCTGCAGTCTTTGCCAAGTCCTGTCTCCTGGCCACCCCGTCCTCGCCAGATGCTGATTTCTGCCCCGGCCTTTGCCCTCAGATGGAGGTGCTGGGAAGAGCAAACGTTATGCTTCTTTCCCGATATCCACAGCAAAGGGCTCACTCGCAGCTTTCCCAGGGGCTCTTTTATGGGAGAGGTTTTCTAGCAGGTCTGATCCAGGCTCTCAACATACACTGTCCCTTCTGGGATGTCAGGTTAGATCTGCAAGCAGACATCTCTGTCACCTTCATCCTCCTTCGTTGGCAGGCTCCCAGTTTTGCACATCTTAGACTAACAAAGGAGACTCTCCTCAATCTTACTAGCGGCAATTATTTACTTGGTAGCAAGGCTGAGCCTGGATAACTACGTACATAGTGCTGAAGAATCTTATTAAAATACAATGCAATAACACCTTAACTGCAGTGTACCCTCCCAGCTTTCATCAACACAAGAGTGGTTTCTTGCCAATGGTCATGTCCCTTTACTATTTTTATAACAGGGGACAATTCCATGTCCCTGATTCAGGAGAATGTCTAAACACAAATTATCCAAAGCCAAAAATTAATGGTGAAATGATGCCTACTTCTTGCCTGAGTCTAGACAAATGGCAAGGCATAGAATTACTTTTACTAAAAAACAATCTGTGCTACTAAATACCCTGAATGTCATAGGTGAGAACAAAACTGTTCTTATTATCAAGTCTAAATTTTACTTCAACCTGCAAAGTATTGAACACTTTTTCTTTGACCTTGTTTTTGAAAACCTCAAATTATATGAGATTCCAAAATTTTATTAAAAACCAAGCAATTATTTCAGCAACAAAACAGCAAACTGAAAGAGCTGTGATTTATCTTTTTTTTTTTAATCCTGTTATTTGAAAGTGAATTTTGTGACTAATGATTTTGAACTGTTTGGACTTGCCATAGTGTCAAGTAAGCATGGCAAATGCTTGCAGGATTGAGGCCGTTAGCTCGAGGCTCTGAATAACTGAATAGCACTGGGAAATAGGTAAAATCAACTCAGATTTGGAATCTTGTTTCTAAAGATTGTTAAAGTACACCATTCAGAAGCAAGGAATAATTTAATACAGAGACTAGCAAATTCCTACTGGGTTAGAATTTGATATTTAACCTTCTAAACAGTTCCACTTAGTACAGAAAAGCAGCTGGAGAGATTTTCTTACACAGGGGAAGATGCTTCTTCCATATTTTAATGAGAGGATAAGATTCTCACTACGGTATTGCTATTGCCTCAACATGCCATGGTTAAAATCTCGTGCTCAAGGCTACAAGAATTAAGTAATCTCTTTGGTCCACTGAAGTTAAAGCTAAAACAGGAACACCTTTCTCCATCCCCATTTACAGCAAGAGCAGGGATATCAGAGTGACCATGGCAGGGAGCAGATGGCAGAACATCGCTTGCTGCAGGCACAGCTGATGCAGGCGAGCACCACCTGTGATTTAGCGCCACTGCCATCCTTGTCTTACCTCCCTGCAGCACCTGTGGAGACAGAGAGGTAAAGCTGCTGCCTCCAGACACAAACAAGCACAAAAGTCCGTGGGAAAAACACAAATCCTTTCTGGATCCCAAATCCAGTATTTCTAGATGAAAAGGATTTATACCACAGTGGTTTTTCTTCTCTAAGATGTACCTCTTAACAGATGGGAATGATCAGTTTGAAATTAAACTGTATCCTGCTGCATTTCTAGATGCCTTTTTACAGCACTGTGCTCTGGGCCACATCCTCACTGTTCACGCTTTTTGGGAAGTAGTTCTTGGCTGCTCAAATAATTTTTGCTAAAATGTGATTTCTGCTATCGATGCTGTTTTTCCAAGCTGCCAGATGTCAGCATTTCCACAAACTGCCCACTGGCAAGAAGTGAGTGACTAGAGCACAGAGGTGTTGTGCCAGGCTCGAGTTTGTGGTTAGCCTATGGAGAATGAAGATGTGTTTCAAGAGTGGCAAGTCTGTCAAACAGTTCATTATCAGAATGGATAAAACACTTGAGAAGTAATTGCAGTGAGTAAAATGCCTACAAGTGGTAAACCACTCCTCAGGCCCATTGTGAGCTTATGTCATGAGATAGGAGGCCAAAACTTGCCTTCCCATGAGTGGTTGTTGTCATCAGAAGGACACAGATGTCACTCAAAGAAGAACCATTTAGGAGTATCTTCCATTTGCTCCTTGTGCCATCTTATTAGTTTAAGTAAGCAGGCTAATAAGATTCTTCCCTCTGATTGCAAAAATGAGAAATAGTCAGTGCTTGGTAGCTCCTTAAATGGCAGCTTTCATTCTGATAGCACATTAACTCAGAGGACATGTTCAGGTGTCAGGATGCTTTCGCTATACATTTAGGATGACAGACTTTTCTATCCACTCAGTGGTTCCTGATCATATTCTATAGTATTTCAGGTAGCCATTTTGTCATGGGAATTTGCTGGTGGGTGTCAGAGGTGAGTGGTACCATGCAGAGAGAAAGCATTCTTTTCATTAGGCTGCAGAGGCAAGTGCTTTTGGAGGCAGAGCATGCACACTCCCGCTATTGCTGTGAGCCATGTGACAACCAGTTTGCACCCTGGGACTAAAGATCTGTTCATTAGATAGCTTTCAAATAGCTCTCATTGGCCATATGCCCTAAATAGCTCAAGATCTGACAGGGCACCAGCTATGGGTTGGCTATGAGGCACAGCCATGTCCACCTAAGCTGCAGCTCCCATGAGGCTGAGCCTGACCCGCTCCTCACTCACATCCTTTGTGTGCATCCATATGCTCAAGGGCGTGCTGCAGCTGGGCTGGGGACACTCTTCATGGGGAGAACAGAGGAGAGTTTGGTACTGCTGAACAGAGCCAGGTCCGTCTGGTGCCCTCTGTTCCCTCTGGAGCTGGGAACAGACATTTCCACATCTGGCAGACAGTGTCAGATCAGGTCTCCTGGAGCACGGACATGAGGTTTTGGCCCCAGCCTTCAGCTGTAGCACTGGATGCTGCAACAGTCACATAGCAAATTTAAATGCACATGGCCTTGCTTTCAAACCTGCCCTGATTTTACCAATAAGTTTTGTTCCTCGACCTGGCCTGTTCCTGGACAGTGCAACTAGGCCCTCACCATGCCTTGGGTGAGCTGAAAAGCTCAAAATTCACCTTTAATGCTTTACACGGAAATGAGCTGTGTTTTCTGTGATAGTGCTCAAAAAAATAAGGAGAAAGAACTCGGCTGTTTCTTCTAGCAAAAACTGCTGGTGGTAAATTATAGATTTTGCTTAACAGACAAAGGAGAAATGATAATGACTCTGTATGTCAAGTGAAGTGGAAAAAATCAGGGAGGTTCGGGTGAGAAGGCAATTCTTCTAGGGAAGAAAAGGCAACCAAAAGTATCCAATTCAGGGAAGCAAAGGGAATACAGAAAAGCAAATTCAGTCCCTCTCCTTCATAAGAAAGCCCTGGAGTTAGAGAATAAATTTCTGCCTGATATATATAACAGGATCTGTGCAGCTCTGTTATTTTCAGGTTCTTTACACAAAATATTTCCCTCTTGTGTCTTTATTTATAACTAGACCAGGTACATCAAATAACACTAAAGATATATTCCCTTTGTTTTTTATTCCTTTCTACATTGCTTGATGATAGTGATGGATGAATAACGAGGCAGCTTATTGTGGGCCAACAATTAAACAAATACAAGTTGCATTTTCAAGAGAAAAGAAGACGGGTGATAAGAGGTGAATCAGATGAAGCACTCCAGAAAAAGAAACCAACCAAGAACCAGAGCAAATGAGTGATAGCCCCTGTTAATTGCAGAGAGAGATATGTCAAGAAAAAAACTAAAGAGCAAAAGAAATACCATTCATAAGAAAAATATGTATCTTATCAGGATGCATCAGCAACTTTTAAATGATCAGTTAGCATTTGAAATTTCAGATTCTAAAATGTTGACAATTAAAGCTATGTTTTGCCTGCCAGGATGTCAAATGCTGCTCCTCGGAGGCCTGACTCATTAGGCAATTATTTGAGCCTCTCCATTTCAGTAAAATTGCAAGCACAAAATAGGCTCAGAGCTCAGCAGAGACATTAGCTATTATTGGAGTCTGACTTTCCGTGTAATTTCTCTGTAACTCACTTGAATGCAATAAGAAATTGGTGGCCTCCTTCTTTGCATCTTTTATTATGCTCCCAGTTGGCACCAGGAAGAAAGTGATTATGAATATGCCTTCTGATATCTTACAACTCCCTTTATTGGTTATAAACATGCCGGGAGCGTGTCTGTGGGCAGCCTAAACTGACAGCAATGAAGTCGAGTGGTGACAGGCTACCAGCACTAACATGCTCTCATTACTAATAGTATTTTCAGGTTATTATCCTTTGGGTGCATGAAATAAAAAATAATCATAGAACCAAAGACTCACTCAGGCTGGAAAAGAGCTTTAAGGACATCAAGTCCAACCATTAACCCAGCACTGCCAAGTCCACCAAAAAACCATGTCCCCAAGTGTCACATCTACACATCTTTTAAATACCTGCAGGGATGGTGACTCAACCACTGCCCTGGGCAGCCTGTTCCAACAGTTGATAACCCTTTCAGTGAAGAAATTTTTCCTAATACCCAAACTGAACTTCCTCTAGTGCAACTTGAGGCCATTTCCTCTCACCCAATCTCTTGTTACCTGGGAGAAGAGAACAACATGCACCTTGCTAATGGAATGTACATATTAAGGAGCTACAAAACAGAAAACTTTTTGTATGACAAAAGGAGGAAGAGTTGACCATCTCATCTGTCTTGCCAACTCTTATTTTGTCGGTGCTGATTTGTTAGTTACCGTCTACACCAGGCCTTAGTGTAGCATTTGTGATGCTGCATGTAGACATTGCAACATCACAGGGGACCTGCACTTTTACAAAGGTGTAGCGATACCCTAAAAAAATCTCCAACAAATACTCTAAATCCATCAATTCAAAAGATAGAGGCTTCAACACTGGACATTTCTACTAAACCAGATTCCTTAATTTCTGAATGAGTGTATTTTCTATGTATATGTTTAGGGATGGATGGTGAAAGCTAATCAGAGTAAGGATTTAGCTCAGATACCACCTGACCTTTGAAGCACTGTGCCTGCAAATGCCCAATGGCACACACAACTTCTATTTGAGCAGTCTAGGTACCTGCAAACACAATAATTGTAGAGATTGAGGCTATAAACTGGTTAGAAGTTTCAGGCTATTTATAGAAATAACTTGCAAAGGTCTCTCTGTCTCAGCCTTGTAGGTAGAACACGATGCTCTCATAAAACTGTTGGCAAACTCTGCTGTCTAATGGCTCAGTTCACAGATCACCTCATCTCACTTGGAAAGCATGCTGGCTGCATCAATCTGTGCTCTCATTTTCTTCTGGACCCACTCAGTATATGTGGATGGGCTAAATGTGCCACTCTCCCACAAATGAATTACCTCTGAATTGTCTGGACAGCCTGTAATGTTGAGAAAACACAGCAGACACCCTTCCTCTTCTACCTGGCCTGCAAGAATGTACTGCACTGCTCTGAAAACAAAACCCAGCTATGGATGTTTATTCAGCTCCCTCTTCCCTCCCTTCCTGGAAAGCACGCTGAAAGACGGACATTCAAAAATAAGAGTTAAAGGAAATGTTATAAAATTAAACTGAATTAAAGAGCTCTGTGTAATATTTAAGAAACTGGAAATAGCAAAAAGATAATGGCTACGCACACAGAGACACAGGCACACACAGACACACACATATACATGTAAATTATCTTAAAAATCAGTTAGGCCCTTCCCCAGTGTTACCCTACAGTGTGTTGAAAACATTGCAATGTTATTGATGCTTAGAAGCTGAAGAGCAGGCAGATTGTCTTCCTTGCAGTGCCAGTTGCACCAGCTGTGCAAGTGGACTTTCTGTAATCCTGCATCAAGATAATGCACTTCTAATCTTACCCTTTAAATGTGACTCCTGAAAAAGGACGCTGCATCCCCTCCCTGTGATTGCATTTTCACAAATAACCATATTCTTCATTTCATGCTTCAGAATTACTGTGCTGTCCTGAAAGAGCCTTGCATGCAGATGATCTTAATTTTCTAATAAAAACTATCATTACTTTACAACAGGAGAGTCGAAGACGCAATTGCTCCTCATGTATAATAGAATTACCTAAACATGAAAATATCCCTCAAAACTAATTGATTATGATTTCTTCTTCCACACGCTTTAAACATCAGCTCTCATAGACTAGTTCTAGGATCATTTCACTCCTGTTAAATTGGGATTTTCTCGGAAGAGATTAAGCCCCAAACCTGGTGTGCAGTCCTTAATCACAGGATTAGTCACACCGATTTAATGAATTTCTTACCTATGTAATGACAGCAAGATTGAGTTACTAATTTGTTTTTTTATTCTGGAGGGATAGCAGCAGTATCTTGGATATTCCAAAACCTCATTTACCTTCCTATTTATGCAACTACCCATACATGTAACCCTTGAATGTGTGTATTGGAGGTCCACACGCCCTTGCTGAACTGTATGCACGGGGAACACTTACAGGCAAGATCAAGTTACTGTCATGAGCCTCGAGAGCATTAGTAACCTGGCCCCCCCAATGCCCTGGGTTATGCCTATCCAGCTTGATCCCTGTTAAAAAACAGAGTTCCCTCAACATCTCTGATGGTCTAAGCCTCCAAGCAACATGTAAGAAGGAAAGTGGACTGAAGAGTGGGAAATAATTTTCAGCCTCAAAAGCCCTTTGAGACTTGCGAGGCGAGCAGCCAAACAACCTTGTTTCAGTTTTAGAAATGAAAGTGCGAAAAGAGATTTTTACTAAAATTTACCGAAGTCCAGTCAGTCTTGGAAAGGAAAGTTCCTCATCCCACGCTTGTGACAGATTGTATCTAAAACATTATTTTCCTTTGCCAAAATTTGAAGTTCAGTTAAATTAAGAAAAAGTATGTGATATGAAAACACGATGTATAGAACTCCAGAGGTAAACACCAGTCCAACCAAACAGGCCCAGGATTATGTTTCCTTAACATTTTTTACTGTCAAAATAGGCAAACAAAGGCAGCTGTTTGAACAGCCTGGGATACTGGGCCCAATACAAGGGCACCATTGCTATGTTCAGCTGTTTTCCCATGCTGGGGACTTCCCAAAACACCTTATAAAATGTAAGGTAATAGTGATTCTATCCACAGTAGGAGGCCAGGTACCAGGGCCATCACCAGCAGTGCCAGCAGAAAATGCTATTAAAGCGTATAAACTTTCACCTAGAGAGGCTTAAAATTAGTCCCAGCCTTTTTGAGGGCTGGGAATTCCTTACATAAAACTAAGCAAGTACTGATCTCTTCACTCTTGTGACCAGTGATGTATGCACAAGGTACAGATGTTCCCCAGCGATTATGTATGAATGGTTGAAACCCCTGGCCCTACTGGCAGTTTTTCCTGGGCAGCAGAGAGATTTGCCCAGACCAAGGGCAGCACAGGGAGCGCAGCAGTCTGATGCAGCCAATTGCTGCCTTGCCAAGAGTCCAGAGAGAAGAAGCTGCAGCTTCTACACTCATAAAATCCAGTTAATTTCCTTGAACTGATTTATTTACATAACCTCCAGATGGGTACACAAAACATTGCCTTTGGAAATGATCCAGCTCCTTGCTTGGAGCTGAAGGAGAAGCACAAGTCTCCTTTTAGAGGCCATTGCCGCCTGTTAATTTGCTGCCAGGTCTGCAGGGAGCCATGGGGACGATGGCCTCGCCACAGCCAGGAGCTGGCCTGGAACAGCCTGCCGTGCCAACCCACGCTCAGGTGTGGCTGCTCAGCCCTGAGAGGGAGCAGCAGTGCCTCGAGTCTCCTGCTGACTCGGGTGCTTGTCTGAACAGCTCTGCAGAGGAGATCTCGGTGTTTTCGGTGTGGTTTGTGAGTCCACCAGGGCGTGAATGGGCCATTCACTAAGTGCTATTCTTCCCCCCGAACTGGTGAGGAAACATGGAGGCATGCCGGAGGAGACTTAAGCGAGTTCCAGCCGGATGTGCAGGAGCCAGAGGCCCCTTCAGGGTAGCAGGGAAATGGCAATTTAGCAATAAAAAGGGTGCGGGAACCTACACGAGGAGGTGGGGCTGCGGCCGGGTAATGATGGACATGTGCTCACAGACACGCAGGCACACTGCCCCTCCAGTCCCCAGGCTTTCCTCAGGGGGATCCTTCAATCCAGCCAGAGCAACCAGAACAAGCATTGCCAGTGAGCCCACGGGCTGGGCCGGGCTGGCCAAAGGCCAACAGCAATAAACAGAAGCCAGTGGATCCCCACTGAGCAGACCTGGGACACTGGGGCTTTTTGCAGGCCCTTCGCTGGGGACATAACTATAGCCACTGTCTTCCCAGGCCTTGAGTATACTCAGAAGAACTGGGGAAGCCAAAGGGATTAAAAGTGCTGGCAATGGAAGAGTTTCTTTGAATGCTTGTGGGAGAAAGAAAGTGCTAAGGGAGAGAGCAGGAGAAAAGAGGTATATGGGGACTGAAATAGATCAAAGCAGAGACATATCAACTGAGCATAGGTCAAACATGATAAAGAAGACAGAAAAGACTGTAAAGGCCTCAAAGAAAGGGGATAATGAAAAATAAGAGGGAAGTACAGGGAGCCCTAATTAAAGCAATCTCTGGCTGCTTCCCTGTGTGCAGTGAGTTCAGGGCCATCTGCTAAGTTTTAAAAGAGGGGCAGCAGAGGAAAATGCATTCCTTCTTCATCACACAGAATTGTTCTAGTGAAGGAGGACCACAGAAACTACAGGCTTGTCAGTCTCACTTCAGTGCCAAGTTAAATAATGGAAAAGACTATTCTGGTGAGTATTGAAAAACACCTGGAGAACAACACAGTCACTGGTCACAGCCAGCACAGCTTCATGAGGGGAGAATCCTGCTTGTCGAACCTGATTTCCTAGTTCATCTAGGAAAGCCAGTAGATGTAATCTTTTTTGATTTCAGCAAAGCTTTTGCTGCTGTCTCTCACAGTATCCTTCTGGACAAGATGTCCAGCATACAGCTAAATAACCGTGTTATGCCATGGGTGAGCAACTGGCTCACAGGTTGGGCACAAAGAGTTATAATGAATGGGGTGACATCAGGCTGGCAACCTGTGACTAGAGAGGTTCTGCAGGGCTCCATCCTCGGCCCAGTGCTCTTCCACATCTTCATTAATGACTTGGACTCAGGACTGGAAGGAATACTAAGTGAGTTTGCTGATGACACGAAACTGGGAGGAGCTGTTGACTCCCACAGGGGCAGAGAGGCCCTGGAGGGAGTCCTTGACAAGTAAAAGGGCCGGGCAATCACCAACCATACAAAGTTTAACAAGGGCAAGAGATGGATTCTGCACCTGGGACGGGGCAACCCTGGATGTACAGACAGACTGGGGAATGAGAGGCTGAAAAACAGCACGGTGGAAAGGGCCCTGGGGGTCCTGGTCTATGGCAAGTTGAACATGAGTCAGCAGTGCCCTGGCAGCCAGGAGGGCCCCCCGTGTCCTGGGGTGCATCAGGCACAGCATCGCCAGTCAGGCAAGGGAGGGGATTGTCCCGCTCTGCTCTGCACTGGGGTGGCCTCACCTTGAGTGCTGTGTGCAGTTTTCTGAGCCACAATAAAAGAAAGACTTTATGCTATTTGAGAGTGTCCAAAGGAGGGCCACAAGGACGGTGAAGGGCCTGGCAAAGAAGCTGTATGAGAAGGAGCTGAGGTTATTTAGTTTGTTAAGCCTGGAGGAGACTGAGGGGAGACTTCACTGTGGTCTTCAGCATCCTCACGAGGGAAAGCAGAGGGGCAAGTACCGATCTCTTCACTCTTGTGGCCAGTGATAGGATTCAAGGAAACAGCATGAAGCTGAGTCAGGGGAGGTTTAGGTTAGGTATCAGGGAAAAGTTTTCACACAGAGGGTGGTTGAGTACTGGAACAGGCTCCCCAGAGAAGTGGTCACAGCAACAAGCCTGACAGAGTTCAAGAAGTGTTTAGACAATGCTCTGAGGCACATATGTGGTTCTTGGGATATTCTGCACAGGGCCAGGAGTTGGACTTGGTGATCATGATGGGTCCCTTCCAAGTTAGCATATTCTGTGATTCTATTCTATGAGGTCAAAAAGGAAAAATAAAATGAGAGAAAAGCTTTATCAACAGCTGTGATAAATAGCTGTGATAAACAGATGTGATAAAGGCTGGTATTTTGAATGTTGCTTGAAATCATTTGCAAGTCTTTCATGATAGAAAAATTGTGGGAGTGAAAAAGGGAAGGATCTAAATAAATGTAGGGGGGACATGATGCAGTGGCAAGTATTTTAAAGTTAAGACATTATATTACTTATGTATATAAGCAAGGGTCTTTCCCAAATCTCGCTGTATTTCCAAGTCAGAATGGGACAGAGCAGCTGTAGACCTGGAGGAGCAGGAACACTTGTGAGTCAGCTGTAACACTTACATGTCAGGAGAAAATGCATCATTTTTTCCATCCCAGTATGAATCTCAGTGGAAGAATAAAAGAGAAGTAAATGTCTTACACCTTAATGTCTATTAAAATAAGATAAATCAAGGGATTAAATGGATGATGAGGATTTGCAATATGTGGGCCAGATTCTAGGTATGAGGGCCTCATAAATGAGTATGATGGGCATCAAGGCTCAGAAACTTTGACTTTCTCAGTCAGCCATACCAGTGAACTTCTTTAGGTCTCCTAGATGGGATTTTCAACATCCTAAATGCAAAAACATAAGGAAATGGCCATTGACGGCTGTTTCTTCAGAAAGAAAAAGCACGATTTGTGAGTGAGGCTTTCTGCAGCCCTGCATGTGTGAGCTTCACTCTGCCAGTAAGGGTCAGGTCCATTGCAGCAGCTTCTCCTCACTGCACGGACTGGGCACAGACTGCCAATTCCATGAAAGAATAGTGAGTCTGGTCTGTCAGTTGCCTCTCAGGGGACCTGGAGGGGCCAGTGGCATATGACAGTGGCTGCAAAATCTCTATCACAGCAGAAAAAATTGCACTGCATTGGTAGAATGTACAAAATGATCATGCAGTATACTGTGGCTACTTTGGTCAAGAGACTTTCCAATGCTAGGAGGGACAACATTAGGGTTTGTGAGGTTGGACAGCCTCTTGGCTGCAAGCAATTTCTTCCAGAGAGTGAAGTGAGAGAGCACAGATCACTGCTACGAAACTTCTTCTGCTAAAAGAATGTTGTTCTAGTGAAATTAATTCAGACTTCTAAATTTCTGTTTTGGGAAAACAAATCTAAATTTACGGAAGGGTGGAGAATCTTTATTTACGGAGATTTTTATGAACAGATAAGACATATGTCTGTCAGCAGTTACCTAACAGACCTGATTTTCCTTTGGGTTGGTCTCATTAGAAGACCACTCAAGGTCCCTTCCTAAATGGAAAGATCATATCACATACTTCATTTTCACTTAATAATAGGAATTGTATTTCTTTTTTGCCCCAACATTTTGAATAGAGTACAAAAACTTTATGATTACCGATTATTTGGTTTTTTATGATCTGCAGTGGTAGGACTGCAATTATCCGTGAGAATAGCTAGTGTTGTCCTTGCATCAGCCACAAGCACCTTATCTTCACTCAATTCATCCTTAGCAAAAACCCATGTGTTTTAATGAAATGAGTGTGTTATGGGCATCTCAAATGCATCCAAGAGTGCAAATAACTCCTAAGTGATTTTTCATTATTTCTCTGCTATTCTGCTACTGTCAAGGCAATTTTTTCTGTCCTCTTTCAATAAAAATCAGTATCTCCATTTCAACAGCTGGAAAACAAGGTGCTGGAGGACCACATGACCCTTGTCTTTCTGGATATCACCTAAGACACTGGTCCTACAAAATTTTCCATCATGCTCTTTGAGAACCAACATATTCTCAAAACAAATGGCAAAGCTCAAGCATATACAGTCTTCATATTTCAGTACTTGTTAGGTGATGAACAGTAGCTGAGAAAACTCTGAACACTTGCATTGCTGTCTGAACATACTCATAGTACTTTAAATGTTAATGGCACCCAATACACCAAAGTGTATGAATGAAAAGGAAAACATGTCAACATGAGAATGAGGCTTCATGATTTCAGCATATAGACCTGTACCCCTGAAAAGAGACAGGAAAAAAGCAAATCAGGTCATGCTGAATTCATGCCATCTGCAAGCTCTTGCAGAGGATTTATGCTACAGGTAGCCACAAATTCTTAAGATTCAGGATAGGTTATTTAATGTGTGTGAAGCAAAAGACTGATTCTGGTGATCCACTTGAGGACAAAAAACAGACAAAGAGGAGATTTACCTGTATTTATAGATGTATTAATGTCTGTAACACTCCTATTACTAAGAGTTTGTCATCACCACCATTCAAGTCTCTAAGGTAATATAACTGACCTAACACAAGTGATGATCAGCAGTTATATGACCTTTGTAGTTTCAAATATCAGAGCATGCCTTGAACTGCGTCTTACCACTGTACCATTACACATAAGGAAGAGTGGGAAAGAGTAAATGGCTGACCAAAGTTATGTACTAAACCAGAAGCTGACTAGAATTAAATTTTGCCTTCATAATCTTAGTCCGCTGAGTTGCTCACCCTCTCTATTGCTGTAAATATTTAGGGATCTTATGCTGGAAAGTGCTTCTCAAGACTTTACTTCCTAGATTAAAGATTCATTTTTGCTTGTAACAAAATGTTTACTGTTGCTCTTTCCACTCTGTAGACTATAAAAGATGGGCAAACTGATGGCCAGTTACTGTCCACATACAGCACAGTCAGGTTAAAATGTGCCCAGAGCTGAGCAGAATGCAATTTGGATGTCTATTTGACAAGGCTGCTGTGGTTACAGCCAGTTCTTGGGCTGCCTCTTTAGCCACCCCTCTCTCAGTTTATCAAAGCTGATGGCATCTCCTCCACCTCTACCTTCAGGCAGTCCTAGTACATGATGCAGCCCATACAGCCCAGAAATGGGGAGTCTTCTCAGCTCATTATCCTCTTCTAGCACTCTGGAAAAGGGCTGGTTTTTCTTCACGGAACAGCAGCCAAGCTGGATACAGACCTCTCCTCTTATCAGCCCCTCACAAGTCCAAGCTAGATTTATGAAACCGTATCAAGGGCTAGCTAGTAGCAAAGAACCTTGGCAGGGCTATTTACTTCAGGACCATCTAGAAAACTTGCCAAGCTCAGTCACATCCCAAATCTTTCTAAAAGACACAAAGGAATCAATTCCTTGGCTACATACAGTAACTGTAAAACAGGAGGGCAGACAAGACTTGGTTAAACTCTCAGGACTGTAAGAACCTCATGAAAATACACCACTGGACTCATAACACACATATCTGGGACTGATAGGAGCTTTTAGAAGTCTCTGGCCATGACTTTGTAACCCCTTTCTCAATTGAGCAGGGCTTACTCAGGCAAATAATTGCTTTCAAATTAATAGGAAGGCTGATATGAATAGTAGCTTTCAGCTCTTGCGGCTATGATCTGCTCACATAACTTTACACTGTACTGTGGGACTTCTTATGCCCAGCACAGTGAGAGTTGGACATAAGCAGTGCCCAAGGAATCACATTTGCTGCACACCCTTTCTTCCTGCAGGACCCCCAGCTTGCCTCACACCCTGGCATAGGGAGAAGGACTGGGCAGTTTGCAGAGAGATGTCAGAAATGGTTTGCCTTGTGCTCAGACATGCACAGCCTCAGTGCATGGTGCAGGGACCAAATCGTTATTCTGCATCTACAATGTTTCTCTTACATAGGCTCAGATCAATACGCATTGTTTCCAAAATGACCTTCATGGTGAATACTGCAGCAGGGAGAACACATGATAGCTCTTACATCGATAAAAAAATGTTTAAATAGCAGCTTTTAGCTGTAGTCACCGGTTTATATCATGGGGTTTTTCCTGAGGCTGTTTGTGTTGCTTTTCATCCAATCTTCCTTATTAGCCACATGGCAACTTCCTACTTAGTTTATGAAGTTTCTTAAAATATCTCCTCTAAGTGATGAAAACAGAGCTGATGATGTGTTTATCTTCTAGCCTTTTAATGTGATGTGCTCTCTTCTAAACTGAAACAGATTAAATTTTTACTTCTGTCTCTGGTTGTTTTTTTGTCTTTTCCCCCCCACTCTCCACTCCTCCTTTTTTTATCCACAGTTTGACCCATATAGCACATTGTTCAAAAGTAACATCTGACTTGAGTTCTGAATCTGTATTATTCAAGTAACTTTGCTGCTCCCATTAAGTAAAATTATTTAGTTCCAGAGCTCTTGATTAGCGAAAATAAAAGATGAAATCATTTATCACTGAATTAGGATGATGATAAGGGCCATGATACTTAAGATAAAATGTCACATACACCCAGTTGTTTATTATTTTGACAGTCTTGCAGCATTCTTCTCTATTAACACAGAATGATACATTATTTACAAAAAGACCTAAACCAGTGACATTAACGAGAGTTACTGAACACACAAGATGTGCATAGATTGGACTGTTCCTGAACCTGGACAGAAGAACATGAAGTTCATCTTCTACTTTTGCAGAACAAAATCTGCTGGTGTGTTGTCTTTGACAGACAGAGGCTTTGCAGTGACCCTGTGACATCAACAACCCCATTCTCTAATCTTTGCAAGACCTGCTATTGCAGCATTATGGAAGCCCCTACCTGCTGTTGGCTTCCCTGGGAGTGATAGCAAAGTCTTTCCTTGTCCCACCACCGCTGCAGTCACCAACGCGGTGCGGTGCCCTTGCCTCTCCTCAGAAGGAAGAACCTGTTGCTGATACATATTTTGTTTTGAAGCAGAAAACTATTTCTGGATGACACAGGGCTGACTCACCAGCCTGAGTTCAAATCCCCAACCACAGGATTCAGTTCCTTTTGTTTTATTGCTTCAGTTTTATTTCTTCAGAATAAAAGAAGAAGCTTCTGAGCACATGGTGAAACATATTCTCAATGTCTTTCCCTTCTGTGCTGAGCACAGGCTTGGCAGAAACCTTGCTCTATGCCTATCTGTTTTTGGAGTTTAGAGAAGATGTCATTTTTTTTATTCCTTCATCCCAGGACCACATTTCAACACAAATATCCAATAGCCATAAATAGGGGGGTGTTCCAAGTTCGGTGTTCCTTGCTGACATAAAGCTCACGTGACCTACTAGCTGTCACCTCATGTTGTCTTGCATGCAGGTCTTGGCAATCACTTGTCAATGAGTAGCTGGAAGCTTTAATTTCATCATTGTGAGGGATTCTCTTAGCAGAACTGGACCCCATGCAGCCATTATTTGCGATTTATTTGTAAAGCACTTTAAAGGGGTCTGGCTAGCAAACAAACCTACAGGCCTGCAGGATCACCAATTCCAGTCCCCTTCTGTCATGGGCAATCTTGTCTTGTCATTTTTTAAATTATCAAAGATCTACATTTAAATTAATTTTTGTTGCCCAAGAGAAATAGAGGCATTTGAGAGATCTTTAAAGCTTTTCCTGAGTTACGACCTAAACTTTATTTACAATTTATACAATTTATACCCATCTGTTTCTGTGTTCTTCATCCTGAATAGCTTGTCTGCCTCCTCAACACTCACCCCTCAGTGTATTTATAGTCAACTGTCACAACTATCCCCAGCCTTTATTTTGCTGGGCTAGACAAGTGTGCTGTTTTAGCTTAGTTTTTCTTTTGATCATTGCTGTTGCTCTGTGTCTATTCATCTATCATTGAGTGGCCTACCCCACCTGGATATCAGACTGTCTGACACAGGACTGCAGGCAACTCTACAGAAGTTTCACCTTGAACTTAATACTGTGTTAAAAACACTTTTTCACCAAGAATATTCCATTCAGGTTGGCTTTTGTCTTGTTGACAGGAACATCTCATTAGCAGCCTAATAGTCTCCCTGTAAGTGAGTAAAGACCCACGTCTGCCTCCTTTCCTGGCATGTGCCCACAATGAGAGTGAATGCACATCAGGGGACGTGCTTCATCAGACTGGTGCTTGCATTCCCTCTCTTTAAAATACTTGAGGAGTTAGGCATCAAGGTTCATATCAGGTAACATGGCAATCTGTCATGGCAAGACGTATGGTCCAGAGACGTGCTTGCAGACAGCAGGGAGATGCCTCCAAACTGCAGGTTAGCACCTGGGCACCTAGGAACATTAAAATGTGAAGAGTTGTTTACCAAATTTGAGGAATCATCAGAGGTAGCATACATCAAGTTAGCTTCAGACAGGCTAGTAGAAAATCAGATACCAAAAACCCTTTGGAGGGAGCAGGTTCAGGTTAGAAATGAATCCAAGTTTTTCTTTAGTGGGGGATCAGAAAGCAAACTTAGTTTTAGCTGGTCAATAGATACGTTATTTAAGTTTCATTGATTAGGATCAGACATTATTAAATCGTGTGCAGTTACTCTATTTAGTGGCAGTAATATTAGAAGGACAGTGTAACTTTCTTGTTGATCAGTATGTGTGCAGAAGTCATTATTTCCTTGCACCTTTCTCACTGCAGCTGAGCTGCTGCACAGCAGGAAGGACAATTCCCTGGGCTGAGAGGGCAGCAGCATTCGAGAATGTAATTGTGCAGCACAGTGTAGTAGTTACACGTCCACGTATGAGAGAAGTGTTCTCTAGTTCCAGCCCTCTGCTCCCTGAATTGACTCTGTGTCTTATATTGGACAGTCATTTGCTTTAATCTTTGTTTCTATTTTTTTTTCTAATCTTGTTTCTATTTTTTTTTCAAAAATTTAGTTTAACAAACTGATGAATAACCTGGGATTTACTGACCTCTAATGGTTAAATTAAGATCTTCCACCTTGGTTTAAATGCCACTGAAATGAGAAAGTATATTCAGAATCTGCAGGTTTTTTTGAGCCAAAACACTCCATCTTCAAAAACATGTCTCCTCCTTTTGATGGTAGAGAATCATTTATTGTTTTAACTGGGACAAGTAATTTATTTTGGCTTATGTGAGTACATTACCAGTCACTTTCCCATTCCATTTAATTAGAATAGTAAGTGGAGCACAGGAAGCTGAGGTGCTTGGTTAGTGGTTTTTAAACAGCTCTGCATGCTCTGCTAATGCAAAGGAATCAGTCCCCTCAGCAATTTTAAACTGTTTACCTATGGACAAATGAGGTTTACTTATAAGCACATTACCTGGACCGTTTCACAAAAACATTTGGAAAAAAATATGGAAAATCAGAACTGGAAGATGTGAGTATTGCATCTTGAGCAGGATTTATGAGGACTCTGGCTTATTTTGACCTCTGGTGACCAAAAATGTAAAACTAAACCCCAGGGAGTTCAGTACTGTGCCTTGTCAGACCCTGTGTCCTGCCAACCCCTGGCTGCAGACAAAGAAAGAGGCTAGAGGAAGACTGCAGGCATTTTAACCTGCATTTAAAATTAATTAATTAATTTAAAAAGATTAAAAGTAAATCTTGATGTCATTATAGTATCTAGCTGTGAGTTTTTGAGTGCAAGGTGCCTTTTCCCCATCAAGGACAAGCAAAGGGCAGTTCTGCTCTTGTATACAGCTTCTACCCTCTGCTAAAAGCAGCTCGATGGGACTGCCATTCATCTGCTGTCTAATGCCCCTTAGCCCAAAGAATTAGAAGTTATAATTTCTGTTTATGGTCATGGCTCATAAGATATCGTCCTGTTGCCAAGAAAGCAGGCAGAAAAGACAACAAAATAGATGGACAAATATTATTGAAAGTGGCATAACAAACTATGCACCGTAGCTGGATGCTGCCTGATGTGCACAATAATTTTTTCAAGAAAAGCGTTGTGTTTCCTCTTGAAAGGTTAACTGAGTAGTCAGAATGAGCCTATCAATCACAGATTATCCTCAACTATCAACACGCTTCTACTGCTTTTATGACAAAGTCCTTCAAAGTATTAACAATGTTATCTTTTTCCCTGTTTTCTATGTAATATATGGGTGCATCCTTTCTATGTGGTATGCTGAGCACGATGCTGGATGGTATGGAATATCCCTTTGGTCAGCGTCCACTACCAACTCCTTGCGCAACCCCAGACTCCCCTCTGGTGGGATGGGTTAGAGATAGAGTGGCAAAAACTGTGATCATATGTATTAAAATCCCTGCTCTTATCAAACTGTCCTTTATTGTACTTCCAAGTTATTTTATTTATGACTGCTCTCTAGAACCAGCAATATGTTGTCAGCCTTGTAGTTCTGGAGATCTTGTGTAACCTCACAGAAAGGAAGGGAGTGAAACATCACAGATTTTGAATTTTGTCCATGTCTGAGCATCAGATTTTCACAAAAGAGTGATTTCACACAGCTCTGTTTACTCACATCAGATCCCACGGGTAAACTAATACTCATTCATTAGCAAGGGCTCTCAAGGCTGTTCATTGAACTATAATTTCCTTGTGGACATACAGTGATGGTCTTACAGAAGTTGTAGAAATCTACAGCACAGACTCCTGCAACTAAGCCTTTCCTTAGGATTTTTTTGTAGTCAACAAAACGTGTTTTTAGGATGCAGGTTTCTCACTTGTTTGAGATATCTGATTTCGGATACACAGTCTACGTGAGCTCCTCCTCTGAGGAGGGCAGTTCTGCTCTGTAAATGTCTACTTTTAATCTCCAAAATTTGGAGGTTATGAGGGACCAGCTATGCATGCTGTGAGCACTGAACTTTTGCTACATCCACAATGGTGTGTGATATTGGTGACAGTGAAAGGCCTGTCTCCATGTCCATATGCCATGTGGGGAAAAACTGAACGTCATTTCTGTATTTGTGATGGCTGGGGTAGAGTTAACTTTATTTACAGTAGCTAGTATGTGGCTATATTTTGGATTTGTGCTGAAAACCAGGTTGATAATATGGAAATGTTTTTGTTAATGCTGAGCAGTGCTTGCACAGCATCAAGGCCTTTTATGCTTCTCATACCACTCCACCAGTGAGGACACTGAGAGGGCACAGGAATTTGAGAAGGGACACAGCTGGCCAGCTTACTCCAACTGACCAAAGGATATTCCATACCATACGGTGTCATGCTTAGCAATAAAACCTGGGGGAAGAGGAAGGAAAGGGGGCATGTTTGGAGTGATGGCATTTATTTTCCCAAGCAGCTGTCAAACAAGATGGAGTACTGCCTTCCTGGAGATGGCTGAACACCTGCCTGCCCATGGGAAGTGGTGAACTAATTCCTTGTTTTGCTTTGCTTGCATGTGTGGCATTTGCTTTACCTGTTAAACTGTCTTTATCTCAACCCAAGAGTTTTCTCACTTTTGCTCTTCTGGTTCTCTTCCCGTTCCAGTGTGGGGAGGTGAGTGAGAAGCTGCCGGTACTTGGTTGTCAGCCAGAGTTAAACCATGACAATAGTTGCAATGGATTCTCAAGATCCAAGATGGGTCACTGCCTGTTTAAACTGTGCTAAAGCAGTGCCTAGTGCAAAACCGTGCTACCACAGGGAGTGGCATCAGCTCAGCCAATAGTCAAGGTCTCTGAAGACCAAGGGGAGAGAGATTTCCTTGTCTGGCAAGACAGTAGCTGATTTTCTTGACTTTTCTTACTTGTCATCAGCAGGGTAGAAGTTCGTCTGTGATTTTTAAAAGTGCTCTTTGAAATGCTGAACAGAAAGAGCTTTTCCTGGAGTTGCCCATTTCAGTGCTTCATGCTTTTAGTATCAACAATTTTCTTTGTATGGTATTTGTCAATGGGATATGACCAGAGTCACAGAAGTAAAGCTTATGGAGGCATCAGCTGCCACCTATGCTCTGTTTCTCTCTTCTTTTAGTTACCATTCTGGGAATGCAGCCCTGGACGGAGCAAAATGATAAGCTGATCATAAAATGTGCAGCAACATGAGTTTGCAAGAACAGCAAAACCCACTGCACTTCCTCATCTGCTCTTTTCTCCTCAGTTTGGTCTCAGTCTTTTTCAGGAGGAAAAGCAAAAGGAGATCAGAACCTGAAGAACAGCACCAGTACCAAAGTACAGAAACAATGTTTTTCTATAGCTCTTTGTACAGTTTTAATACTTCTAAAGAGCGACCAACTCTGGTTACCTGTAATCATGGTATCTTCACTAAGCCTCTGCATGTTGGACACTGCCTATTGCAGACTATCCACTGATAGTTACTGATTTAAAAGCAGAGTCTGAAGAATTCACCTTATGTTCCAATGAGAATTCACTTTATGCTTCTTGCTTTCAAACAAACGTGTGCCTGAAGTGATACTGGTTAAAGTCAAAGAGTAGATTCATTATATCAGTCAAACAAACAAAAAAATCAGGCCAGGGGGGTCTCTTCTCCCGTAGTTCAATCATATGTTACTGCCTGTATCACCAAGAACAAAATGTTTGGGTTGTTTTGCTTATGATTTTCAGATTTTTGATGCATAGGTCCATTTCTAAAAAGTGCCTTCTTTTACTGCCTACAAAACCACACAGTGATGAGCTAAGTTCCCAAAAAAGAGCAGTAACCCTATAAAGAACTCCTTCAGGGTTTATTGTATGTAGCTGTAATGCTTATTTATAGTATTTCTGCTATGCAGTGTGTCTTAGATGCATCTTCAGTCAAAATACAACAGCTCCTCTTTTACCAGATTTGTACCATTAGTCCTGCTGTTTTTCCATTGGTTTGCCGTCAGATTACATACTGATTTCACAGTTTGCTTCATTCACATTTAACGTCCTGAGGCATGTCTGCAGAGCAGTCTTCACTAACCTGCTCTTTGGTTATGTTCCTGAGGGCAATGCATTAAGGTCTGAGGCAGAAGGGTGCTGTGTTTGCTTTGCCTCAGTTATTAACTCAGGTCAGATGGAGACAGAGGCCTGTGCTGTGAAGTTACGAAACTCACTCCTTAGTCTGTATCTTGGCACTTAAGACAAAAGTAAAGAAATACTGATTCCCTGAAGAATAAGCACTGATAATTTTATTTTGTAGTTACTGGTTCAGCACTCTGAGACCTCTGAGACCAGGCTATGTAGGATATTACACAAAGTAAATAGCTGGAGTACCGTCCTTCAAGCATTGTCTGGTCTTATTTAAAATACTTTGAATTATAAAATTTGCACTGCTTCCTTTGGGAGGCTGCATCACAGTCAAATGTATCTCTGTGCCAGGAGTTTCTGAGGTAGTCAGGCACATTTTCATATTTTCATATGTGAACTTTGCCCTGTGGCAAGTTTGTCACTCACCTTGAAGTTTATGACCTACAAATACTATACACTTCAGAGATGCAGCAAAGCAAAAAAAACCAAACCAAACAAAAAACCCCAAACCAATAAAAACCCCACCAAAACGGATGGGAGGATCATGTACAGGTTACAGATTATGGCAAGAGAAGTGGCTTTCCCTGGGTGACTACGGGGTAGTGATGTAGAGAACTTCCACAGAGGATGAAATCATGTCTATGAAGTGCAATGCTTTAAAAATAGTTCTTTGTAAATTAATCCCTGCAGCAGCCCCTTAATCCCTGTTGCTCTTTCCATTACTTTCAGGGTACTTACATCTTTCTTGTACTTAAGTGGTTAGGACTATAAGCAGCTTTTAAGGGCAATCTCAAGAGGGAAGAGTGGAAGGAGTCTATTCCCTGCCGACTGACACAATTATTCCAGACCACAATCTTAGATTCTCTTTGCTCTTCTTTAAGCAGCAAAACATTTTTGGCCTGAGGATTGTCTGTGTAAAGAAGAAAGGAGAATTTACAAACAAAAACACCAAATAATTTTATTCCAAATATTGCTAAATCAGGGTCACATAGTTATTAATAAATGGTGGGGAAAGTCTGTTTTTTCCTTTTGTCAAGTCAGATATGTGCCTTCCACTATTTAACCATGGGGTTCCTACTATATCTTGCCAACATTACAGTGTAAGAGCAATAGTTACTGTTATTGACAATAACTGTTTCATGATCTTTAAAAAACTCAGTGAAAGGAATACATGTAAGCCGAAAAAAACTGCTATTTCAGTTTCTTGTCGGGACCACTCTTGGATTTAGTTATAGAATCTCCAAATCAACTGTGAGCCTTATCTTAGTGTGCGTCATAGACAAATAAAGTAGTTTATAAATTAACAAAGAAATATCACTTAAAACATCATTCCTCTTGCTTGTGTTTATATAATTATTTTATAAACAGACAGAAATAAAAGATTATTACTAATCCATATGAAATAAATTATGTTTTTAGTTGGAAAGAAGCATTTCAGTAAGTAGTCTGGAGACAGGCAAACTATAACTCTTTAACTAAATACCACTATTTCTTTGTGTTCATTGTTTGCACATAACTCTTCTCTGTAGCCCCCTCCAAAATGTTTTTAGCATTTTGCTTCAGTAATAATAATTATTTTGATGATTTGGAAGTGGAACAGGAAGATGAATCAGTGCATTTTTCCCTGTAATTCATCACAAGACTCCTTTGGGAGCAGGATTTTGGTGGAAGAGTTTTCTATCAATATCATTGTAATGAGCTTTAATATTTAAATCCTGTTACAGAGCCTCTGAATGAACAATTATGAGTTGAGAGCTTTTCCTCATTATGTTATGCAGCCTTATGTTATGCCTCCTTCACCTTCCTCCTTGTCCTCTTCCTGCTAGTGTTTGCTTATTAGGCTGTGCGAGTGTTGCCTGGCAGGGATAGCAAGCTGAAATGAGCCAAGTGCATTGATGAACATAACCACATTAGCAAGAAACAAAAGGTGTAGGCAAGAAGTTAAATCATTTTAATGAGACCAAGTGAAGAGGCCTGTGAGCTACAGATCAGTGGAAGCAATGTGGGACCACATGGAGAAGAGATCAATGTATGTTTGCCCGCTCTTCTGCTTATTCTAGTCACCTACCTTTGCTGCTGACCAGAACAGGATGCTGGAGTAGATGGAACCTGTACAAGTGCAATGTTCTGCTCCTATGATGTGACTGAGCAAGGGAGTGCTCAAGGGGGCAGAAAGTTTCACTTGGTGTGGTTTAACCCACTTTCTAAACCTACTTATTTCAATGTCATTAGCTTTGGGTTTAAAGCAGCCCAGACATATTCAACGTCCATGTAAAAAAAAATCTTCAGCTGTTGAAAAAATCTCTCTGACTCATCCAAATCTGCAAAGACAGCCCCTTACTGTAAGGAATTGTCAAGAAAGGAAAAGCGGCACCCTAGGAAATTTCTCCATGTTCTCTTTGATCTTGATCAGTAATTGCTCAAATATCAAGAATTCATTCTTTAGTTTACGCTTCATAAATTGATAAAATAATTACTTATTTGGCAATGCTCACACATTTGTCAGCATACACTGAGATGTCCTTTTGCATTAGTTGTATTTTCATCTCCCCAGCTGTAAAATGCAGAGATATCTAATTGATTTGTGAATCAGATATTCCCAACCTTGGGGCTATTGTTGTACTTATTGCCATGCATTATGTAAATCAATATTTGGATAATATCAAGAGTAAATGGGAACTATGGGAAATAAGATGTCAGACATATAGAACATATATCAATCAATAAAACATCTATTCCACCAGAAAGCAGTGTTTGACATACCTGCAGTTCCACAGAAAGGCTGGTGCAGCATTTGGCACGACCAGTCACTTGAAAATGTGTAAAAAAGCCCCTGTGAATGAGTTAGTTACAATATGTGTTCTGAAACAGTTACAATTTTCCTAAATTCTAAGCAGCCAGCTGGTGTTTAATTGCAAGAAATTGATGATTCTTAAACTTTCAAGAGCTGTCAGTGATCAGTAACTAATTTTGATAAATTTTTATGAAATAAGAAAATACTTTGGTCTTAAAGGAGCAGGCTTTGACATTAGGGAGCCTATACTTCTCTCTTGTAAAGATAGTGCCAATAACAGAAATCTAAGGAAGACAAGCCTTAGACAGAAAGGTAATTCATAAACAGCTCATGCTGGATAGATTTCTCGTTGGGTGGTAGTGGGCAGGATGAGATCAGTATGTCATTTACATATGCTATTTGTGAGATACATAAAGACTACAGGAAGTGAACAGTTATTGTATGGATATCCAAAGTCATGGTTCCACGCACATCTGAATATGGTAGAGAGTGAGCATGTGCCATGCGACATAAACATTAGGGATCATTGTGACTTCAGCTGTGCCTGGAAAATGCTATGGATGAAGAGTAGCTCTCTTCGTTTATTGGGAAGGTCTTTGTTTGGAAAGCCAGCCCCCCACAGTGTTTTTGAATAACACCCCTGGAAAATTGTGGCTCTGGTTTTTGCTCCAGTGTGGGATGGCTGCCACTGCTGCTGCTGAGGCCCATCATAGTGCGAGGCCTCGCTCCCTGGAGAATGCTGGCCCAAGCTCCACCACCGGGGAGAGAAGGAGCTGCTTAATTTTCCTTGGAGCTTTCTCTCCCCTCAGTGTCCCCTGCCTTCTCAATCAGCTGTGCGGAAGGCAGTTGATGGCAGGTGTTACCTGCCTCCTACCCCTCACAAGCTCCACGCCTGAAAAGCCACCAACCCCCTGCCTGTCACAGGCAAGTCAGGTGACAACTGGCATTTCCGAAACCCTGGATTATTTTATCCCATACGATAAATATGTTTTTTAAAAATATTTTACCCCAGAGCATAAAATATATTTCAGAAGCACAAGAGCTTTGCAGTAGTAGCACATATCCACAGCGTGGTGCCAGTGTAATGACAAGCAGGGCCTTCTGGAGGCAACAGAGGCAGTTTCTGAGGAAACACAGCATCTCTTGCTTTATTGTGGGATTTGTTTGGTTTGATCTGGTTTGGGTTTGGTTTGGTGGTTTTTTGTGGAGTTTTTGGGTATTTTTTCCTTTTAAGCACTGAGACAAACACAAGTCTTCTTCATAGTGTCCAAATACTGACACAGATCAAGGTGTTCTTTCAGGGCCAGTTGGCTTTGTTCTTCCAGCGTTATTTGGCCCCAAACCAACCACCTCAACTGGGTAGCAGTCCTATAGCAGGGTCAGCATCAGTGCAAAGGTTGAGTCCAAGACACATCCATGATTATGGATACACAGGCCTTCCCCGGTATCATCTCAGGACTCCTGCTCCTATCACTGACTGCAGGAGACCCAGAGAGAATGGGATGTGAGTTTTCAGACTCTTCCTGGTAGCAAAATGGGGTTTTAAATACCTTCACCACAAGATTAATCTTTCTGTGTAAAACCACAATTTTGTCCAGAAACAAAGTCTATTTGTTTTCATTTATATGGACCCCATGGGGTAGACAGGCAGGTAATCTAAACTCAGATAAAACTCAGCTCGATTCCTAAACTCATGTTTGAGGAACATCCTACGTGTTACCTAAGGACGCTTCAGCCTCAGATCCAAAGGGGAAAGCAGGTGCCACGGTGCCTGTGAGCCCCAGAACCTCTTAATTTTTTGCTAAAGAAAATTGTCCCTACTGGTACAGAAAGAGCCAAAATCATGACAATGGATTCTGGATAGACTGACACAGCCAGCTGAAGTATTCTGCAAGAAACAGGCATCCATGTTGAGGACTAGAACAAACTACAAATAAATTAATTACTGGTATTTCAGTATGTCTTCAAATCTGAATGAGTGTTTCTGGAGGCTCCTTGACAGTGTGTTACACAAAGTGAGTTAAACCCTTGACAGTGAGTTTAAAAGACATAGAGGACAAAGTGCCAGCTTGTTTTTCCAGAGCTAATATAACGCTCTGTAGACAGTATCTTAATGATAATAAATGTTATTTGTCTTTAGGAGCTTATTGCCTTTGTAACCAGCAAAGGCTGACTTACACTTCTGTCTCCCAGACGTTCACTGTTAATCATTGCCTACAAGAGAGACTGTAACAGTTGTAGTGGGGGGTGTTCCTACCCAAGGGTTACGTAGCTTTGGGTCAGCACCAGTACAAACCATAATGGTCTCCACCTCACACAAAAATGCACACTTGAACAGTTCATTTGTTATTACTGCAGTTGTCAGATGCACTATACTATGTCTGCTTGGCCCCAAAATATCTAGTGTATGGCATTTCTCTATTAAATATAATGTAAGAGTCTATAAAATTCTCATGATTTTAATGTGTGTAACCCAGAAGGCTGGTAACCCCTCAGTACAGTGCGAAGAATGAATGCTTTGTGACATAGATGGAAGCACATTTCTAAATCAAAGAGCTGTTTCTAAAAATTAAAAATTGGAAGGTAATGAGGAATTCATGTAAGCTGTAACATAATAGAGAATGTCCACAGTAATACATGATTACTTGGAAACACCTACCATATGGCTATTTATATTTTTGTTCCTGGGGTAGCTGCATGAAGGTTTTCTGTAGGTTTAATAAATGTCTGAGAATTTAAAGTCTGAGAGAAATTATTCTATACCACTTGTATCAACTCAACTCTGATAATACATTTTAGATCAAGGCCCTTAAATACGTGAAGAATATAGATAGAACATTGCAACATTGTGTAAGTTCTTAAGGCACATGGCAAACACAAAAATGTGCATGCAGCCTTAATAAAATGTGTGGATGGATGCTGAAAAAGAATAATTTACCAATAAAGAGGTGTGCATAACATGAAGGAATCTCAATGCAGAAAGAACTTTTGAGAAGTAAGAACTGAAATGTTTGTAGGAGAACTCTGATAGAAATTAAAATTCTGTTTGGAAATAAAAGCTGAAAGCTGTAAGCATATGAGAAACAGGGGACTCAATGCTTGTGACAATTTAAAGAGATCTCATCAATAGCCAATCTAAATGGTCATTTTTCTTCATCATCTGAAAACACTTTGAATCCTCTTTCAGGGCTGATGGGAAAGTGTCTTGTACTGTGATGGAAACCAAGCAGGGGTATTTTTTATTTTGTTTTCTGCTCACTGGAAAATGTAAAGCCTGTTCTCAGAGCCACTGCGTGTTAGGATGCTCATGTGAGCTTTGTGGTGTGGTTCCAAAGCACACAGCAATCCCCCCAGGTAACTAGCAGGGTTGATTAGGAAACAGCTGCAGTAGTGCCAGCTGCACCACTTTACCACTACGTTTTTAACATAGAGTGTGTTGTTGCCATCAATGGCTGATTTTCTTCGCCAGATGTTCAGGACACCTGTGATTTCAAGCACCTCAATTTTTTCTTTCTTAAATAAAGATTCAAGCTCTTGATGACAGTGAAAATTCTGTCTCACAACTGAATAGCTCATACAGCTGAATAGAAAGTGAGGCTCATTTCTGAAAACTGTATTTTCATGTTTTATGTTAGAAAGTGTAGAAAAGCAAACATGTGGTTTGAAAGGAAAAGGAAAAAATTCAGTTGACTGCTAGTGTAAGAGTGCTTTTGGAGGAAGGTTCATTACATTATCATATTGCAAAATGGTTCTTTTTCAAGTTGCATGTGGTGGAAGGGATAATGTGATCTATAAAGTTAAGGTTTAATTTCATTTCAGTGAAATAAAAACATAAAAATATCCTAATTAAACTATTTCTTTTCTAAAGAGCCCTTGGCTTCCTGGACTGGGTGGCAATTACAAACGTGAGGTAAATATAGATTATTTTATACCTGTAAATTAGCATATCCACATTTTTCTGTTTTGGCCATATGCCTTTTAATAACTAGGGTTTGTGTCTTGCTTATAGAACTGTCTGCATAATGGTGAAAGCCAGTGATCTTTTGTAAATCACACAGGACAGACAAATTTCTCCATAACAGACTTCACAGGAAACACCACTTTGCTATTGTATTTTAAACTATCAAGCATTTTCATGCTACTTGAAAAATGATATGGGTAATATTTAATCCATTTATTAACTGATGGTACATTTTGTTCAAAGGTTTTACATTCCCATTTTTGTTGAAGACTAGGTGATGAATAATATGAAGAGTTGAGAACATTTTCTTTACAGATGGAAAGTTTGTAATATCCTATTCGATATGTTTCGTTATTTGTGGGCCACTTCTACGAAGTGTGATAATCACTGCAGTTCTGGAAACACTGGAGTTTATTGAGCTTTACTATATTGATATGCTTCACATGTCTCTGTATGCACACCTACATCCTGCACTCACACCACACACACATGTGCCCAAGAACATACCAGAGAACGCAAACCACTGCTACATCTTTTAATTCTGCTGCTGAGCCATGTCTGGAAGTGCTGCTGTAAACATTCAGAGACACTCCAGTCCACAGTCATACCAACAGGCAAGGGGATCAGGAAGACAGCAGCCAGCCAAGAGAGCATCCACAGCCTGATTTCAGAGGCCATGAATAAAATCAGTCATGATGACTCATAAGCTGTAGGAAAGGACATTGTGTGCTGCATGCTAGAAGGTGCAGACGTCTTGCTCTTACTTTTGCAAAACATGAAAACTGTCATCCAGAGTTGCCAAACGCTGTCCTAAATGTGTCAGCACTTCTGCACCCCACAAGAAACTTTTTTACAGTGGTCAAAAGAAACGCACATGAAAATGGAAAATGTTTTTCTTCTCCAGCAAGGAAAAAAATCTGAAGTAGACTTGCTTACTTGACAGGTGGGATATGTAAATAATTTGGGGTTTGAGAGACAACAACTTTTGCAAAGAAAATGAGAAGTTTTCTAAGAACTCCAAGTAAAAGCTGTTGACTGAGAGTCTTGAAAATCAAATGATTTCTAGGCTAAAAAGACAAAAGTACAGAACTGGCTACTGGTGGCAATGACTCTACTGTGTGATGTGAGAATATCGCCCAGCTCCCACGTGTGGGTACTCAACCTGGCCATGTCCTAATGACTCCCTGGGGAAATGAGTATCACCATTTCTCACTCCCTCACATTTCTTTTAGAAACTGATGAAGAAGAAAATCTGGTTACATAAGATATTGGGATGATCAGACCAAGAGAAGATGCTGTGGATTTGTTGTACCATTATTTAAAGGTAGATTTGAAAACATCATATATCCCAAACTTAAAATTTTAATACTCTGCACAGTGAACAGCATTATGTAGTTCTGTATCAAAAAAATGTTTCTTGGAGAGGGAACTTTGAATTTATCCAGACATGACAGAGCAGTAATCTGTTTACAAATTCAAGTCCTATTTCTGTTTGAATGCCAGGTGGACTAACTTGAACAGCTGCAGGAATGTCCTACTCATAGACTATGTTGTTGATCCACAGGTATATAAGTGCAGCTCAGACAACTGATGAATAGGTTGAACTTGAGTTAAAACATCCTTGCACGGTCAAAAATACAAAATGTGAAAGAAACTGCTACAAATAGTGTTAGGCTTTTCTCCGTGTACCACCACCCTTATTTTATGTTCCAAATTAAAGATTCTAAAGCATTGAGTTACAATATTTACCATTACATGAAGCAATAAGAACAACATGACCATCTTATTTATTTGTTTTGCTATGAGGCTAAAACACAACAAAATAATAAGAAGAAAAAATCCTGGTAATTTCAGGGCAAAGACTATCTGTCCAGTTTTGTTAAGATATTAGGAACAGAGTTCTGGAGTATAATTCCGATGATTCTCTGTGATTCTGTGATTCCCACAGTGTACAATTTTAGATGCTATTGCTATTTTGAGTTGACTGCCTCTTGATGAAAAAAGAAGAATTCAATATTTGTTAAGAAGATAAAAAACATAAAGGTGATGATTTCTTTTCATCTTTGTAGTGCTTCTTTGAAAAGTGCCAATCTGCCTTGTATTAAAAACTTAAACCTGGTGAAGAAACTTGTTATTGCAACATTACACAACCATATGTTTTGTAAACAAAACCAAGAAATACAGTATTAGACCAAGAAATTTGCGTCCCTCCCAGTTAACTTTGGAGTTTCTGAGCAAAGCCACGCTTCTGATGGGGTCCTTTTTTTTCCCATGTAATTGGCATTTTGAATGGAAACCTATTTTCCCACTTCACCACAGTGTGGGAAAACAGGACAGAAGAAGATGTGTAACTATACAACCACAGAAAAGCAGTCTAGGAATTTGGATCAGCACGGTTTATGGTTGTAGATTGTTTAAAATCTACAACCAATGGCATTTTTAAGAGAAAACGTAAAAATACACTTTTCAGAGAACAAGATTTTGCATCTCTACCAGCTGGATGCAGCTTGAAGATACGTATTTCCCAAAGAAAAAGGAAAATGTAGGACCTTCTGCCAGGAAGAAAGTGCATTTCCATGGCTGTGAGAACAGGGTAAATTGACAAAGTGTTGAATTGCTAAGACATTTTCAGATTCTTTGAGAGGTAAGTTAGAATAAAGTACAAGCTTTATTAATATGAGAACAGAGAGGAACATACAGCAACTCTTTCAAGACTCAATTTCCAAGGATGAAAGGTCTGGGAAAGACATGCCAAGGAGATCACAGCACTGCACAGACATTGCTCCTTCCACACCTTTCTACTCTTGGCCACCCATTGTGCTGAGGGCATCAGCCTCAAATTCCAAGGTTTGTTCATTATATGATTAGGGTTCCTTGGACCACAAAGCCTACAGCTCCGGGGACACTAAGGTTGGAAAAGTCATGCTGAGGAAAGCATGTACCAACATTGCTCCTTTCACACTTTTTAAACCTGGGCCATTCATGATCCTGGGGACCACATCCTCAGCCCCTGCTGTTGGGGTTAGGGTTAGTGTTCAGAGAACCACAAAACTGACAGCTCCAGGGACTCTGGGCTTGCAAAAGTCGTGCCAGTGTGTGCATGGCCCTACAGCCACCTTTCTAATCTGGGCCACTCATTGTGTTGGTGACCTCTGCCTCACCTCCTCACAGCCATTAGTGTTAAGATAATGATTTGAGTTCAGAGAACTACAAAGTCTACAGCTTCAGGGACACTGGTTTAAATTTGGATTTGACTGGCCTGTCACTAGCTCCTGTCAATTCATGTTCCATACTACAGACCAAAAGTTTTCTCCATGCAAGGGATATTTTATCTGCATCTGGCTGTACAGCTCATAACTCATGGCTCGAAATTTTCAGCATGTCTCCAGATGCTCAGAATCACCTCATCTACTCTGCTCTGTCTCGGTGTTCAGACCCAGCTCTTTAAGCTGATCATCTGAATCTGCACACTGACTCATATCTATGGTTGCCTATGATTTACTTGTGTCATCTCCAGTGGCTGAGCAAAAGCTGTGTTCCACAACATTTCCCTACAGCAGCACATATGTTTGCAACGTATCCTAGAAAGTGAATCAAACACCCAGGATCTTGGCAGGATAGCGCAGAAATCTGTTCCCCTCTGTTCATGTTATGCACTTCTCAGAAACATACAACATGAGCTTGGCACTTTCCGGAGTAGTGCTGAAACCTGAGCCATCATTAAGCCGTTTTCTGGGCAAAGACTGTTCACAGTTGAATTAAAGGTCTCATCCCATCACTTCCTGGGAAGATCTAGAGTTCTGCAATCACTGCTTTGTACTGAGAGGTCTGAATCTGTGTGTAGCACTCCGCATGAGTGAGAAACACAGTGCTGGGTGTGGGGTCCACTACAGCCTTAAAGGTACTGGGTTAAACCTCTCAGGTTACAATACAGATAATAATGAGTGTGTGGTGATTCACAGTCTTCCATGGAATATTTTTTCTACATTTAACTAATATTTGCCAAAATAGCATTAGAAAAATATGAAAAAATCTTTCTTCTACATAGACTTTTCTATAAATTAAACTTATTTACTAGTATGGTTCTCTATCAATAGTACAGCATAGCAGTAGGCCTAAAACATAAAATCAGAAAAGTTCTCTGTATGAGAAAATCAGCTAATCTAGTTCAGAAGACTCAATCTTACATCAACTATTACATCAATAATATAAGGGTCTGATCATATTACCTTCAGGGGGATATATATGGTCATGAAAATCACTGTAGTTAGTGAGGGGAGTGGAAACAATTCTGAGAATGTGCACCTTACATCCAGTACCTCTGAAACTGCCTAGAAACTGTGGGGTGCCTACAGCCTTGAGAGCCAAACAGCTGGTGGAGTGCCAAGAATGACTTGAAGGGGATTATCTGACATACCTCACCTACAAGGGGCTCCACTGCATCACATTTTGTAGTACTTGGGTAGGTGGCAGAATGTGAGGATGAATTCCAGGTTCTAGATCAAAACATAATTTACAAGTCCTTGTAGCTAGTGAGGACTTCAAGGCAGGAGACTGGTTACTGTAGTAAATGATAAAATAATTATTCTACTGCCAGTCATTCAGTGGGACTAAATCATAGATTTTCTTTATGTGAAAAGTACTACTCATGCACTTTTTCTTGCTCCTTTCTAACATTCTCACTGACTAGAATACATATAAATGCAGTCCTAAGCTGTAACTCTCCTGGAGTCTCAAACAGCAAATTTAACTCTTTATTCTCCTTCATGGGAAAGAGGAATGGTGCATGGCCTTTCCTTGAAACAGCTGATGATTTGCAGAGATGTATTCATGAGAGCATAAAAGAAAACCAACTCATATGCCAAATGTTGTCTCTTTGCTTCTGCTTAGGATTGGAACACTGATTTAATAGACTGTAAATTTATTTGGTTTTTTTCCCCAAGGGAATAGAAATCAGTCTGTTTATAGAACAGATTAGCTATCTGCTGAGAACCATGCTTATAGGTCAGAGATGAACTGTCCCTAGGGTGAAGGGTAGAGGGAGAGCTAATGGTAAGAGTTTGCAAAGTTCATGTTTGTGCTGCAGTCTTCTTCCTATTACCAGTCATGACCCAAGAAATCAGGGAGAGTCAGTTAATCTAATATTTATCATAAAAGACAAATTCAGCTAAAAAACCCCAACCAAAACCAATAAACACAGTAGTGAGCTAAAAAGAGCAGGGCTTTTAGGTTTGCTTAGATCTCCAGCTTCAAAAGCAGATTCCTCTTGAAGTCTCATACTGATTTGAATGGTTTCCCTCAAGGCTCTTCACTCACATAAGGATCCTGAAAAGAATATTGTCTCATAGCCCAAAGGCTGCTTCTGTTAACCAGGAACCATGTAAGCTTCACTTACCTCTGCAGTAACACAGCCACAGCCACACAACCTGCTGTTGCAAAGCACTGGCATGTGGGATTTTTTTCCCCTCTTTCACACCTGTGCAGATCTCCAGCCCTAAACCACTTCACTCACTCACAGTTGGTGTGCCAATAGTCAAAGGAGCAGGTAACTCTTAGATCTTCACTGCTTCCCAGTGACTTGCTTCATGACACCAGTCATTTGCTGGTGAGTGCCATCCCTGTTTTGCACAAAAGACCCAGTTTTACTGAGGAAAACCCAAAGAGGACATAACCATCTAGCTCCCACTAGCCCCTGCCTCCAATGTTTTGGTACCAGACCAGGACCCAGCATCATAGTTGGCAGTAGAAGGCAGAAGATGGTCTCAGACTGGAACTAGGACTGGCAGGTGCATCCCCAGACTGTGAGATCCTCCAGAGGCAGCAGATCAGCCCCTACCAATTCAGTTGCACAGCACTGCCCACCAGGGAGTCCTCAGTTCAGTGCTATACAGCACCAAGAAATTGCACTGATTTCTGTAACACGACCTTAAAACACACCTAGCAGACTACTCATATCCACTTCACCCCAATATTTGGCACACTTGGCACAGGGGAAATCAATGCCCTTTCAAGGCTGCATCCTTCTACTGCTGCTGTTCCCTTTGCCTGTACTGCTGTGGCAACAAGGGTCCCTCCTTCCCTTCCTTCTGCTTTCCATATCCATGTCACTAATTGCAGAAGACAGGAGACAACCTGGCCATTCAGATTTCTTTCCTCCTGCACTACCTTTCTTACAGAAGAGAATGGATCTCTGAATCAAGCATTTAGCTACTAAATATTTAAATCTTTGTGAGTCTCAAGGTTGTATGTACACTAAGTATTGCAGTTTTCCCATGTACATAAATGTCTGTCTCTGAGCTTTCCCAGGGTGTCTGAGACTTGTCAGATGGTGCAAGACCAATGGGTCCCTCGTTTATATTGCCACTCTACACTGAAAACAATACAAGGAGTATCTATTTATTCTTGTTAACAAAAGCAGCACGAGAGCATAGAGGTCTCCAAATTCAAGGTTTTGCGGTGTTTTTGTACCAGCAGTAAAGTGACTTGCAGCTTGTTTCCCACTTACATCCCTCCCAGGCAGATATCTGTAGGCTGTAAATTTCTACCATACCCCATGACTGACATATTTTAACTAAGAGGTATTAATTCTTAATAGAAAAACTCCCTAAAAGTTCACACACATTCCTTTTCCAGTTTTTGACACATGCCATAGAAGTGCTTGCCTCATTCTTTATTTTGTCTTACCTTGGTCAAGTCATAAAGTAGACAGAGTGTTCTTTTAAAAAATGGGAAATCATTTGGGGTCATCTAAAAATTTCTACTGACTTTCAACTTTTGAGCACTTGTTTATCATTTGCCATTTATATCTTCTTTTTGTGCGTGCATTTTTTATTTCTAGCTATAAATATCCTTACAGCAGGGAGTAGAGTGGAGTTCTGTAGTGGATTATGACTTGCTTTCAAGGCATTTATAATTTGTCAAACAGTGCTGGTTCAACTGGGACTACCAGATTGCTCTTTCTAAAGGAAACTCATTTTTGAAAAATGTGAGGTAAGAAAATCTACCCTTAGATTTATCTATACAAAAACTGATTAAATTCAGCAATTTTTACCCCAGTTTTTACATCTTAAACTAAAGAGAAACATGAAAGTGATGAGACCACTGACTTTAATGATATTGCAAAGATATAGTATAAAAGGGAATCATAATTTGGCCTAGAGGCGGAAGGACTGAGAGGTTTTAGGAAAACTATATTAAAATACTCTTTTCTCTCTAATTGATCCACACTGAAAAGGTTATAAAGGACCCCCATCTAGATGGTAACAGACCTTATGCCTTGCACCAGCAGATCCTTATAATACTATCTCAGATCAGGAGAACACACAGGAACTTAAAAACTCCTAACACTTTGGGGCGTGATGTTTATTGCATTTTTGGTAAGAATGAGAAATTACATACTACATAGCCTGAAAGGTACATGAGCCTCTTTTATAGTCCTTGAAGAGGAAAACATGTTATTTGAATCTCTCTTGTTTTGAAATATGCAGGATCAGGCTGTCAAAGCTCTGTATCTTCACCTAAGGCATACTGCAGTGAACTACATGCAATGAGCTGTGCTAAGGCTGCTGTCAAAGTTATGCAGCACTCCATTTCTTTTGTCAATTTAAAAGAAATGCCTGGGAATAAGGGTTTGACTGTAATCCAGCAGGTTTTTAACAGAAGAATTACCTTTAGTGTACTCATGAGAGGGAATTTTCACAACAACCAAGAAAATTTAGGGAGGAGGAATCTCCAAATACAGAGTCCCAGGTTTTCCCAGGAGCCCAAACATTAAATGTCATCAATTTGAAAAGAGAAGCTCTAAATATTTTACTGTAGTATAATAATAGTAATACTAATACTACAACTAATAACAACTATTATTGTTGTTGTTGTTGTTACACTGCAAAGAAATATTACAATGGCAAAAAAATCCATTCAAAAGTCATACCATACACATTAGCAAGCACTTGATGATTTCTCTAACTTGGTCCATGCACAGACGTTATTGAGAAAAAGGAGGAAGCAGGACTGCATTCACAAAGAGTTACTGCAGCTTTGGCAATATAATACTTTTACTTCTCACTTTCTCAGAGATCAGCAGCATCCTCAGTACTGAAAGTAACCCAGTACTGAAAGAAGGTAGGAATAGCCTGTCAGAGTCCAATACTCCCTGACTGGGTTCTTTTAGATATTCCACACATGGAAGGTGAAATGTTTCATGTCAAATGTACTTATTTAAAGATAGTTGATGTTATGGGAGATTTCTGATTTAGCCGAGTAATAGAAAATATACTGAATTCACAACACCGCTGGAAGTTAGACTTAGCAAAATATACATAGCAATTGCAATAAACAGTTTAATTGTGTGACTCCCATTATCCATCTCTATAATGTACCCTTTGTCATGACACTGGGCATCTCCAGTTGTTAGAAAGGAACTTAGGGGCTGAAGGCAGCTCAAGCCTTCAAAACACTTTTGCTAGTTGTCTAGTTTTTATATTCTGTGTCAGGCTGAACCACATAATCACTCTCCCATGCTCTTCTGGCTAGCTCAGGGAGACATTTACACTCTTCTAATGAATTCAGTGAGAAACATTTACACTATCAGCTGAGCCACTCAACTGTTCTTAGCTGTTTATGTAAAACAAAGGTCACCCTCCTGGAGGCCAAGGAGACCTGTTGCAAAGAAGTTTTCTTTGCAACAGCTGTGGTCAGTCACATCCTACATTATTCCTTGAGCTTCGTGATTACATCACCCTTGACCGTTTCCTCTGAGGCTTCTTCTCTTGTAGGAATTTATTGGTCAGTCACATGGCCCATCTCTTCCTCATCCCCAGATTCTTCCCTTTTCAGTAATTTTAATTCTGCAGTTGATGTAATTTAAAAGACTGCTTGCTAACATTTCCAGTTTGATTATACAACAAAGGAAGACTAAAATTTGGAGCTATGGGACCAAAATGGTTCCAGCTTTCTGCAAAATTAGAACATATATAGCCAAAATCAAAATTTGGCTTGTGTCTCAGCTGGATTGAACTGAATTTGACACAGAACAGCTGCAGGTTACTGGAAAGGCTGATGACAATGTGTCTTCGTTATTTCTGTAATCTAAAATGGTTTTAATCCTATTTTTGCATAAGATTGGGTATGGTGCATCTGTTGCTGTTTTGACATTAATTATGCTTTCATTACCCTTAATATTCAGTGGGCCAGCACAAAATTCAGATACTATTCAAAAGTCTTTTACACTTCATTTCAAATATTTCAGATTCCAGCTACCAAACTCAGTGGGATATAGTGTCTAGCCCCTTGAGGTGACACCTGTCAACTTGCTACACCTTCACATGTGTCCTATGCTCCTAGAGAGATCCTCCTGAAAGCAAAATTGCTACATCATTGAGTGCTCTGTTGTGTTTTTTCCTCCTGCATCTCCACAAGGCAAATTTGTAGTAAATTACTATAATGCTAATTCACTGTGAGGTCTTAGGGAAGGGAAAGGTGATTTTAATTTACAAAATCTCTACACTGATTTTTACTCATTCACATGTTCGCACACATATGCTCAGCAGCACTAAGATGTATGTGAGGGCTTGCAGTGAAGAGGTGATGCCAGTTTGCCTTTGTGCCCTTTGGAAGTGGGTGTTGTTTGAGATCTTTCGTCTCAGTATGTCAACTGACCCATCATAATTCTTGCATTACTTATCTGGTTATTTTATGGCTCCAGTCCTGTTTTTCATCTTCTTGTCACCTTATCTTTAGGTCAGTCTGTTCCTCCTCTTGCTTTGAATGGATCACACACATGGAGTATTAATCTGACCTGTCCCTCTAAACTTTGTTCTGCTGTTTCATCTGCAACTTTCACACAAATATTTCAATCCATAATTAATGCATATGAGCCTTCATATTTCTGTGACAAATCTCTACAAATTGCACTAATGCTGCTGTGTCCTGTCTGGGACTGTGGCGAGCTGCCAGTTGCAGCGTGTCACCCCATCACCTCCTGCCGATGTGACCTGGTTGGTATGATAGATATGCCAATAGATCCTGGCTGGTAGAGGGACCATGCAATACAGCTCTGCATGGCCATAAATTTCACTCCAAAAGCGACATCCTCAGCAAACTTCCAGACACTCATCAGTAGGAAGCAAGGAGAATTTTCATGATCCTTGAATGTCTCCTTTAATCTCTTTTCTTTAATCCCCAATCGATTTAATACAGAAGACTGTGTGAGAGTGGTTTAGTTAGTGAATTGAACCCTCCACTAAGCATAAGGTAAACAAAATGTCATATAAGATCCCACCTGGATTCAGATGGATGAGAAAAGCACTGAATTCAGTGATTAATTCCCAGCTGCAGCTGAGCAAAGGCTCATAAAAATGAATCATGTTGAAGCCAGTAAGTGAATTGCTGCATTTGGACATATACATGAACTCATTCAGCTCTTAGGCCAGGCCTGGCTAAAAGAATAAATACAATAAAAAGTAACATAGCAAATAGCATTCTTTAATAGATTCTTTAAAGCATCTTTAAAAGATTGCCCTGAGGCAATCAAATTGGAAATGGAAAAGTCCCTAAAGCGAAGGCTATTCTTTGCACCAGTGTCACAGTTTTATCATGAGTGTCAGGGTTCAGTGGGTAATAATCAAATTTCCTGCTGTCATCCCTGTAGCTACACAAGAGACTGGCCTACTGGTTATACATTTAGCTACTGCATCGCTTCAGATGACACTCATTCAAGCCCAGCTCCAAGAACAACTGAAAATAACACATGTATCACATCCCTATAATTCTTTGTCAGGTTGTCAAAACTGAAGTTTTACTTTTGCCTGAGAGTGCACACCACAGAGGAAAGATAATTTTGTCCTTGAAGTGCCAGTATTTTATAAAAAATAGACTTACCAACCTCTAGGGAAAACTATCTTGAACATAGAGAAGCCAGAAATGCTAGGGCTGCCGCCTCAGATACAGCCTGTTGTGGGGAGAAACTGTGTGCTGGCCTTCTCTAGTCCTTGGGGTCCTACAGAAGTGTCAGAGCTGGCATTATTTCTGTCTCACACATTTCTTTTCTCACTATTAAAGTGGCAGAATTGCAGCCATTTCCTTTTGTGACAGAGAGTGATTTCTTATCCCATTGCTGCTGTTGCCTCACTATACGTAACAGGGCTGCTTGTCTTGCGAGTAAGCGTCCTTCTTTGTACAAATGCTTTCACTGAAAAGTGCTGAAATTAAGAAATTAGTCCTTTCTGATGGCAAACATAGTTACCCAAAAGATCAAAGGTAAATTAATTGAAGGCATGTTTGCATGGCTTAATTCTTAGAATCAAATCTCCAATATGCATAGTATTCTGTAATTTGCAGGTCAGATAAGCATAATAATCATTGTATTATGCTTGGAAAATATTTCTGTAGCATGGAAATATTCTGTTATGCTTTGTACATAATTGCAAGACAGAAAAGAACTTCAAGTTAAGAAGATTAATGAAAAGACTAAGAATGAACAGTTTCAAATGCTCTTCATTTCAAATTAATTCAAATTTGAAAACTGACTACCTTCTTTCTGTCCTGTAATGCCTATAAATCAGAGTCTCACGAAAGTGCATTTTAAAATATTTATGCTTTATAACTGATTAATCTAAATGTTTGGCATATGTTATGAGTGTTTCTGCTAATTAGCAATATGTTGGTTGCTCTGGCTTTTTCACTGAAATGAAGGCTTGAGGATTTGGATCTTTATTTCCCACCTCTTGCTAACAAGCTCACAGAGAAGAATATCTGCTATCACATGTGCTCCTTGCGCCTCAAACAAACAAACAAAAAACCAAACAAAACAATAAAAAAACCCAGAAAAAACTCCTATTTAGTTCTCATCTCATCTACAAGACATTTTTATAGACCTATCTCTCCATGATCTGGCTTTTCTTTGTTGAAGAAGTTCAGCCCCTATTTTTGGAAATGTTCCCATCCCAGCTAGCAGCATGTGGAAAAGGATTTTAACCACTTGTCTCCTAAAAGAGACCCCATTTATCTCCAGGCTCCCACAAAGGCAAGGGCAAATGAGTACCCACATTGCTGGTCTGGACGTACCCAGTGGAGTACACTTGAGGGTACTCCAACGTACTCCAAGGGTGGGAGTATGTTGTTTCCCAGTTTCCTGAGCCTGGTTGGTTTGTCAGATCTTGCTAACCTGGGGCAGGAGTTCCAGGAGTGTGAGTTCTCTGCCCTGCTGCCAGCCCAGCAGCAGTGCATGTAACCCCTGCCTGTACCCTCCTCCTGGGTTCATGAAGAAGGACACAAGTGCAAGTGTCCCAGTGAGTTTCTTCAGTCCCTTGTGCCCTTGCCTTCAGCAGGATTTAAAAACTGTAATGGAAAGATACACGCAGGAACTCAATCATGTTAGTACATGCAGTGTTACTCTTGCCAAACCAGAGTGTCTTCCCAGTGAGAGCTGGAGTGTGCTGAGGTGGCTTCTGGGGTGTCTGGTTCATGCTCCTTGTTTTCCCTACATTCAAGGAAAACCTGGCCTCCCCACCAGGCCAAAAGGTACAAGACTTTGAGGCACATAGAATTAGTTTCTTTTTTTTGCATGAACCTGACATCTCTGGTGGAAAAAGGACCTTTTTCATCAAAGAGGTCAAATCTGGGGTTTTTCCACTAAACCATTACATTGCTTTAACTTTCCATTTAAACACTTGAGAAGGAAATATGACCAGAATCACTGAGTCATTTTTCATGCTCATGCAGAAAACAGTCATTGATGACATCTAGTGCAAATAATTTTACACCGATTATATTCTCAAAGTTTTTATAATTGAGTAGTTTCTTAGGGAAAACAGGACTTCATACGCAGTATGTGGCAGACATACCTAACATGCCACTCTCTTTTTCCTCATTACTCCTTTTTACTCCGCACAATATTACCAAGAATTTTAGGTATTATCCTGACTTTTTTCCTCCCTCATCCTAGCTCTTTGTGTAATAAGATATATCTTTCTATGTTGTACATTGACTTTAGGATTGTATAATCTGAGTATCTTGTAAGTTCTGCCTAATTACAGATCTTCTCACAAATCTACCTTTAAGGACAAAGGACATGGAAAGGTTCAGCATGCACAGATGGGACACACAGAGAGATTAGATGCAGAGATTTTTCCCTCTTTGTAAGGCCAGAGATATCATCCAGGTATGAGGAGGTAAATTGATCTCTAGGCTCATTTTGGTTTTGGTCCTTCTTGTGACACAACTAACAAAAGCACCCAGCTGTCAGAACCTTAGCAATATGAGCCCCCTTAGTTAAGCGATAGCATCGTCAATTCCATCCAAATCCATACGATGCTATTAAATGGTAATGTTTTGTAGTTGCCCTTAAAGAAAGTAAAATCCTGAACTAGTAACGTGGAGGTGTCTGCTGAGATCTTTCAGTAAAACCTATAGTACTTGTAGACATCTATCTGCAGCACATGTGTACCAATTTGAGCTAGCTGTCTACCTGCCATTAAAAACAATGAATAAATTGTTTCCTGGTCCATATGTCAATGGAGATAAGGGCAGTGTTCTTGATATCTTCTATATGATGACTCCCTGGTCTCCAGAAACTAGTTTTGTACTGGCCACAAAAATAATCACTCTTGCTCAGATGGACACATGCACTGTAGGTACATTCATGCAGATGAATTCCACCTTTGTGTCCTCCAGCTTAAAATGCCTCTATCGAGGCACTTGGGTCATAAATTTGGAAAGAAGTGAGATTTTGTTGTTTAATTACACTATGTCTTACACTGTAATCTATAATACAGAAGAGCAAGCACTAATGATATATTTTAGGTTGAAAGAGAGAGTCTAGATGGGATTATTCATGGTGCTTCAGATCATCTCATCTCAGTGCGGCTTATTTAAACCATAGCTTTTTGGGGGAATTGCCATAGATCAAACAAAATCCAACCCCCAAACAAACAACAAAACAACACAAAGAAAACTATTCAATTCTATTCAATTTAATAACATGTTACTAACTTATAAGCCCCAAACCTATCCCTTTAATAAAGAACATTTTTAACCATATATCACACTTTAGGATTCTTGAGACTCTGATCATGAGCTTCATGGTGAACTAGGTTATCAGAGATACATAACTGAACCCCTGCTCTTTTCTGTTGAAAAAGACAAGTACAATTGGGTTTGAGAAATGAGATAATATATAGTCACACAAATGTATCTTTTGCTTTTGTTTATTATTTACTGCTTATAATTCCTTGTTGCCCTGACTGACCTCACAGTGTTTGCAGTATTGGAGATAATGGGACCACATAATGAATGAAACCCACATGAATGCTGAAGTGTCTTGCTGAACTCAGTCCTTAGCTCTATGTCTCTACATGTAACACTTGGAAGCTGCTTCCTTGCTCCCATGGAAACCCCAAAATATCTCACATTTAGAAAGTATAATGGTGGCTATTTGATAATGTTTGCTTCTTCTCTGGAAGAGGCTTATTCAGTTTAATTGTGTAGCAAATTAGTCCAATGACTTGATTTCTTTTTTTTTTTTTTATCTCAGCCAACAATAAAGAGAATTGGTATCTGTGGTTTCCTCTGAGGTCACTGATGCCTACAGTATTCCAGAGGGTGCATTTGTCTGTGCCTACCTGAGTTTGCAGATTTCTTACTCTGCATATCTCTGCCTGCTTTACGGTGAGCCAGGACAGAGCATTTGCTATTCTATTTTTTGGGTTTGCTACACTATTTTGTACAGTTATTACTCTTATTTAGAAAAACATTTGAGCAGCACCTAAGCAAGTTTCTCCTTTTGATGATAATGCTACAAACTTATATACCTCCTAATCCTCTGGATTCTTCATCTACGTCTTCTCACTTCTACATATTCTTCAACCAAGAGCTTTCTAAAATACTAGGAAGACTGTTGCCTTTTAGTCTGAACTTTTAGTCATCTGTTATGGTATTTACCCTGACTATCACCTCTTTCCAAAAAGGGGAATGATATTTAGGCTCCTTCCTTTCTCCTCCATGAAAACTCTGTGTCTGTTCATATTTCCCACAGGACACATTTGTTTTGGGGTGGCCAAGGCCCTGCAAGTCACATGCTGAATGCTTAACTTGGAGAGATCATTGTCCTTTTTTTAGACATAGCCTTATAGCCATCTCAGCAGAGATACTTAGTAGATTTGTAAGGAGCTTCATATAGTTACAGTTCCAGGAGACAAGGGGATCTTTTTCTAAATACATAAAACACATCTTAAAATTGCAAAATGGAAAGTATTTTGATACTTTCAAATAACCTTTGAGATCAGATGTTTTATTTGCTCTCTGAGTCACCAGCTTATCTCTCTCCCAATATTCACTGTGGGTTTTTTTGTTTGATAAGATCCACATTCTTCCCTTCAAAAGGAATTTTAAATTAATGTGCATTAATGACAACCCTGTCTGCTGCTGCCTCCCCTGCGGTGCCTGTCCCCTTTCTTGCTGCCATCATTACCATGGTCAGGAAAGACTATGGTAGGGGCAATCACAGCAGTAACAGTGGAAGAGGCTGGGGCAGCCACTGCCAGTCTCTGGTTACCTGTTCCACATCTTCCAGAATGGGCTTTATGCCCTGGAGAGCCAATCCCAACTTTGTCATGTTTTGTTACAAAGGTGTAAAAGCTGATGGGACACCCACAGGCTGCATTGCCAGTGCTTGAAAATACTGAACTTGTACACTGTACTTCTTAGCCATGTGTCCTATAAGAATTTATGGAGAAAGATAATCATCATTACTCTGAACTGAGGATGGATAACTGGGGCATCTTTTGCTTGCAGAGCACTGAAAAAGTGCTCTATACCAAAGCCTTCCATCCACCCTTCTGGAAAAACGAATGTTGGAAATGGGAAAAATATTGGGATTGTTCAAAAGATTCTTCCCTTATTGGAAGGAAGTTCACCCATACCCAACATCTTGGTCCACCTAGAACTAGAGAGACTTGCCAGTCTTCTCACCACAGAGCTGAAGAGAGAGCTTTGCACTCCTGATGATGACTCCCAGCCTTGCTTCTCAGAAATTAACTAACCCAATGGACTGTATCAAGAATCCAGCTGTAAGCATCCTTATGGAAAACCAAGGCTAATTTACATGTAAACTGTTACTCTAAGCAAGTTTATACTATGACATGGCAAATTACTGGGCATTTGTACTAAAACAGTGATACAGTGTTACTTAACACCGGACTGGATCCAGGGCTTTCTGCAGGACAGTCCTGGGACAGGCAGACACATGCTGGCTGGCTCTAACGAAGCTCAGCAGGGACTAGTTGTGATTGTTGTTTCTTGCTTTTTGCATAGCTGCACCAACCATTCTGCATGAGTTATATTACTTTCGGCAGTCCCCTGCCTTTTTAAAGATTAGCTGGACCTACTCTTACGTGAGGGACTGTTACCTGAACCAGTCAGGACTGCTCCCTGTGGAGCAGCTGTGATCTAGTCCTGGACCTTGAAACTTGTCCATTTATTTATCCTGTAATTCCTTTACCCAAGTAGCAAGTGATACATTTTCCAGTAAAGCCCATTCCTAAAGAAAAACATAGAAAACTAGCTCCAACTAATGTTTAGCATACAAATTCCTCTCTGCCTCCCCAGTCTTTCATGTACAAAAGGGACTGTACAACTGAAACTTGTGTAGACGCTTTTTTAGAAGAGGACACTGTATTGAATTAGTCCTTTTTGTAGATGGGGAGCTCGGAACTGGGAGAACTCTAAGTTTTTTATGCAACAAGTAACTGTATTTCAGCAGTACCTCTACTGTAAGATCTGTGTTCACTTCCCAAAGCTGGGTCACCAGTATCTGCCCTAGGACAACATCCAGCTCCACTGAGCCTGTCCTTCTTCCACCCTGGTTTCCATATGCATGAGTTGGAAAGGAGTATGCAGGCACTTTAGCAAGGTCCTTCAATCTGGACAATTTGGAACTGGCTATAGGATTTTCTGCAGACAAAACCTTTGTCTTTGAAGTACTGGGCACACATGAGTTTGTGTCTTCTTGTAGATTTTGGTCTTGATGTGGTAATAGAGAGAGAAAAAAAAAACAACCTTTTTTGGTTTTTGGGTTTTTTTCCTGAGCCAACAATATGTTTGCCTGTAAACTTAAAAAGAAATTAATGAAAAGAAGCTTTTTGGCAATTTATGGTTCTTAAGTAAATGAACAAAATCCTTTCCATCTTCTGTATCATCTCGACTATTGCCATCTAATTGAATTTAAAATGCTTGCATTCTAGTAACATCAGTACGAACAACAGAGTACAGGCTCATCCATTCAATCATGTTTTACATTAGAAGATAAATATTTAAAACAAAATATCAAAATAACCCCTCTAGAACTTGAGTAAGTGCTAAGTTACATGTTTTAACAATATTAGCAGCATATAGTGGAAAGCTGACTGCACGTTCCTTCTTCGCTTGTGCACTACGTATAATAGAAAAATATTTTAGTTTTGTTCACTCCCTAAAGCTTTTCATGGAATCAACTTATTAAAATTAATGAAGACATTTTGAATTTTGTAAAATATATTTAGTATTACCAAATACATTTCTGGCCCTCCAAAATCTAGACAAGCAAAAAACCCAGAATGCTTCTGATCAAATATGCATGTCGATTAGAGCATATTTCCATGTTTTAAACTTGCAATGGTTTCACAATTTTTGTTTCCTTCTGTTTCCATTAGAGCACCGTCATGACAATCCAAAGCAGCTTTTAAAAAAGTATCTCCATAGACGAGCAATTAAAAATTTTGGCTGTATCTTCCAAGATTACAATTATGTGAAAAAATGTACAAAAAATGTCTGGAAACCAAATATTGATAAATTGTGTTATCAGTTTAATTACAGAAATGATAGAACACTCACAGGGGAAATTTATGCTGACAAGTCCCAAGTGTAAGCCTAGATTTTGTAACATATTTGAAAAAAACCTTAAATTTATACTTTGGGTCCATTTGCTTTAATACATATATTGTTCATTACCCAGCTCATTTTTATTCTCAGCATTATTCTAAACACATTTTTTCATTATCTTTTCTGGTTGAGTGTAAAGTGTAATAGAAAAACAACTCAATTATGCAAACATGAAAATTCTGTTAGTACAGCTAATTGCTTTTCAATACAGATTCCATGTACAAAGAAAGTAGGAGCACAAACAGAAAACTAGGCAAAGTATAGTGTGCCTAATTTAAAACACTTGCAATTTCAGTAACTGTGAATTATCTACTTGCAAAATATACACAGTACATATAATGTGCACAAACACACACAAATCACTGCATGCATTTTTTTGGACTAAAATATAACTTCAGGTTCACAAACCTTTATCCAGAGCTGGTGAGAGCTGTAGTCACATTTGTATATTAAAGGTTGTCAAAAAGACGGTCTGTTAAATATAAGCCATTCCACTATGCTATCCTCTGGGTTCTAGTGCTTTGAACAACAGCAAACACAAGGAAAGATGAAAGAAGAGCAAAGATTTTCTTTAGTGACAAAAACCCCCAAATTAAAAAAAAAAATTATTTTATTTTATTTATTTCCTGTTCTTTGCCCAAAATAGTCAATGGGGAGCTTCTGGAGTGGTTTAGTATGATCTTATTCTGCATGTAACTCTATTAATTTCTGCTACCATTATTGGGGCAGGCATGGGCACCATCCTCCGTGAAAGCCACATGCAATCTCCTCAAGCAATTAGAAAAGCAATCTTGTTTGTTAGGTTTTGGTGGGAAAGAAAGAAACCAGCTGCTGATCTTCCTCCTTGCATGCAGCCATGCTCATTTCCCAACTCCAGCAGCCAGTTGGGACTATGTCAGCACTCCTGCAGGGGGGCCAGGGGAATACCTGGATTTCAGGATCCGGCAAGCTCAGGAAAACAGAGCAGACAGGGAGCTGTACTTCTCAAAGAGATTCTCAAGACTTAAAAACGAAGCAAAACTTACTCAAGGAGCTTTAAAACCCAACCTCAAAATAAGAGATGGGCTCCAAGGAAAGACGTGATAGGATTATTTACTATATAAATGAACTACAGTCAACTCAGCATGCATTGTATTGAAAACAAACACACCTTGAATGCTTTGTAATTAGCAAATACGTTGTGATGTTTTTATTGCAGTTTACCAACAATTTTAAAGACTATATTGTCATGAGCTGGCAATAAAAACAATAATAAAAAAAAAGAGGAACCAACAACATTAACAATTTTTATATGTTCCCAGAAGTTTGATTCTCAGATCTGTGTCTTGAAATATACTGGTTCTATAGCTCTTACCAAATGGCTACACTCTCCTGAACTCATGAGGCTATTTGCTTGACAACCAAGCAATGTGGATTGATCCTAGATGTCTTAGTGAATCAAAAAAGAAAAGATGGCATTCCTGCCCATAAAGCAAGTGGTTCTGGTATTCATTATGAGTTTTCTTGGTGTAACAGTGCTCAGCTAGTCATAGCATATCATACTTATTTATCAATATATTTTTAAAATTAGTTTAAAAAATGAAAGGTAGGTGCAACAACGCACACACACATACACGAATATGCTGTATAACTTACATCAACATGAAGGGAAGAGGAAATGTCACCCTAAGAATGAAACCCCACAATACACATACAGACGCTGATAGCACTAAATATTTGGCTTCACAAGGGCTGTTAAATTTCAGTGTCTGAGAACTGCTAGACCTTTACAAGATGAAGCAGCATGAGCAACTGAATTCCGACAACACAGAGTCTGTCTAACCACATTCCTTATCTGGACAGCCAAGACTTTTTCCCTACTCCTTTCTTTTTATGTTTAAGACTAAACTGTAATCTTACTCATATTGTCTTCTTTCCCCATGACTTCATCAGACAATCATGAGAAGTTTTAGGCATTAACACTGGAGAGTGGAGTTACCCCAAGACATGACAACTGCATTATTTTTACTGTTTTAAGCAGCAAGCAAACAATGCACTTAGTGTTTTAGAAACAGACAAAAAATTAAAATAAATTCTATTTAAAAAAATAATTGTTTTATTGTTGCCACACTTTCCTGATGAGTTGCCCAAGTCCTAAATAACTTTCAGATAACAATTTACACACTGCAGCATAGCTTATCAAGCAAGGTTGCACTTTTTGTCTCATGGCCATCTTAGTCATTCCTTGGCACCATGATGCCCTGGACTGGCATAAAGTGCCATGACATAACTTTCCCAAACACTGTGATGGGACTGCAAGCCCTGCCTGCCCTGAGGCCTGTTTCATGTTGGAATGGGGATGAAGCTGGTTCCTTTGGAGTGGGACATCTCTCTCCAGGTGTTTAAGCTGTGGGTTGGGCTTCTGTTGTTGGTGAAAGAAGTCTGTCGCCTGCTATTGCTGTTTGAATCTTCTTTACTCAGCGTTTGCTTTATTTGTTGGCAGCAAGGGAAGCTCTGTATGCAGTCTTGGAGGAGATGCCCACTGAAGAACATGTAGATCCACGGGTTACAGCAACTGTTCAGGCTGGCCAGCAGAGCTGTAACAGTAGTCGCAGTGTTTTCAGAATCTGGGGAGCGGGGGAGAAAGCTGTTTAATCATCAAAAGAACATTTGCACCATTCAGTCAATTGCTTCATTAACCATTGGATTTATTTTCCTGAATATTCTAGTTCTAAAAGTTGAGCTGCAGCATTTGAAATGAATAATGAGAACATAATCAGTAAAGGTCTTATTTATGTAAGGCTGCCACTGAAGTCAAAGGGAATTTCTCTGAACAGACTTCAAAAAGCTGTGACAGAATAAGTTATGGGGTAATCCATCCAAAATAATGATTTAGTCATATTTCCACTGACGTATATCCATGTGTTGATAAGGTCCTGCTTTAAATACTGCAAAGTTTTTATCCAGACCCTGGGAGACAATGGCAAGATTCCCGCTGCTTTCGATAACACTGAATTTTGCTGTATGTATTTGCAAGCTGAAAAGTATTGAATGCTCAACTAACTACTGGATTGTCCATCAAATCCAGGTTTTGGAGGTTGAACAAATTTTACTTAAGGGAAAAATGGGAGCTAGCACTATGGCATGAAAAAACTGTGTTGTTCTACCTTCAATAACTAGTTAATAGATCAAATACTGTAGATATATATTTAATCTAATCAATTATTAGTGACTTTTCTTTGTAAATATTGAATCTTCAAAGAAGTATAATTACTGTTATGCAGTTCCACAGATTTAAAGAATCTCTTCAAACAAACCTATCAAATACCCATCTGTTCAATTAGATTTAATTTCCTTTGAACTAAAACAAAAAAATCTATTTGTTTGCTGCAAGCCTTTATTTCTCTATAGACACCTGCATTATAGGCTTGACTTTAGTCCCATGTTAGAGGCAATCAACACTTTCACTACAGTAAGTGACGATTTGGGGATAATAAAAAAACCCAAGAAATTATGGATTCCAACATTTTGGTTTTCTGCTCTTTCATTATGAGGAATCAGAACATATGTTACTATGCTTCCTGTCATTACCTATGTGATAGCTTTTAAACTCACCAATTTTTTTCTGACATATTTAGCAGCGGGACAGATATCTCCAAAATTTAAACTGACGCTGTTTCATGAAAACCTGTGGCTTGACTAAAGGAGCTACTCAGAAGTGTCTGCCGTGCTGAAAGGTTCAGGGTGTGCTCAAACCTGTTTTAGACAGCACATACGGGAAAGAACACTTAATTGTTCTCTACTCATGTAACTGCTCCGACATGTATGTGTGTATGCTTCACAATACCAAACATTTCTAAAAGTTTTCTTATCGGCAGCTTCAAACGGAGGAAAATGTTGCTGGTTCAAATTACGGCAGCAAATATTCCGGTTTCCATCCTCTCGTTTTGCTCGGGATGAGAAGGCTGCGGCGGCTGCCCCTCTCCGGAGGTGCAGCTGCTCCCAGCAGCAGCTCCGGCTGCTCCAGGGACAGGCCGAGCCCAGCGCCGCGGCCGCCACCGCCGCTCCCGGGGCCACCAGGTCCGGGACTGCGAGCGGTGCCGGCGGGGCGGCCCCGAGGGCGGCGGCGGCGGCCCAGGGCTGTCTCTCCTCCCTGCACAAGGGCGCTCACCGCTATTCCCCGGCGGGAGAAGGACCCGTCCGGGGCCGTGAGGGCGCGCCTCGGTCCCGCTCTCCGCTTCCGCGCCCCGTCTCCCCCACGCTCGGCTCAGAGCTGCGCAGCGCCCCGGCTCAGCCGGCTGCACCCTCAGCGTGTGCGGGGCGGCCCCTGGGGACAAGCGGCGGTGTCACCTACCGACCCAGGGGAAGCGCTGGTCCCAGACGGACCACATCTGGATGGTGAAGAAGGGCGCCCAGCAAACGACGTACACCGAGACGATAACGAAGGTCATCTTGACGGTGCGGATCTTGGCGCGGGAGATGGTTTTGACGTTGCTGACACAGGGGGCGAGCAGCAGCCCCCGTCGCGGGCTACCACCACCACCTGCCCGCCGCCCGCCGCCCGCCGCCGCCGCCTCCCCGGGGCGCGTCTTGCCCCGGGCGTTGCGCCAGATGTGGTAGCAGATGAAGCCGTAGCAGATGATCAGGATGAGAACAGGCGCGATGAAGATGCCGCCGGTGATCCAAGTGATGTAGGCGCGGGGCCCCCAGGGCATGATGAAATGCGCCCAGCAGTCGTAGACCTGCGAGCCACGCTCCACTTCGCTGAGGGAGAAGATGAAGTACTGTGGGGTGCTGAGCAGCAGGCTGAGCGCCCAGGCCGCCGCGATCATCCCGTACGAGCGTTTGGTGGGCTGCTGCAGCGTCTTCAGAGGGTGGCAGACGGCGATGTAGCGGTCGGCGGTCATGGCCACCAGCATGTACGCCGAGGCGAACATGCCGAAGACCTGCAGGTGCTTGACGACGCGGCAGAGCCCGTCGGGGCCGTGGAAGCGGTGTGTCACCTCCCAGCAGAGCTGGGGCAGCACCTGGAAGAAGGCCACCACTAGGTCGGCCAGGCTGAGGTGGCGGATGAAGAGGTGCATGCGGGACGCCTTGCGCGGCGTGCGCCGCAGGGCCAGCAGCACGCTGCCGTTCCCCACCACCGCCACCGCGAAGGTGACGGCCAGCACCGCGATCTCCAGCTTCGCCAGCTCCTCGTCCCGCCCGAAGGGGTCCCAGCCGCCCAGGCTGCCGTTCGGCGACCCCGACCATGCCTCGGGACTGGGGCTGCTGCCGCCGCCGGGCTCCGCCGCCCGCCACCGGCTGCCGTTCCCGGGCGAGGGCAGAGCCCGGGGGGAGCCGGAGCCGCCGGCGAGGCGCATGGAGGGGGATGCGCGGTGGGGCCCGGCCCGACCCCGGCACGTCCGCTCGCCCGCCGCCTCCCCGCTCCGGTGGCCCGGAGCTCCGGGCCAGGTGCCTTTATCCCGCGGTCACGGGAGGCGAGGCGAGGCGAGGGGGAGTTCCCGCGCCAGTGGCTGCCCGGCGCCTGACGCCAGCCCCCTCCTTCCCCGGCAGCCGCCGCCCGCTCGCCCCGCCACGGGACCGGGGCCGCTCCGCCCAGACAGCGCTGTGCCGAGGGGGAGCGGGGACCGACACCGTGCCCGGCCCCGCGGAGCCCCGCCGGGTGCGGCAGCGGGAAGGGCTGCTCGGGCCGGAACGGCGCTCCCGGAGAGCTCCCTCACGGTCAGGTAAAGCAGCACTTACAACTGAGAATAAAATTGCCGTAATCACGCGGAGCAAATGGAGGTCTGTCAGCATCAGCCTGCACACCCCGATCTGGCTTCTAGCCAAGGCAAAGTGACTCGTCGGTAAGAGGTGCTAGTTTGGTCCTGAGAGATCCCGTCTGGGCCTTTGGCATTTCACTGTCGTGCTGAGATCAACCCCAGTGAAGTAAATTATTAGAAAAAATAGTGCAGCGTTTGAAAGCAACCTAATGTTTCTGAAGGTTTCAGGACTTCATTTTGGACAATAATGTCATCCAGGCCTTAGCACAGGTCTAAACGACACGTTTCTGCAAGTACAAGCAAAATCTCCACATTTGCTGGAGAGTTTCTGGCAGTGGGCCATTAAAATTCTGGTTTTAAACATGGTTTAGCTGAAGAGTTTTCCTGCTCTTGGTAGAGTGAATGGATGTGGTGAAAATTTTGGTCCCATAGTCATGAGTGTGGATTATATCCTGATTTCACTGTAACCTGAATTTGACCCTTCATTTAGAAACTCCTTCCCTCAGCCACACAAAAGTGCATAAGATCACAACAAAGAAATACTGTGTTAGATACTAGCCTTACTTCGTTTTTAATAAAAACTCCCTGGGTCCCCTCATAGGTGATTACAGTTAAATTCAGTTACAAAAAATATGTGGTTTTATAGGGAGAAGAAAAAATGGAGAAGAATGAAAGATTAAATCTTACTTCTTTGATTAAAAAGATATTTCCAAAAATTTTGGCTCCAGAAGAGTTTTAAAGTTTAAAATACAAGATGATAGACTTCTGAACATGTTAGCATTGTGCAAGGCTTTATCCCAGGCTTTTTGCCACTTTCTGGGCTTGTTAGCCTCTGAGAGGGTATGTGCACCCACCCCAGTCTGTCACTGCCCTTCCTTTGCTTGGGGATCGGTGGCAGGTGTTTAGGAGGACACCTGATCCTACAGTGGACATAGTTGTCATGAGCTTTCGAATTAAAAGCTGCAAACCCTCCTAAAACATGGAAATACAGACAATAAATGTAATAATAATAATAATAAATGTAATATAATAATAAGTTTCTAGCTAAACTTATTTCTTTAAATATGCCTTTGTTCCAAAACCTTTTACGAACAGTCCAGTGCATTATTCACAGCTTAGTGCCTATTTGTTGTATTAGACCTGGGAAACTGGTGAGTGTGACTACAGGTTTCAGGTCAAATAGAGAGGTGAAATTAAAGCTGCAGATCTCACAACTAAGGCTTTTTTCACATTCCTTGTCTGTCTCTGACACGCTTTACAGGAGTTGAAGGCTACATGAATGGACAGTGTTACTGAGGAACCTCTGCTAACAGATTTTCTGCTGTGCAAACTATGAGAGGATCATACAGCTCTATTCACTGCTGGGTATGCCATCCATTAACAGAAGAGATGATATTTAGGTTTGACATAGAAATAGTTTCAGCAGCCAGACAATAAGATAAACGTGGTTGTATTAGTTCAGGGTACTGAGAATTTGTCAAGCCCACATCAACTCAGAAATACTCCTTTCCCAACGCATACTTCATTCCTCTGAATGGCATTTATAAGAATATTTCCAGAGCAAAGGGCTGGAGATTTGCCTGAATGTCATTGCACAAGGCTGTACCTAGTGATTACATGCAATATTAAGCATGATACTGATAGTAATTCTTACTGTGTTTTACTCCATCAGACAGAAGTAATCTAGGGCTAGTCTTGATGTGGTTTTTTGTTTCATTCCCCAAATTAGTCAATATTGATGTTTTTATAGATAACATACCTAACGAGGCTGTTGCAAATTCCTTTGTTTCAACAAACCTAGGTAAGTAGTAGAGAGTTTTATTTATATCTAGTAGTTAAAAAAATACCCTCCAGACAAATTCAGGAAACCTCCTAAGGTTTCTATATGAGTTTAATCAGCATCTAGTCTGCTCTTGTTTGCTTAATTCTAACAGTGTTGGTGTTCTCAAACTAATCAATACTTGCCGAATATCCTTCCAAAGAGAAAAATTGCCAGTGGGAAGGCTGATAGAGGAAACTAACATTTTTGCCCTGTGATTTACCTGGAGTTCAACTTGGAGCTGAACTCTCGGTAGAGAAAATTGAGATCACTGTTACAAGAAACCTGTATTTGTTCTCACTGGGCCCACAGCTTTCTATAAAACCAAGAATGGCAAGGGTTTCTAGCATGTTCTCTGCTGCCATAAAGGTTTCTGTAAAAGTGCTTGAAGGTTGACAGATACATTTCTGAATGTTGAATTCATTGAAAACTGAATGGTTTCTGTGAAGTACTCAAAACCTAACTGGAACATGATTCAGTGTGTTGTCAAATGCAGCTGTTTTCTGTTCATTCCTTGCTGTTGTGGTGGTGACTTTACCTGCAGACTTAGCCTCTTCCTCCTTGGCAAAAGAAATGCTCTGAGTAAGTCAAAGTCTCAAGATTTTAATCTTGGGAAATTGATGATGATTTGTATTCTGCAAGATAACTTTAAAACAAAAAACAAGGGGTCTTTCAGCATAATCTTCAGGAAAACTGATGGTTTGGAATTGTAGCTACTCATAGTCAAACTATGGTTGTCTGCCAGGTTTTGTGAAGAGCTGCTCTAGCCATTAGAGTTGCAAAAATCAATATAAGCAAAAAAAGTCAAGCTTTTAAAATAAATCCCTCATGCAGGATAAGGGTTAAAGCACTGCTAAAAAAAGAGGTCTGTTTATTTGTGGAGGATTCAGCTGCCTTGTTAAAAAGCACATAAAACATCTACATAGATATGAACAGCTGTCTCCTGAAATCTGTCTCCAAGTTCAAAGTATCTGCAATGCTCCCTTTGACTGACACTATTTAGTAAATAAGGATGAGTTTGATAGACCTTCCCAGAGAGCCACAAGACTTAGATGCTGCAGATTCCAACCTTTAAATTCACAGCTATGGGAACCAAGCATGGGAAAAAGCCCATGTGCTGAGTGACTACTAAAAGCTGGGGTCACCAGGGAGGCAAGCAGACTCACCAGTCATTTGCCATCCCTGTGAAGGAAATGTCACCTGAAGGCAGACGGGAGCACACAAAGCCCACAAAGTAGACTCCTGAAAAAATTCCTTGTTGACCCTCTATTGCTCTAGCTTTTGGACTACCAGAGCAAAACCAGGTGAAGAACTGCCCCAAACTGCCTTCAAAATAGATTACAAGTCTGAATTTAGGATTCTGAAAAGGCTGTAATACAAGACCAAGAGACAAATGAGGGCAAACTAAGGGCAAACTCCTACTCTGGAAAACACAAAATTAAGAAAACATCCATGAGAGAAACTCAGCATTAGCCCTCAATATTCAGTTTGCAAAAGCCCAGTTCAGTGTCTGGAAATGTCTATAAGTGGCCAGGAAACAAAGAGCTTTAAGGTTACGCCCCAAGTTTGCCTTTGCTTGTTAACTGAAAGCATAATTGGATTCTGGTATTTGTATACACAGGAAGTCACGTCTGACCACCCCTATCATACTGCATTTCTTTTCGTGATGCCGTGTCGTGGTTTAACTGCAGTCAGCAACTGAGCACCGACAGCTGCTCGCTCAGTCCTCTCCAGTGGGACTGGGGAGAGAATCAGAAGGCTAAAAGTGAGAAAACACATGGGTTGTGATAAAGACAGTTTAATAGGTAAAGCAAAAGCTTTGCACACAAGCAAAGCAAAACAAGGAATTCATTCACCACTTCCTGTGGGCAGGCAGATGTTCAGCCATCTCCAGGAAAGCAGGGCTCCATCATGCATAGCAGTGACTTGGGAAGACAAACGTCATCACTCTGAACATCCTGCCTTTCCTCCTTCTTTCCCCAGCCTTATATGCTGAGCATGAAATCGCATGGTGTGGGGTATCCCTGGGGTCAGCTGGGGGTACCTGTCCCGGCTGTATCCCCACCCAACTCCCCATGCACTCCCAGTCCGCTCACTGGTGGGGTATCCTGAGAAGCAGAAAAGGCCTCAACTCTGTAAGCAGCGCTCAGCAGCAACGAAAACATCCCTGTTATCAACAATGTTTCCAGCACAAATCCAAAACATAGCCACATACAAGCTACTATGGAGAAAATTAACACTATTCCAGCCAAAACCAGGACATGGAGGTTGACTGTGGTATTCAGGTAGTATTGGAGAGGAACCTGTGCAGTTAAATGTCACCAGAAAAGGCAGCATGTTGCCCTTTTCCTTTTGCCTCTTTCCTTGTATCCTTTGTTGACCTGGTTGACAGCAGTGAGGGCCTTCAGGATGCAGAGTTCAACCATTCCCCTGAAGAAACGTTAACACAGCAGCTTGTCTGGGTTTCAAGGCAGTGAAGGAAACAGGCATTTGAAGCCTTGATTGGCCTTTGTGTGTCTATAGCCTTGTGGAAAGAACATACCAAAACAACATGGTGAAAGCTCCCGCCTTTCCCCATTGAATCATGTTGATCAGACTTCCAACACGTCCAAGGCACAATAAAAATCTGTGTGAGACAGTTTAACTAGAGCCTCAGCCAGCAGATCTCTCACTAAATCTGAAAGATTAAAGTCATTAGATTATAAATCCATAGAATCATTCAATGTTGTTATTAGCAGAATAAGAAAAACTTAGAACTGAGCTTCCTCACATTATACCTACCCGGCAAAATTGTGTAATCTCAGACTTTCCAGACCTGAAAGAGACTTAATATGCATTTTGCACTTCTACAGATATTGCTTCAGCATTTTTGCTTTAAGCATATAATCAGTAGTTTTACCTCTCAGATATCTCATTTCAGAGATATAAAAGGTTCTTTTTTCCTTGAACCAGTTTCTAAGTTACTCCTGTCTAGAATTTCATTCCATCTGTAACCTGCTGTTGTGGGCTGATGCTGGCTGGATGTCAGGTGTCTGCCAAAGCCATTCTATCACTCCCCTCCTCAGCCGGACAACAGACAGAAAAATATAAGGAAAAGTGGTGGGTCAAGATAAGGACAGGGAAAGATCACTCACCTGTTACCATCACAGGCAACACAGACTCAACTTGAGGAAATTTAGTTTAATTTATTACCAATCAGATCACAGTAGAATAAAGAGAAACGAAACCAAATCTTAAAAACACCTTCCCCCCACCCTGCCCTTCTTCTCAGGTTTAACTTCACTATAGAATTCTCTACCTCCTCCCCACCAGAGGCAGAGGGGGGATGGGGAAAGGGGGCTGCAGTTCATCGCACACCTCTGCTCCTCCTTCCTCCTTGGGTGCAGGACTCCTCACACTCTTCCCCTGCTCCAGTGTAGGGTCACTCCCAAGGGAGACAGTTCTCCATAAGTTCCTCCAAGTGAGTCCTTCCCACGGGCTGCAGTTCAGGAATTACTCCAGTGTAGGTTCTTTTACACGGTGTGCAGTTCTTCAGGAATGGAGTGCTCCAGCATGGGTCCCCCTCGGGGTCACAAGTCCTGCCAGCAAATCTGCTCCAGCATGGGCTTCCCACAGGTTCACCAGCCATTCACTGCTCTGGAGTGGGGTCTTCCACAGGCTGCAGGTGGATCTTTGCTCCATCATGGACCTCCACGGCTGCAGGGAGACAGCCTGTCTCACCATAGCCTTCACCACAGACTGCAGGGAAATTTCAGCTCCAGCACCTGGAGCACCTCCTTCCCCACTGACCTTGGTGTCTGCAGATTTGTTTGTCACATATTCTCATTCCCATCTCCACCTACTGTTCCGGTGGGACTTTTCCCCACTTCTTAACACATTATCCCAGAGGCACTACCCACAGTTGCTGATTGGCTTGGCCATGGCCAGCAGCAGGTCTATTTTGGAACCACCTGGCACCAGCTCTGTTGGACACAGGGAAGCTTCTGGCAGTTTCTCACAGAGGCTGTACTTCCCGTTCCCCCTCTACCAAAACTTTTTCACACAAACCCAATACACCTGCTTTTTCTATCACTGTGTTAACATCTATCTTCCTTATGCCTTTTACAAGTTTTCATTTATCTAAGGGCAATTTAATAATGACTCTTGCATTCTCTCCTAGTTAACATACACTATGCCGAGCCAAACGAAAATACTTCATAAAGTTTCGTGGCTAAAGTAATCAGTACAAACAAACTGAAATGTAGTTTAAGGGATATCTTCTCAGAAGGTACTTGACATAGTGAGATGCAACTCTCTTAAAAAATTATAGTACTAATAAAGGTTCCATTCAGGCACTGAAAGTAGTAGGAAGGTATACAGAAAATTTATGCATAACAATTTTTCTGAGGGGTTTAACTGCAACTGACAATGGCACTATCAACTGATTCTAGAAAGTGGTGAATTTGTGTAAAAGCTAGTCTTTGTACAAAATTGCTTTATTTATCCCAGAACTATGCCAAGAACTGAAAGCATATTGTGTTCAAGAATACACTGGCAGAGCATTACTGCTTCATAAGTCTAATTGAAAGAGAAAGTCACAACATTTATGGAATAAAGGTAATAATGCTTCTGTTTATGACAAAATTTATTTTAGTAGTTATCATTAGGAAATATGTTCTAAAGCAGTTTAAAATTAATTAGTTTTGAAACTATATGTATGTCATTTTTCTCATGGTGATCATTTTGAAGAGCCTGCTGATATGCAATATTGGTGGTTGATGCAGAATACGGATGCAACCATTATATAAAGAAAACAATTAATTTGTACTGAAAATATTGTGGCAGCTGCATCCTCACCAGCTTGGTAGTTCAGGGTGCTATTATCACAGTTATTTTCCCACTGCATTCCTGAGAAATAGGATCCAGTTTTTATCAGGCTGGAGAAGGTTCAAGTGCCAGCTAGTCTTATGGATGCTTACACATATTCATTTTTCCGGTTTCTACAGGACTATCCTCTGTGAGACTGTTCTCTCCATTTCTTCCTATTTGGAAGAAAACTGGCTAAAAATATTTTAACCAAAACACTTTTTCATTAGAATGCCAATTTAAGGACTTTGAAGGCTGCAGATGTGTTGCTCTCTTTCACCTGAGCTGTGCCTGCAACATGTTCAACATGAAGAAGAAATAAAGAGCATATTCCCCACCTGTTTCCAGTGTGTCTTCTCTTACCACATCTCCTGTCCTGATCTGAGCCAGCAACAAGCTGGCAGTGCTGACAGCACAGGCTCTTTTCTGTTCAGGCCTCTCCAGAGATAAAGTAAAATAAAGAGTGGTATTGAGGAAGGCTGAGAAGAATCAGACACGGACAGTCAGAGAAAAGAAAGCTGAAACACAGGTCAGGGAGGTAGGTTGATTTTGGAGCTGTCTGTAGGGTAACGTGTGAGCATGTGAAAGGAGAAGCCAGACAGTGTGATGAGCAGCCGCTCTGTGAGGCATGGCCAAGAGATGCCCTGGTGCCTCAGCCTTAGTTTCACACACTGAAGAGGTAGATTTGGGGGGTTGAAGAAGACCAATAGAAGAAAGGAGAAAAAGAAGGTATGTTCAATGGTATTTAGATGGTGCACTGCATATCCTGGCTGCTGATTTCGTTGTGGGTTTGTTTGGTTTTTTAAACACATGTGGGTACAGACTGATAGTTAGCAGCCCTAGATCAAGTGTGGCCTGACTTTTGCATAGGTATCCAAGTTGCTATTGCATAAATTGTATCATGGCAAGTACTTAGACAGGGAGAACATAGTGATATTAATTACTGCAGCTTCAGGACCCCTTGAAGTATTCTTGCTTTATACTTTAATCTAGTACAGTTTATAATTTTCACTCCAAACAAGTTCTCTACCTGGCAGTTTTAAGCAGACTCTCTTTGCACGTCCCTTATCATCATATGCAGCAGCTCTATATCATATAACATTTTATTCGTTCCTTTTATGACCAGAGGAAAATTTGTATGCTTCTAAGATAAAGAAGGATAATAAAGCAATAAATTTTAGGGGATAGGAGGTACTAACAAACTGACTAGCATGACACAAGAGGAAAAGCACTTCCATGAGATATAGCCAAGCTATAAGCCAAAGTATACAATTTTACATCTAGTCAATAAATATTTTTAATGGTTTCTGGGTAAGTTTTGCCATTACATTGCTTATGCATGACTTGTCAATAGCAGGATTAGTAAACCATGTGACATGGCTTTTTTGGACTAGAGAAAATAGGTTTTGTATTTTAATTTTCTGTCAGCTATACAGGGAAGAACAGAGATGATTGCAGTAGAGTAGCTAGATCCAGATCACACTCACAGCAGAGGAGTAAAGAAAATTTGGAAGAGAATTCTACAGCTAGAATCCAATACATAGAGTTTTTCTGAAACTTTCTTAGACTTCTAAGAGCATTTATATCTGAACCTTTTCAAAAGGAAAAAAGAAAAAGCTTTTCTTTAAATTTCTCCAGAACTAAAAATGGAATTGTCATAGAACTGATTGTCATAGAAGGCTTCCATTAGTGTTTGCTTCCAGTGGTCTTTCCTAAATGACTGTATCATTTCCTGAAAAGTAAATGGCACTATTTCATACTGGTTGTGATTTTCTTTGAATCTTTTCTAACTGGTATGGAAAACACTGTGTTACATATTTCATCTAAGGAAGCCATGGGAGTTACCAGGAGAGAATGTATAAGGAAGGATGTAGTACATGCACAAATTCAACAGCAATGTCCAAAACAAGCCTTCAAATATTCCACTAGTTAATTTAATGATATTGCAACCACAGAAATGGCAGTAAAATACGTGATCCAAAGTCACATTTGTGCTTAAATTCTTAGGTAGTTCAGAGCTTGAATAAATTTGGTACGCTGTATGAAAAGTAGCTTCTTCAACACTATGGAGTTTGTGTTTAAATTAGCTGCTGTTGCTGTATTTCAGTTTTCCTAGTCCTCTGTCTACAATGCAGCAAGAAAGTCTTATAGTACATTTGTAACACCTATACCCCTACCTGTAATAATCATGATTTTCTCTAAATTCTTTCACCTTCAACAGTACGGGTCATCATTATCTTACTATCTCAAGTGAGAAATGCTTGCCCCTGTTTTGAGCAAGGCAACATCCTTCTTCTGTTTCTGTCACTGTCACCGCCACCATCACCAGTATGAGAGGAGATCCAGTTAAAGAGCAATGACCTGATCTTCCCCAGGAAGTTGAGACTGCCGTTTGGGGGGACAAGTGTATCCCTACAGTTGCCACAAGCACACCTATTCATCACTTGCCTATTGCTAGAAAAGTAACTGAACTCTCTATTAAAGTAGTATTTTTTTAATAACATTTCAATGTATTTCTGGGTAATATTCATGTTGATTTGTACTAATGTTATTTATTAATTTCTTGAAGTTATTAAGATGAGTAGATGAGATGAACTGCCATTTTCAGTTCCTGAACAGTGCAATCTCTTCAGCCCTTGTAGGGATACAGCTGCTGCTGGAGTGTGGCTTAGTGTAGTGCCCTTTTAATAGAGCCTCCCTTTCAGCTACTTTATTATCACCTTGTGCATTACAAACATTTCCAGGTTATGGAACTAGAAAATACCTTACCAACAGGAATCAGAAGATTGTACAGAAGTCTGCTCTGGCCCACTCACTAAAAGAAGGATCAGCATAAGATTTCCAATCCCAACATACTGTGAGAAGAAAAGTTATAGAGACTCCAGAGCTAACAACTTCTCTTTACTCAACAGGTTTCTACAAGGAAGGCAAGAAAAGAAGAGAAGACAACTACAGAGCATCAAGATGAGCCAGACACCTAAGATGGCACTATTTCTTCAGCTCAGAGGCATCAGTTACACTGCAACAACCCAGATGAGTTTGCCAAAACACAGTATAGCTTTTAGGTTAAAGAACTCCCTTTAATAGCTGCAGTGTGATGTAAAAAATGCCACTTAATAATTTAAATATGAGTAGCAATGCCCATTAACAAATTCGTATCTTAAAAGCTGACATGAACTAGCCTCAGTAGAAATTCCTAGCAACTATCAGTTCGCTGAAGAATACATTTTTTAATGTGTTCTTTGGAGTGACTGCTTCACACAGTTCCACAGATGCTTTGGAGAATACTGGTAATAACTAACAAAGTGACAGATGTGCCTGAACAGGTATTCAGAGGGGCCATTAAGATTTGGTCTGCTCTTTTTGCTTCTCTGGATGATGATGATGCATGTGCTTGAATAGAATTACTCCCCATCACATTAAAACATCCTTACCTGCCTGACAACCTTAATAAGGTTTCTATTAAAATCAGCAGGGAAGAATTCTAGATAAATTCAGAAAGTGCAGTAAGGACTAGCTTAGCCTTCATAAATTTTTAGCTTCTGTGGTTGTATGGTAGATGTACTGTAGACAGAGAGCCAAATTAGTATTGGCTTGTAGATTAATTAAGCAATACAGGCTTCCATGGCATCATTATGCACTTTCATGTTCACAGCTTTTAGTTCATCAATATGCAAGAACTTTGATTTTAAAGTGCATGATGCAAAAATGTTGCCTGATTGCTCTGCATGAAGAGGAAAATTCTCTTTCCCATTACCAGGTTCACTTACTAGCAAAAGCTTTTTTCTGAAAGGATTTAGTTTATCTGCAGAATGAGATATTTCTTCTGTAGTAGGAGGAAACCTAGATAAAAATTATGTTGGACTACACAGATCTCTTTAGACTTTCTGGAACCAAATGATAAGACAATTGCCAAGGAGCTGTTGAGCATATTGCACAGTACTGTGAAACAAGCAGGTACACAGGGCAACAGGAAGAAACAGAATGGGATTTAATACAAGCTAAAGTCTTAGCAGCTTTGTTTCACTTCCAAGAATGTGAATTGAATTTTTTCCTAAATGCATTGGGATCTGTGGATACAGAAAGAACCTTGGCATAACAGGTGATTGCACAAGATACAAAGCTGGGCAGTCTGAGCCATCCCATGTATATGCTGTCTAATGTCTGCTGAGGAATATTGCAGATTTCCTTATGACACTGGGATCATATCCAAATGTTTTTTATGAGAACTCAAGGAAATTACTTTCCTCAAACAAAACTAATAAATGTTTACAACCCTTAAAAGAAATGCATGCAGCATTTTCCCTTTGCTTCTTTTTCCTAGATTTCTTATTTTTCTGAGTTTGTAACAAAAAAACAAACCCAAAAAACCCACTGTACAAGGACTTGGAGCAAGTTGTATGTGCATTGCAGATGCCACAGGAGAGGTCTCCTGCACTTTGCCGAAGAATATGTAGAATAGACCAAGAGTTTTGAATTTTTATCTCTTGTTTATCATTTGTGCACCAAATCAAGACAGCAGCAGGACAGGTGTCTAAATGCTCCTGTAGAACAGAGATGCTTTCCCAAGTTAGGAGCTCCGGTACCCAGCCTCTACATAAATCCTGTTTATTTTATAAACTAACACCATGCAGTAGCTAAGAAGCACTGTAGAGATGAAACACTTTTTTAGAGATGAAATCGCTTAGAGATGTGAACTATTTGCCAGAATGACACATGCCTAACATTTTGAGGACTGAGACAAATTTAGAAGTATAGCATCCCAATTCTTTTCTTGTGTCTAATACATTAACTCAGCAAGTGGGCAGCAAGAAAATGCTTGTCAAAAATACAGAAATAGGAGACAGCAAGTTAAGGAGAGGCTGAGGTTGAGCGTGTCAGGAACATGGATAAAGGGAGAGAAAACAGATCTATTTCCTGACTCTTCTTAGGGTAAGACATGATTATATCATGGCTTCTGTTGCAGTGTTTGCTAGGGCTGTGATGGCAACAGATGGCTTCGTGTACTTCTTGATGGAGTCTGTTGCTGAGATGAGGGGGGAAAGTGAGGTCAGAGTAGGTGCACAGGGCCTGGAAGACATTAGTGATGCTTCTGCTATGAGATGCTTCCACAGGCTGCTAGGGCATTAGCAGTAACCACAACATGTCTGTATCCCAGTGTCTATGTTCAGCTGCCCAAAACTATTCCACTGAGACCATGAAGGATGCAGGATCAATTTCAATGTATGAGTGGCCTGGGTTCAGAACTGGGTTTAGGACTCTTGCCAGGGTCACTGTCAAGTAGACGTAGCTTGGATGCAGCTACCTCAATTTGGAGGCATCAATTTTCAGTATACAGGCAAAGCTTGCCTTTTGGCCATACGGTCAGAAATTACTCTGGTTACTAATCTGGTTACAGACCTGGTCCTCTTGCAGGCAACTGAGTTTATCTGGGAAAGAACCAACCTCTACTCCACGACCTGGTTGGTTTGATCTCCTCTCTACAGTTCCCTGCATTGATCACCTGTATATGGGCCTCCATATTCATTCTGCTGGCTCTAGCTGACTTCTGTCATCACCTATGAAAGAGTGTTACCTTGAATTTCTCATCACCTTTGTCCCTTTAGAAGTGGCTAAGAGTTAAAACAGCTTAGTGACTTTGAGCTCTGCTCTGTAACTCATTGATATTATTGGTAGAGCCTGGAGAGAAAGTGGCAGCAATGTGTGTACATATGGTCTGGAACTACAGCAGCAATGGCAGTGGAAAGCATTGCCTTACTCGAGAGCACCCTTCCAGACCCGATGAAAACACAAGCAAGAAAGGAAAGAAAGAATACTTTGTGAATGGCAGGTGAAGGTCAAGTGCACGTGCCTACAACAAACACCCATACTTACTTTCTCTTCTCTTCTGCTTGACATATTGGTCATGGAAATATGTGCAGGACTCAGCTCATAGGGAGAAACTCTGCCAGACCAGAGGGAAAATACTTATTCCAAGAAGACAACATTTCATGTCCTTCCCTTGCTTTTTAACTAGGATTGTGATAGTCCCTCAGCATTAAAATAAACTGAAATACTTCAAGCCAGTGCATTTAAATTAAAGTTAATTTTATCCTCCTGTACTGTGGAATAAACAAGTATTTGTCGGTACTCTAGGTAGAGAAGAGCTAAGAAGAAATGTGTTCTTTGTGTGTAGAAACCTCTTTCTGCATCAACAAATATAGCAAAGCCAATACTTGCCAAGTCCTAAATTCTTACACAGGTTTCTGCTTTCTGTCAATTTCAACAGATTCACTGACACCCAAATGCTTTAAGGGTTGATAACTGCCACAGTAATGGGAGGCAGAACCATCCATTATCCAAATAACTTTGCAGACAAGCACTAATTAGTATTTTAATTCCCCTACCTGCATTCCTGGTCATCTTCCAGTTCTGCATGAACACCTCCAACACAGGTTCCTGGAGATGGAAATGCACCTGCAGTTTCTCCACTATTCTAGACTATTAACATTTATGACTTAGAAGATTTTAATGAAAATTTCATATTAATAATACCAAACACATAACGGTTTGTTATTGAAGATAATTTCACACAAGTGCATATAGTTTCACACTAAAATTCTTACATTTTCTTCCACTAAAATAGTCTTCGCTTCTCCTCCACCACCAGAAATCAAGTAACCTTCAGTTTTATGCTATATAATAGATACTGGAATGTCTCCCTCCTTGTCAGTCCTTGGCCTATAGCTCCTGGCTAAAGCACCCATTTCCCCCTTCTGCCCTCAGGCAGTATAAACAAGTTCCCTGCACTGTTTGCTGGGATCCAAGAAACAAATGATAAACAGAAGCTTAAATCTATCACTAGCATACTTGGAGATAGAATGCACAAGGTCTGGCCCGCATATTTGTCCCAAAGAAAAACGGGGCTTAAGTTGTGACTAGCACCATTGCCAGAAGAAGAAATCTCCCAGCTTCAAATATTAGGTGTGGAATATGTTTAAATCACAAAATACAGAGAATTTAGTGGAGGTCTCAGTAAACAGCATCTCACAAAACATCAGAGCTCCTATGCACCCGGAGATGGATACTTTCACCCAAAAGTCCATCCAAAGGCAGAAAGACTCTGCATTGTGCTGAGAGGGAAGAGCTGGGTGATCCTTCTCCCCAGACAGCATACAGGACCAGGAGATCTATCAGAGAAACTGTCCTTCCAAGGGGTGGAAGGACAATGGTAAAAGGAGCAACAAACCCACATGTTCTTTCAAATGTTCCTGAATTGTCTTACAGAAGCAGCTGGGACTTGGATGCAATGACACTTCTTTTTGTCACCTGGGGTTCTGTCTGTGTCCAGCCAAGGATGTAGCAAACGTTGCCCATTTGCCATCAGGGCTGGCGTGCAAGAGATCTTTTCAGCTGATTTGGTTGGAGCTGTGGGTTTGGTTCTTCCTGATGCCTCTCATGCTTACTTCCTTTGGTGAAACTGAGGCTTCACATGCAGAGTGTATCACCTGTAGCTCCAGAATCAACTCAGTCCAGTGAACAGGACTGTGTTCTCCACTTCTGCCTTGCACACCTCTTCATCTGTTTTGGGGGGATCCTGCACTAAAGTTTGTGATCAGAGATGATAGAATTAAATCTCACAAGCTTTAAAAGAAACTTTAGAAATGCTAGACCATTCCTGTCCTCATTTGTCCATGATTTTATTAAAATATTCGGTTCACACAGTGTTCAGCATTGGTGCCTGTCAGACCTGAAGGTTCTGCTTGTTTATCCTGATATCAAAAGCAAAATGTAGAACACCCTGGGCATTTGTACTATACTGCTGCCTTGCAGTATATCTAGTTCTCTTTCATTTATGTAGGGAACCTACTTGAATTTGAGGTACCCTTTCCATTTTGTGACACCACAAACAAGCCAAGAGCTCTCGTACCCTTCAGTAAACCTGCACCACCCTTTCAAACCGTGCAGTAGACTGCAATTTATTTTCCTATTTGCATAAGAATATTTGAGAACAGGGTACTTACAGCTTTTGAGAAATATGTGAGGCACTAAACCCACTGTGCTTCCATATGACCTTCAAACCAAAGGTCAATCCATATTCTCAACACTCTCAGCACAGATGGTAAATTATACCACACTTCTGGCACGAAGGACCATTTTTTTGTCTAAGATAAAATATAGCTAATTGCTCTAAATTTTGCCAGTATAGAAGGATTCAAGAAAAAAGTATGTTGTTCCAAGACCAATGATGCTGACGTGGGAGTTCAGAAAGGTGGCTGAGAAAATTATGAGATCTGGTCATTGGAAGAAATAATTATTACCTTACTTCTGAGAGACTTGCCTGCTTGAATTTGACCTGGCATTTCATAGAAATGGAGCTCCCTGGCTACCTGCCTATACTGAGCAGGCAGTGTCAGAAACAAAACCAGCACACGACAGCTGAATTTCTCAAGCCAACACAGAAAACGAAGCAAGTGGATAAGCATTTTTATCATCACTCAATTCTGACACAGCCATCACTTCTCTGTACATTTTTTTCAAAAGGGAGTGAAACTAAAACTAAGCATGATTTACTAACTTGAAACTTTAAGGGGGAAAAGAAACTTAGAATTGAGAAGATCATATATATATTATCACTCTCCAGGCAAATGAATGATAGAAGAGAATTTTAGAAATTAGGTGGTAAGTTACCTACTGCACACAAAAACTCAGAGCCTTTTCTCCTACTATCTGTTCCCTGTCCTATCTGCTTGCAGAACAGTTACCTGATGACTTACAACAGGAGGACACGTGCAAAAGCTAAATATAGCTCAGTCATAAGTGTTTATATTTGAAACATCTATACAACTGGATACAAAACAAATGCACTGCGGCAAAACAGACACAAAACACAGAGAAACCCGTGACACGACACCAGGATCTGCAATCTGTACATGTTCTAACAAAAGAAAACACTTTTTGCTGTAAGCGTGATCGAACAGGTTACCTGAAGAGGTTGTGGAGTTGTCACCCTTTAAGAGTTTCAAACTGTGACCGGACACGGTCTCTGGAAACTTGCTCTAAGTGACCCTGCCTGACCAGGTGAGTTGGATCAGATATCTCCAGCTCTCTCTCTCTGCCTAAGGATTTCTGATTAATTTGTGTAAGTACTAACACATGTAGTTCATTTAGAAGTAGTAGGCTCACATGTCATGTCAAGTTACACACATACCACTTCCACTTTCCTGTGTGAAAGTGCAACAGGAGTTCAGATCAGTCTGTGAGTCCCAGGTAACCACCTAAACAGATTATAAGGTATATTATGAAAATAGATTAAAATAGCTTATCCTTCTGCCTTGATCTGCCCATTTGTCTTAGTAATTTTTGCGCAGTTTCTTTCATTGGCTGCAAAAATCCCAGTTATTAAAGACAACACAATATTGTTGTTTCCTTACTGCAAGTAGCTCATCTGGGGAGTGTGTGCAGGATAGGAGGGAGCTTTCTTATGTATGCTCTGGGCCCTTTTCACATCACTTGTAGCAAAACATGGCCTAATATTCACAAAACACTTTGTCCTTTGCACAAGCACTTACAAAGTGGACACTTCTATCGTGCTGTCCTGACAGGAGTCCTTTTTGTATCTTTTGTATACTCTCATAAAGAGAATGAGGAGTCTAGTTAAACGAGATATTTTTGTGGCAGCTTGCTTTATTTTACTTTTATTTTTTAATGTGTCATTATTGTATGGAAAAATGGAATCTATCTTGCCATTTTCATTCCCGATTAATCTTTCCTACACTGGATGTCCAAAGGGCCTCTGGTGATTCCTCAAGGAAGACATTTCTCCAAGCCAGGAGGACAGTTTCCATTTTGGTGGCTTGTACTGCACTGTGATGGACCAGGTCCTCTCTGTTCTCTTTTCACAAGCCCACATTTGCAAAAAGCTTGTGTCAGGATGGCTCTATCGGTCAGAGCAAGGGGCTCTCTGAATCTGTACCCTATCACTGCCAGTTGCCAACACCTAAAGAGAAAAATGTGTGTCATTGTACATTACAAATATTTGCCCTCCAGCAGTTTGAAGATTAAGGATTTTATTGACCCAGAGAGGATTAATATGTTTAATGACTGTCATGGGTTCTTCTGGGAGTTTTGTTCAGTTGCCATTTGAACTCCTTGAAGTTCTAAGGTGGCCACATGTCTGCCACCTGTGTATGTGGGAAGAACCAGACCAAGGACTCTCTTTTATATTGAGCATACCAACTAGTTTCTCTCAGTGCCTTTCATTTTTGTACTAAACAGACACTGAAGGACTGTTTCTTCAATGCTAGTCATGATTTTAGAGACTTTTGTAGTATCTCATCCCTCCCAGTAGTTCTTTTCCAGTCAATTTTGCCATTCCTTACACAAAATATATTCCATACTTTCATCACTCTTCTGATCTACCTTTATAACTTTTCTATTGGTACCACCCATTCTGAAACAGATGAAAGGAAACATAACATAGCATTTCAGATAAGAGCAAACCATCAACTTACACAGTGGTAAAATTGCTTTGCTATGTTCCTTTCTAATCCCCTCCAATATACAAATGCATTCTTGACTGTCCCTGACTGTTAACCTAGTAGTTTTCTAGAAATATTTATAAGACTAAAACCTTGCTTGAGAGACAGGGCATTCTCCTCCCTGGAATTGGGATGACTGGACAGTAGCATCCCTTTTTCTTATCTTAAGTTGCTGTCACAGTCCAAATTCCAGTTAATAGGCATATTTGGTGAGGGGTGGGCTTCAATGGCCAAAGATGAACTCCTGTGTCTTTGCAGTTTGCTACAGTGGGCAAAAGTCCTTCGATGATTTCAACAATGTTTAAGCCATTAACCATTTTAGTCTCTCACACCTGCTCCTATAATCGTGGATTCCCCTACACCTCTGTTCTGATATAAATTTAAACCAAGGACCAGCACAAGAAAGGAATTTTAAAGGGAATCCTTGAGCTATGGTGTATCCCATGAACTCTTGTTCACATGTTCTAGTCAGGGATGGTCAAGATACAGCATGGCACAGCTCTGTAAAGGATGGAGCTTTGAGCTTCCCCTGCATTAGTGCCTCTCCAGTGTGAACAGAAAGCTGACCACAGTAAACACATTCCCTTCCCAGCACATTTGGTACCTCATGCAGAAGTCAGTTTTCAGAGAGCTGGATATCTTCCTTGAAACAAGGCAGAACCACATCAGATATCCTTGAGACCTCTGTGGCAAGATGACAAGCACAGTACATGCATGAGTGTTAAGCATAAAATCAATAAGCACCTTTCACTTTTAATGATGCCTAATGCCCCAAAACTGTTACTACTCTGTCCATTTATTTTTCCCTTTTATCCGTATGCAGTGGCAATGTTCAACTTTGCAACAGATGTATTGGTCAATGCCACAGCTTCTGAAGAGTCAGTAAATGGTTACCATAAAAAGTAATTTATGTCAAACCACACTCGCCAATAAGGCACAAGACAAAACCAGTCAGTTCTATGGCCCATCTTTAAAAATTTTCCAGTGCTTTCCCCAGCCATTCTTGGAATTGCAGCATCTGTCTGCTGAGTTTTTCCTGTTCTGGAGTTTGACTTTCACCAGGATTCCCTGTATGAGATTTGACATTTCCCTGCATTAGCTTTGACATTACCCTGCTTTTATATTCTGGAATAACTTTGCCTTCAAGGGTAAGCATGTACTTTTTCCTCACCAAATTTAAAGTAGGTAAAACATCCATGGTAATCCCCCAGTGTTCAGGTAATTCAGTCACTGCGTCTTCACCCAGGTGGTGTTGACTTAAGTTCAACTTCCGGCTCACTCATTTGCCTCCAGATCTGAGATCCAAATAAATCCTAGTCTATGTGGGTTGCTCCAGAGCCTATGTTTCTCAGACTTCAATATGGCACCAGAAAGGATCATCAAGACTAAGTATATTAATGATAAAAGGGCAACTATTCAGGAGGGAACCAGCCAACCTGCAAAAGAAAAGCCAAGTTCTCAAAAAAACCCCAAATGTACAAATATTTTCCTTGGTGTTCAAGTGACATGTACAAGACATTCTTTGGCCTCATCTGACAACGAAGGAATGTGAACCTCTTTGCCTGTCCATGCATTTCTCTGCCTATTTTGGGAAAAGAATGTTGCCAGGACAGAGCAGGTCATGCTAATAATGATTGCAGACATAGTCTGACTGCTGAAGGTGGATACTCCTGAAAATCTGTTATCTGGTTCATAGAGATAAGAGCAGGCTGGGACACAGTGTGAGGAATGCTACACCAGGAGGAAGAGTCCTACAAGGACAAGGCAGTGCTATTACAGAAGAGAGGAGTGAGTACAAGGTATTTTCCCTTTCCCACCTTGCTGAAAGCAACTGTTCAAGACTGGTTTAGGGTGAATTCAGGATGTGCTCAGGGAGAGGAAACTAGGAGGATCCAGAAGAAAATGCTCCAGGCTCTCTGGAGGAAGTTAACTGTAGCTGTTGCAGGAACCTCTCAAAACCAGAACAGCAACAGAAGATGAAAAATACAACAATGTTCACATTGCATGTTAGACGTATAGGCATACCATGGACACTGTGTACTGTATATTTTTTATGCAAGAGAAAGAAGATGCATAGGAATGAGAAAGAGAGATGGCCCATCATCCCAACAGTCTGTAATTCAGGCAAAATGCATAGTGTCAGAAACATATGTCTCAGCATATTTGGACAGCATAGTCGTAGAAACCTATCCATATCACAGAAAGTTCCTCAGCTAGGATGGCTATCTGAAGATGTATAAACCCATATTTTGGAAGTTAAGAATGGTACCCAGAGTGGGACAGACTCAACTTGCACACATCTAGGTGGCCTTTCAGGCTGAATATACAAGATATTCCTTCTGGTTCATAACTTTCATACTGATTTCCCTGTTCACTCCAGTGTCTGCAAATAATTTGTACCCATTGCCCATGCAGGTGAGAACTGCTTCTCCAGTCACCACCACACAGAACTGACAGCCAAGGGTTCCCAAAGTTTAAGTAGTTTATTATGGCCCAGCATTTAAGTCTTCCAGACAACTGTGACAGTCTATGGAAGAAAAAAACTTAGGGACATTGGAAATAACCTAGATTGTTTAACCGAGTGCACCTCTGTGAATATCCTTAACAAGGTTTATAAATAACCTTACAATCTCTAAATTAAGGCATAAATGGAAACAGAACACAAGCATTGCCTTTTTTCATTGTTTGTTAGTTTCTTGAGGTTGCTATGAGTAATCAGACTCACAGGCTGAAAAATGAGATGTGCCCTTAGTTCTTCATTAGGAGGAAAACACTAAATTAGTAGGAAAATGCTCTTCACCTAGAGCACCTAGGGGAATTTTAGGTGTATTTATCGTCCCTTTGTGTACACCTGAAATACTCCTCCTTGATAATAAGCTTGGAGCCAAGAACTTCTCTTAATTCTTGTTTTATTGAAGTGCTTGGAATGAGATTAGCAGAAACTCTATTAAAAAAAAAAAAAAAAGAAAGAGAGAGAGTTAATTCTTCTTCCCAAACCTAATAATTTATTAAAATATGGAATTTATTGAAAATGGGGTTTTTCTCTTTAATATGGCTTTAGCTTGAATTTGGGACAACAGAATGAAACTAGTCTCTGTTTAACACAGAAGGCATTCTGCAGTGGCATAGTAGGATGGCTCCAGATGACCTTTATCACATCTGTTAGAGATGCTATTTTATCCCGCAAGAACACTGAAGGCATTCAGTCAGACTTCTCATCAGTCTGGTTAAAAAGCTCCAGGCTGAAAATGAATCACAAGAAATTTAATCATGCCTTATAAAATATAAACACTTTCCTCTTCAAATCAAGTATTTTGTAACTGCTGATATATAACTTGTCTCTCCTCTTCTGCTATAGCTGTGGCTCTAGGCATTTTTTTCAGGAAAATTGTGAAAAATCAACACAGTTTGTGGAAAAATGAAGAGTATACAAACCCAATATATGAAATGCATTTGCAAGAATAACTTTTATAAGAAAGTTAAAAAAAGGCAACCATGTAAGCCTTCATCTGAAAGAAACACAGAGAAGTATTAAGTATTTTTGCCTCTGTGAGTCCAAAAATAGACATTTGTAAGCAGGAAGTTCTGGCTGTGCTATTTTGCCACTCAGTTACAGTATCAGAATTTCAAATTCTGAAGAGTAGAATATTAATATATTTTAAAAAAGGACTATATTTCACACATAAAGTACAACGAAGTCCACATGATCACAGTCTGTTCTCATCATATAGCCGTAATACCTACCATAGGATTTTTTATGCATAAGATAGAAGTAAAAGCTGCTCTTACAGGGGAAAAAAGAGAGTGGTTGAAGTATATTGAGTGGCACAACTAGTGCACCTAACTAAACAGGAAGTCCATCATGTGTGATAAATAACACACAGATAAAAGAATGCTTGTATCGTACAGAATTTTGATCAGACAACAACTCTTGAGACACAGACCAGGGCAGAAAACTATCAAGATGTTACAACTAGTATCATGTCTATAATAAAATGAAATTCTACCTGAAGTCCCAGAAGAAAAAAATAACAAAGAGTAGTTGTGCACATTATTTTTAAGTCTATAGAGCACAATGTTGAAGAAATCCTGCCATGCTTTGACTGTGAATGCTGGGATGAACCAGGTCAAAGAAGGTAAGTCTGCTCTTCTCATCTGTACATTTAAGTTTAGAGAAATGATGAAACTGTCTTTGACCTGCCATCAAAAGGGGCAGCTTCACCCTCCCCAACCCTTCAAGCCAAGGATCTCCCACTTACAGTAGCAAGAGCAGTCTTAGATTGTTAGGTCAGTTGTAAAACTGCATCCTCAAAACAGCCTTCTTAAATGTTTTCCCTTTGGACAAATCCAGTAACTTGACAAACTGTGTCTAAATCACCTACATAATATAGGAATTACCAAAGCTTGCAACACCAAAGTGTGTCCGAATGGGACAGATACCTGTGGAATGCTGCTTTCCTGTAAAATGTGTGACAAATGCAGTTTAAAAACAGATGCCATTGCAGAAAAGTCTCACAATATTAGAAGTTCACACAACCATTGGAGCACTGATCATCTCCTTACATCATCCAAGAAATATTAACTTGATTCAAGGGAGAAGGGAGCTTTCTCATAAAGCTGCTGGTATTGGAACTGGAGCATGAAGTTTTACTAAGATATTTCTAGATCAGTATTGTAATACAGAGTAGAAACTCTCATTTTGAAGGCTACATGCACACTCCCTTCTTTCAGTGTTCACCACGGCTGACCATCTCTTTACTTGATTTCCAATTACCTGCCTCAACCACTGGAACACCAAACATTAGCCAAACACCTTCTCAGAGGTCGTCTTTCTCAAATAGTGCCTCCTGCGTTCCCAACTACATCTAGGAGTAATGGGACTACTCAGATTCTAAGGTGAGCATCTTTCATGCAACTTTTGGGTGATTAAGAGTCTACTGACTGTACTACTTCAGTGATATTGGGGACCTCCCCACAGAGGTCTAGAAGCTGGGCAAGGTTGTGGCAAGTGCCCTGAGGGCACGACCAAGAGCAGCAGGGTGTGGTCAGCAGCAGGTTCTGTGGCTGCCAAGACATGGTTATGCAACAAACAGACACTCTGGGGGCCTCTGGGAAATGCCTCTGTCCATGGGCAATACCAAGGGACAGAAGGAAAATGAGAATTGAGTCCACTGTGGAAGAGGTGGGCTCCTCAGAATCAGACTCCCTGAATGGGAAAAAAAAGCCCTAAGAAGATACCCAGGGTCACAAAAGCAAACAGGGTGCCACCATGCAAGGGTAGAGGATCACTTTGTAGTTTGCAGTTTTACAGCAGCATCTGCAAGAAGGCAAGCGCAAACACAGACAAAGAACCAGTCATGTTATATTCTGAAAAGAGTTTCATCCAGTGAATTGAATCCAGACAGAGCGCATGTCATTCGCCTCAGCTACTCCTGTGTCCAACCTCAATTACACAGCAAGAGTTATACTGCTGAATTGCAGTCTGAGACAGTGAAGAAATATCTCTGCTGGCTGTCCTCTCTGAGAATTCATCACCTCCCTGGTTTTGATGTGAAGGGAATATCTTTGGTCTGGGTGAAGTGCAGCTTTTGTTGACCTACACTTTAATGAATTGTGCGTAATATCCCTTTGCTGATATAATAGGTTATAGGCCCAGAAAAGACAGGGATGAGGGACTGGGACAGGCCCTGGTGAACAAGTAAAGGAATTGCTGTTGGTCTCAGAGTATACAGAATAATAATGCAGAAGACCAGTTAAGGGGTCCATCTCTGGCTGCCAAAGTTAGGGCAGATGAATCTCATTCAGAAACCACTGCTAAGTCCTATGGGTTAGTTACTATGTTTGTCAAGACTCAGGACTTGGACTGTGCTTGCGTGGCTGCAGTGATAATCTCTCTGACGTCTGTTTCCTGGGAATTGCCAAGAAGAAGTCACCCACTGCAAGATGCTGTGACAGTCTCATCTGTTGGACCTAGCACAGACTGTCTTGCCTCCACTGAATCTGGGTTTTGGCCATGGAGGCAAGAAGTGCACCAGCACATACACTCCTCCAAGGCTGCCACAACCGGCAGAAGAAAGCATGATGTAAAGACAATTTGAGCAGCAGATGCTGTGTTCAAGTGGAAGAAACAAACTATTTTTGCTTCTGTCATCTTCTTTGTCCAGCAAACTCCCAACTGGCCTTTGATAGATGAGAGACAAGCAGAACATTGAAATCTGAAATGCTCATGGATGCTCCAAGGAAGTGACGTGACTTTACCTGCTCCTCCTCATCCTTTTCCCCAAGTCCTACAAGCTGCACCACACCAGTTACCATCCTCTTAACTCATACACTGGGAAGAGCTGGTCCCATGGTCTTTTACCTCCTGATCATGCTGCACTGTGCTAGATACCTGAGCCAGCCCAGGCCTTCCTTCACCTGCTTCAGGACTCCAGAATTATTCAGGCTCCAAGACTTCCTCAGCATTCTCTGAGGCATCTTTCTCTCCTCAGCCCAGACAGAAACAGCTAGTCACCTGGAAATATAAAAAGTGGAATTAACAGGTTTTATTAGAATCAATAAAAAATTATGATATTTATCTTACAAAGAAGCTACCAGATAAGCATATATAGCTGAGTTACAACAGGCTACAATTCGCTTAAATTTAATACATTATAAACATCAAATTTCAGCCATTATATGAGAGAATGTTAATCAGATCATAAAAATTTGTCTAGACATTGTCAGATGTCAGACTATGGAGACACAAATCTATCTTTTTAGTAGAAACACAGAAGATATTAATATTGAATCAGACTTCTGTATTAAACCACAAACCATGTTAAAAGCCAAAATCTTAATTTCACAGGTAAACCCCACCTCTCATCTCTATGGGATTGTATGTTACAGACTCCTGAAAGGTTTTAAAAAATCTCTTACACATGGCAGATGAGATTGTTACAGTTCCATTCTGAATATATGCACAGGCACCATCTGCTCTGCATAACACTGATGTTCTTCCGGATGCCACCATGTTCTTTTTTTAAGAAAGCAAAAGGAGCCCTTCCCTTCCCTTCCATTCTTTCACCAGATATTCATGCCAAAAATTCTTTCTATTCCTCATTACAGCAGATTTAGGTTGTTGTTATCTTTATTATTAAAGACTGATACTGTTCATTATAATTATCAATATTGATTATAAACTGTTGTGTGGAAATGGAAACAAACAACTTATGTAAGTTAGTGAATTCTACAGAAAGTCACACAGCATAAAAAAACCTTTCCTAATTGCAAGCACAGGGAAGACTTTTTATCTACCATGGCATTAACAATGAGCAACGTCTTTCCATACCATTGCTTGTCACTTTTGAATCTCAGACATTTCAGCCAGACACTTCTTGATGTCTTAAGTCTTGTAAAGCACCAGTTAGTTTGACGTATATAACTAGTGGGCAGTGTGTTGCAATTAAGGCGTTAAAGTGTGTAATTTCCTATTGTTGTTGCTATCCAACTCGTCTTGGATTTCAAATGCATTTCAGCTACCAACTGATAATGTTCCATCTTTATTAAAAATATTTTTGTATATTCAATGATAGACACTCTTGTTCTGTTCCTAGACAAAAGTTGTGCTGAAATCTGATGTATTTAATCTGTTTTTATTACTGTTAGCTTTTATTACTGTCAGTCATTAAATGTTTTGGTAATCCATTTGGCAAGATGTATGATGAAAGAACTTAATTTGCTAAACCAGAGCTGACCCACTCTTCTGCATTTCAGACAAGAGATGCAAGTGTCAATGGACCATCTACACTCATTTCACACCCTTTAGAATGAAGAATAGAAAATCTTATATATCATGGCTCATTTAAGGTTTGCAGAGAAAGACTTTGGATCCCTTTCTAGTCAAGAAAGAAAAATAAGCCCTTTGTAAGGTGTGATTCATCTTATTGAAGATTTAGGAATCAGCCATATAGATCCTTCTTTCATGCATTCTTCCGTGCTTGAGAGGGTCTTAGCTGGAACTTCTCCCTAGAGTCCTAAGTGAAAACATGTGCATTGAGGATATATCTTTTTTCTTAAAGCACTCATTTTGATTTGTTTTTAGCAGGACTGAATTTGATTTTTTGCTTTTTTCGGTTTTGGTTGGGTTTTTTTTTGTTCTTGTTTACACATGCTCACTACTGAGATTCACTAGTATTTCCAGGTTTTGGGAAGGAAAAACAGGAGATTTGGGTGATGAAAGAGAAAAGAGCCAAGGGAAGAGCTCAGAGAAGAAGCAGCAGTATTGAGATATCATACACGTATGGACAAAACACATAGATGTATATCACACATCTGTCCCCCTTCTCATCACAAAATTCAGCATTGCCACAATAAAAGTCCACATGTGGCCAGGCATTCCTGTACTTTCTGAATCTCATCTTCTTTCTCTCTCTTTCATGACCATAGAAGATCCTGAGTTTCCCATGACAGTGCTCATCAAACAGTCCCATCTAAACCAAACAGTCTCTCTGGGATGGGATCCTGAGCATCAGGCAGGTGAACACATGACATCATCAGGAGTCTAGAGCACACACAAGTGGTCTAGTGCACACACTGTAGGCATCTTACCTAGCAGCAACTAATTCCAAAACACTGGCAATTAGCAAGAAGACACCCATGCAAGCACAACTGTATTCTTCTGACAGAGCAAAGCAAACCAGCTTCCAGCCAACCAGGCAAACATGGAGACAAGGGGAAGTTAAAGAAGGGGCAGATGGGCAGCCAGGGCACACAATCCCCTAAGGATGGGGCTGGGGAAGGATGCGACAGGGAGTGGAAGAGCCAGAATGCTAACTCTTAGGGAGACAGCAGTAAATCCACTGAGAAATTGCCAAATTCAAATATGAGAGCCATATTTAACAGGCTTCCAGGACCTCTATGAAAACACTCTGGACTGAGTTTTTTGATAATATCTGCTGTGGACCAATCTTATCTAAAAATCTCTTAGAAAAAATAGTTTTCTTTATTTTTTCACTACATTAGACTTGCCGTTCAAAAATCCATTCTTCCTGTGTAAATTTTTTATTATCTGGACCAGTTATTCCAGTAATTTTCAACTGAAGGAGCTATAATCATAAGTTTTAGCATAGAAATGCTGTCTGCAAAAGGCCTCTAGACTGTGAGGGTTATACTAAGCAGTCTTGCCTGTATAATTTAACCATTCACAGCTACGTGATGGACCATACACAACAAGGCTGTTTTTTTCATTCCTTTGCAATAATAAATAATAAAGTGATTGACCAAATCATTTTTGTTGAAAAAATTACATAGCATATTACAGTGGAACTGAAATATAAATGACTAAGAAATCTTTACATGGTTTGCTGCTTGCCTTTACAGTTTGTGAAGTATAGCAATTATTTAATTGCTAGTAGAGTCAACATAAAATATTTTTCTACACTTCTTATCCTACTATTGCAGCAATTGCAGTGTTCTCTAGATCAAGATGAATTTGTTGCTATGGTTATAGAAGCTTTGGTTTTCAAGTTTCTATAAAATAGTGGCTATTTTTTTTTTGGTGACAGGAATGGGCTGATTTATCACAGTAGCTCAGCAAAGCTCCTAAACTGTAGTTCTCCATATAGAAGTTTTGGACCCACTGTGGAAGATCTTTTGTACATATGACGGTATCAGCTCTCCCCTGGTCACATCCAAAACTTCCCTATGGAGGGACCTGTAGTAATTTTGTTGACTATCATCAACACAAAGTCCTTGGACCAGCCAGTGTTCACCCTATCTACTGGTCACCTCACGCCTGACAGCCCCTTGGCCCAATGATCTCCATCACCAGAGTGTCCTGACCCTGGCAGAGGGTGTTTGTTTTGGGGAATTGGCTAGAGCTTCCTACAGAGTCTCTCTGCCAGGCTGGCCTGCAGGTCAGACAGCCTAGTACAGCAAAATGAAAGTGCAGCACATCTCATTGTCCACAACCAGAGTCTATAGCCAGTCGTAGCTTTGTGGAGAGAAATGTTAGGCCAGAAAAGTACCAGAGCAGGAGCCTGCCAGCTGACATTGGCAACCAAAATGATACTAGATATCTATTTCACAGTACTGTCAAGTGAAGACTCTAGGGAGAAACAGAAAGCAAACAGCACAAAGGGTCATGTTGAATCATTTGCCTTACTCCAAAAACCAGAGATGGTTCTCAACATAATTAAACAAAGGCAATTTTTTCCATCACCAAAAATCAATTCAGCCTGCAGAAAATTGTGAAGGTATTAAATATACATATGGACGAGAGTAAATGTGATTTGATGTGATGATTCAGTTCACACATAATTTAATTTAAAATTGTTTTTAACTTTGCGTATTAAATTTTATGCTTTGCTTCAGTAGAGTACTTCAGCAAAGTAATTTCTATAGAGATGAAAACCAGTGCTACCGGGATTTTGGATTTAGTAGCTTTCTGTACATAATTGCAGGAGGCTTGACACTTTGATGAAAAACTAATTTATAAACATATTTTGAGTGCATGTATTGTGATTGAAACATATTATTAACGTCCTTTGCAAGTTGATGAAGAAACCTTACATTGTCAGACTAACTGTTCCAGGCAGAAAGTTAAACAGTAGGGAAATAAATTGGTGTCACCTTGGTGTACAATCAAGGCATAGGAATATCTCTTGCTTGTTTTACATTGCCTGGATGTTTCATAATGATAGCCAAAAATATAAAATGCTTTGAAGGAATTGTGATCCTCCATTTTTAAGCCATTAACTTTTGAAACACGTTGCTTTAAATATACCCTTTCCTGTATTATTCTGAGAGGGTGCAATTCATCTGTAAAAGCAAAATTTGAAAAATCCTTTTAAAAATATATTTGAAGGCAACTACTATTAATTCCTGTACAGTGGCCAAAACATAGCCTATATATCCTGAGCAAAAACGGGCTTAAATTCCAGTAAATTCTATTTTAGGTAGAAGACCATTAACATTATTAAATCAGTAGGCCATTAGGGAAAATGGCAGTAGCACAGTGACTGTAGTGACATTATTCCTTAGCTGGTCCCAAAACATAGTCATGATATCTCTATTCCCTGGTCTCCCATATTGCTTAATGGGGTGCCATCAAGGTCCAGGAATTGATTTTCGAGTAGGAGTAGTTCCCCTGCTCAGCTCTGGGACAAGCAATGGCATTTACTGCAGCAACTTGCTTAGGAGAGCAGGATGGGTCTCTGGAAAATCTACCTCCATGTCTCTCCTTGATTTGCCAGCTCTACTCCTTTCCGCTTGGGAAGATGACTCCTCGAGGAATACCATCTAAAAGCAGACAACTCACCTTGCTAAGGAGTCCAGGGCTGCACCCAGGTCTCTGCAGAATGAAGTGAAATGCAGTCTGACTGGCACAGGGAGCTGGCGAGCTTCAGAGCTGAGCCAGGGCCCTGCTCCTCAGGGGAGTGAGCATACCAAGCATTCCACCACCTGGCAGACAGCAGTCTCCTGCACATTAGAGACAGTCTTGAAATGGTTAAACTGAAATAAAATATTCTTTACTTGCAAGACCATTTCACAAAATCTCAAATGGGAGCAGAGAGGAGAATAAGGTTATAGGGAGAGAGAGGTTCTTGACATATTGAAGTGTATTTATGGGTGTTTTGACAAGCAAAATTTTCCTACATGATACTTGAGAACAAGCCAGACCACCAGTTACAGAATGAGTTTTATAAGAAAGAAACATACCGTGACACCTACTTGCCTAATCTTGGGGAAAATCTCTGCTCATACCCCAAACCTACCAATTGATTTAAACAAAAAGTTTGCAGCTAAAACATATGAACTAGCATTTTTCAGAACTCAGGGATCTTGCTCCTGTGTACTTGTTCTTGCAATTTCTTAGAAAGAAACTGTTGCTTCTCCCAAAGAAGAAAAGAAAAAAAATCCTAACTTCTGAGCAGCAGGACAGTTCTTTACCAGCTTTGTTATCTCCCAGTTTCTATTTCCATCTACACAAGCACTAGGTGTTCCCAGCTGATCTCGGCTATTACTTTCTCTGCAAACACATTCCAATTTGCTTTCTCTCTCTCTATGTCCACCAAAATTGAAATAGGAAGTCTTTCCTGAAAACTCCTGCTTTCTTCACTTTCCTAAGTGAAGCTCTTTATATGGCTTCTCAGACCTAACTCCAGGACAGTTCTCTTCCACAAGGAAATCTTTCACCATAAGTGACATATCACTGGTCAAGAGCCTTTTACTTCTAATTGTACACTAAAGTCATTATACCTGTCCAAGAGGAAAGGATTTAGGGTCTGACAAGGAAAATCTCTTAGATAGAAGGTTGTGCATTGAGCTGGATGTGTTAGAATGACAGACTTCTTTGCACTGCTTGTTTTGCAGCTGTGGCAGCAGATTTGGTCAGTTCTGGACTGTAGTTACTGAATTAATCAGTCATCATTCTGCAGCATTTTACAGCAAGAAATTCACTGAGTATTTTTAAATATGAGGCTTGTGAAGTTACACTTTAAAATTTCATCTCTTCTGTCTTGCTCCAGTGCCTCTGGTCACTATGCCTCTGGTCTGTTATGTCATGGTCACCATACCCCACGTCTCTGGTGCTTTGCCAAGGGAGGCAAAGGAAGGACAGAGAGATGCTGGTTGGAAAAAGACAAGAAATTCTTATGGCGAAGTCTGCACAAATTAAATAATCCCAAGAGATATTTCCATTAGCTCTTTCAGAGGAGTAAGCGCTCTTCTGAACTCTGGAAAATATTTCTACAACAGTCCTTGGACAAACGTCTTTGTTCTCATCCTACTGTTTAATCAATGAGAGGCTCTGTTAGCCACCAGAGTCTTGTCATTCACTGCTTTTTTTCCCTGTGTCACCTACTCATAGCCCTGCTGTGAAGGCACACTGCTATCTCTGAGATCCTTCTTTGCTTCTTGCTTCTATAGAAAAGCCATTTCACTGTGTGAATACAAGGCTGCAATTCCCGACACAGACAGCAGCTTTCAAAATGGGAAAAACAGGGCATGCCAGGTCAAGCATCTTTCTGCAATTGTACTGCATCTAATTGGAGCCTCCAGTCTCCACTCCACAGCACTCGTACCCTGGTGTCAGCATCACAGAGACCTGAAGGGAGGCTGCTTTAGAAGTCTGGGTGTTCCAAGTCAGAGACTACTTACAGCTACTCCCGAGGCCATACCTTGTCACCCTACAACACAAAACAGAGGCAATGTATGGCCATTCATAAGCTCTACAGACAGGTAAGAATATGCAAAATTCTCTTGGGATTTTTAAGGTAAATCCAAAACACCACACCACAGCACCCTATGTCAGGTTAAAAGGAATAATTCAAATATTAACATATGTGACTTGCAGTAATGAACTACACCATCCAATTTAGCTCATACACTATTGTCGCTGTCGGTACCGAGAGCGGTGAAGAACGACACGATCAAAATTTAGGAAAAAGTGGATTATTTAATTAATTATAAATTGGTTTATATAACTTGGTTCGCAAGAGTAGCATAGTACTATTGGTCCCTTGGTCAACCACCTCCTAGAATGATTGATGGAGGCTATACAAAACCCATTTCAAAATATTTTCCTCCATGTACCATAACAGCACTTCACAACAAACTCCAGGTGCAAAGATAAAGAATTAGTTTATAAAACCGTCTTCACTGTTTTCATCTAGTCCACGTAAGAAAGCAAAGCTCTCACATAACACTGAGAAAAGGCTGAAGAATTTCTCTGCTTCTAACTTTTCAGCATCCATACACTATCAGAAACCTGTTTATATTACCATAAAATCACCTTTGAAATGAGTCCAGGCCTTGTGATCAGGATGAAGGTTAGTTTATTTAGCTATTTTGGTCCTGTGAAGTGATACATTTTCCAGAGGTTCATGGTAAGCATTCCTCCTTTTTTTTTTCCACGCATCATCAAATTCACTCTCCCATCTTTGTCTTTAGACCTTACCCAGCTCCCCAGTGCTCTGTACATCAAATTCAGAACCCCTGATTTGAAAGCTTGCAGCATGTGTCTGTGACAGTGAATTTACCTTCTTTTACAAACCTTATTTTCTCTATTACTCTCTTCACCTCCCACTCAGAAGATATGCAGTTCCTTTCATACTGCTTTACAATTCTGGAATGTCCACCCTAAATCTGTCCTAGCTGTAAGGGTCTACAGCTGTTCCTAATCTTTTGCTGCGTTCTTAAATTAAGTGATTAGGCTGGTTTCAATGCAATCAAAAGCTTGTGAAGACTGCTGTGTACCATCCTCTTCTCTGGTTCTGTAGACACATTTTGACACAAATCAAATCAGAAATCTTTGTGGTATAAAATTGTCTTTTATACAGTAAAGAGGCCCTTACAGCTGCTCCAAAAGTCTTACCTTGACAGTAAGGTATATAGTGCAAACAGCTGTGATTTCTTTAATTCTTGAAAAGGTAGTTAAAGCCTTATTTTGCTCTCCCTTGGCTGAAGTGGAAGGAAAAAAGAAGACTGTAGGTAGCCTATTAAAAATAACATTGATAAAGCTTAAGGTGAGACACAGGCAAGGAATGTCAGGTAAGTGAAGTTGGAACCATTAATAAGCCACACTGAGTTTCCATCTTCTTAATTAGAAACTGAAGACTCTTCTTTCAGATATTCAATTAAAAATGATACAGACATTCCTATTCTGTTTTTCCATAAAACTACAGTTTGAGTAGCTCATAACAGTGTATACATGAGATACACAAAGAAATATATGCAAAATGCATATTGTTGCCTATAAATAATGCATATACACAATGTGTATGTGCATAAATAGTATGCAATTAATTACCGCTAAAACTAAAAAGCATCCACTATGCATTTTGTGAAGATCTAGAGGCCTCTGAATCCTGGAAAACTCTGTTTCTTTGTCTGGGATACTCTAGTGGCTCAGACCAAGGGTGAGCATGAAGAGGAACTCCTGGATTGTTTTGAAATTCTATCCATCTCCACATACGGGTTCTCAAGTATTTTTGCAGGATCCAGGGGAGGATGCCCTGCTCCACACCAGCTCCCAAACCAGCATGGACATCCCTCCCGATCTGGCTCAATGGATCATGTGCTCCCCTGTGTGATCTGGTGAACAGATGTTGCTGGATGTACAGCCAGCCCAGAAGCATGGAACTCTCAAGATTCCCTGCAGTGCAGCCAGCCAGGCTTTCAGTTCAGAAGGGCTCTGAGGGGAAAAAGAAGAAAAGTTTCCATGTTACATTGTCTCAGTAATAATAGTCAAGTCTGGGATTTTGCTGGGTTTCACAGGCTTTTCAGAAACTCCAGACAGCCCCAAAGGAATCAGATTTGTGTGAACCAAGATATCTGAAGGAAATAGCACAGAATGATGTGCATTTCTCTCCTCACACTAAATCTGGACCTGGTGAAGGTGCACAGAACTCAAGATAGAAACAAAATTATTACACCTTTTTTTTTTTTAGTGCTCCTTATAATTCATTCCTTTGTTTCCCCATTATACTAATTAAGGATACATAAGCACCTCCTTTTTGAAAGATCTATCTTTAACTTGTGCTTCTGGGTTAATAATTCAGGTGACTTGAGTTACGTCTCAAAGCGAGGGTATTGAAAAGTGAACCTATTATGAATATTCAGACAGATTCCCTCAAGCTAACTCAAGCAGGCACTGTAAGAAAAACAATAAGTAAGGGTGAAACATTCCTTTACACTCAATAACTGGGGACCAAATAGTCATATCAGTTTTTGCAAAAGACCAAAAACTGCCTTGTATATTGCATATCTCTTTTCTTTTAAAGGGATAAGGCCATTCTTATCTAAGAATTTAAGTACCAGCACATTCACATGTGCCAGTATTCACCAACATATAACCCTCCTTGCTGACTAACAGTATTGAATTCTACCCAGAGAGCAGAAAACCTGGTAAAAACCAGTGCAGTGAGTCAGTCAACATATATTTACTTCTATAAACATTAAAGGGCTAAGGGAGCCTGATAGCGAGAAAAAGGATTTAAAAATGAAAGCAGTAATAAATAAGAGCAAAGATAAATAGAGCAGTATCCTATTACAATAAACCAATTTGCAGACCAGTGATGAAAAATAGCCGAAGATGACACATGCATGACCCTTACATTGATTCTGAGGCCTGTCAGTAAGAAAGGGGAAAATTTCTTATTCTTTTGTCATTTGCCCTTTCTTGTAAAAGATGAGCTGTTAGGTACCGATAGCAGGTAAATTTGTATCAAAAGTACCCTGAAGAGAACATTAACAACAACCTCCATATGCACCCACATATAGGGACAAACTTTTTAACACTTTTGGGCAGCCACAGCAAATGTTGGAAAAAGAAATGGAAGAGAATTTGAATGAAGCATAAAGGTGGACTTCAATAGCCATCAGATTTTGAACATAAGGACTGTGTTTGCTAGGCTACATGACTCACATACCAGGATCAATATATCCCATTTCTCCAGCACCTTAGAAAATCAATCAAATGCAACCCCAAAGACTCAAGAGAGTGTCTAAATAACCATCACTATATCCAGCATTATTCATCTAGAAATTAACCTACACATGGCAACTTCTTCAGTTACTTAGGGTATTTATAGACATCTAAAAGTCCAGGAGGAAATAGTAAAGACGCAAGAGATAAGAAAAAGTAAGGCAGTAATGCAAAGTATTATCACTAAAGCTTTCATCTCGGTGAATGAAACAGAAATAAGGTTCCTTCAGTTCTGCAATTCAGCACCAAAATACACATATACCCAAACTTCATGAGAATATAGTGGAAGATGACGAAAGCGGAATCACCCATGAAATTATGACAATGTAAAGAAGGCAGATAAGAGGTTAGAGAAAACAAAAACCAAACCAGAGAAAAATCTCCTAGGATGATGAGCTCATAAGGATGAGGGAGAGCTGGTAACTAGCACAGACAAGGTAGAGAAAGCAGTTGAAAATATTTATAAAATATGTGTATTGTAGAGTAATATTCAAGTTAATAATAGAATAGTGAAGAAAATAACTACCTCAAAGACCTACCTTTATTTAAAAATAGAATACAGATAAATTTGCATTATTGGTACTGCAGAAGAGAAAAGTGAGGCTTTTACAGGGTTTTTAATATGCACATTCATTTATTTATTTAACGAAATCAAACAACAAGGAGTAGCTCAAGTCTTTAATAGCAGCTTGGATGATTCAGATGCCTAAAGAGGAGGGAAACTGGACCAGCTGTTCACCACAGGAGCTGATTTTATTAATAAATATTGACACAGAGATTCTTGCCAATATGTTTGACAAATAAAGACAAGTGAGTATATTAGCATTATGTGCAGCCAGATAAGGATTTGTAGTTTGCTGACTTTCTGTGGAGTACAGTAAGAAGACCTTTCTGCAACACACAATTTTCAGCAGAAAAAAAGGCTTTTGGGTTATTTTAAGCTCTGTCTGCATGTCTACAACTCCTGCACTGAGAAGATGATGATAAGCTGGTTTTTATTCAAAAGCATATTGGTATACATATATGTGTACTAAACACAAATGCACTCTTGCTAAAACAGAAAAAAAATCTCTTGACCAAGCAGAATGGGAAGTGTAGTATGCAGACTGCAGAAAATAATATCACTGAGGATTTTAACTCCTGCCTTGCTTAAGTCTTGCAGAATTTATCTTTTAAAGAGTGAAATTATCTTAAATATATTTAAGTTAATAATAAGAACCTGGCAGAATGCTCTCTGTTCCCATTCAGGGCATGTATCTGAACCATGACAACTCTTACTGAAGTAAAATCTTAGATCTTACCATATGAGGAACAAATGTTGGATCAGACCAAGATCACAGTTTTAGCCAAATAGTTGATAGTTTTTACAATATCCCTGTTCTTGAAAGTAGTAACATCTGTGTTAGATCTTAGTTCTGATTCAATTCCCATTTTACTGCAGGTCTCCTTGTCACTCACACTGCCACGGTGGTAGGTCACTCAAATCTGCCTGTAAACCAGTCAGTACCCAAACCCAAAGCTTGGTGTTTGAGAATAAATCACATCATGTTTCACTCCTGACACCTGAGAGTGCCCTCCAGCAACATCCCAGGAAGTCCTCTGTCCGACTGAATTCCTAGCTGTTAGCCAGTTAGCATGACAGGATTTTTCAGAAGAGAAACAAGAATTGCTACCAGTTCAATTTGAAATCTACATGACTTACCAATCAAAATATTTATACCACAGAACACCAGTAAACTGTTCTTTTTTAAGTCATGTTAGGTAGTAATCCAAAGAATGTGAAACCCTTTTATGTCTCCAGATAATTAATGTGGCTGATATTTTGAGAATGAATAATATGATGTTTTGGAAAAAAGCTATTCCAACAATAAATAAGGATGTTCTTTCTTAACTTTCCCATGCATGAGGAAGAGGCAGAAACTATTCATTTGCTTTATTATTCCTAACTAATACCCCATGCCCCTACCAGCAAAACAACAGAAGTACAATCTAATAACTTACTGAATTTTTAGTGAAAATTATGGGTTTATTTTATTTTTTTAATAATTTATTCTGTGACAAAGATGTTCATTAACATAATCTTCTGACAAGTGGGAGTTACAAGCACAAGAGTTGATTTAATGATTTGACCTTTCACTGTGAATATTCCAGCCATGACAATTTTAGTCAGGGCTAGCAAGTACTTTTGACAAATTCAGTGTATCCACAAACAATTTACTAAATTCTGTTAAAATGACACTTGACATTAGCAATATGTGTTGTTTTCCTTTAAACAGTTGCCCAGGCCAGGTTCTTGGAGAGCAGAGCTCTGCTACTGCACACCTCTTACTCAAACATCTCTCTGCATGAGCCTGGAGACACTCTGCTCTGCATGCAGCACACGAAAATCCCCATCAAGCTGAAGGGTAAGGCATGTCTACTGAGTTAGAACATGATCTGGTACAATAGGATCACAACACCGAGATGCCAGAGCTCTGTCCAGGTTTAGTGCTTGGCTGCGGAAGCAGCACCCTGGTGGTCACAGGAGTGAGACAGCCGAGAAGTGTGACCTAAATGCAGCACTGCACGAGCTCAGGTGAGCAAGAGCCCCTTGCATGCTGCGTATGCACTGTGCAGTGCTGGGATTCACTAAAGCCCATGCTGGAAACAGGGCATGGAGAACAAAGCTGAAGCAGATATCTGTTGAAAAACCAGTAGTCTGTACTTCCTGTTTCAAAGGAGAATCCCAGATCTAATGTGTCACAAACGTTTTATCAAGAAAGTTGGCAGGTAGTGCAGGACCTCATAAAGAAAGTATTATTATCTTTCTAGGGCTGGGCTGTCCAAAGTTGCTCTGTGGGTCTTTTAATGCAGTGGGAGAACGCAGAAAAGGCAGAAGTATGATCAAACCAATGCTGAGAATTTACAGAAATTTCACTGAGTTTTTTAAAGCAAAGCTTTATAGCCATGAGTTAATTCACAGTCAAGGGTATTTTAAAAAGTTATGGTCTTTGCAAAGTGAGGCATTTTCTGAAGCTGTCACAGACCAACCCAAGCCTCCTGGACTGAGGTCTTGCTTCCTGTTGCACAAAGATGCTCTGGCTGCTGCACTAGTTCACCACAAGTTTCTATATGCTCCAACCATACTTTCAAGTTGAAGTTGAATGTCAACTTGAAATGAAAACACAGATTTGGAAAACAACTGATTAGGTCACTGTACCAAGTGAAGCCAGCTAAGCTTTCCACCAGGTATTTTCTAGAAATTCTGGAGCCTGTTTTCTGTTACACACATAAGCACAGAAATTTCACAACTGTGTCTGGAGAACATTTAGTTCTTTTATGAGATTCTGGTCTTCCATTTAGTTTATCCAGCTCCACCTATCCTTTTTTACTGCTGTATTCTGAGGAATTAAAAATGCCTGAGAAGATGGGGCTAGCAAAGGCAGTACAGTATCATCTTTAGCAATAGAATAGCAGATATAAGTTTCTGTAATTTTATCTCTTTTTTTCAGTGAGTAAATGTGTGTGATTCTTTTGCTTTTCAGTGAAGAATTCTTTTGTCTTTTGTTTTAGAAATGTTCCCTTACTTCATTTTAAATCATATTCACAGCCCTGAAAGCTTCAGTTAAAATAGTTGTGCTCATCTGAAGCATTTTCTTTGATCAATGGCAATAATGAAATTACAGAAAACTCTTTATAAATTGGCATCGCTTGCAAAATCATGATTCCTACAATATTAATGCAGAGCAGCAGATCCCCCTGCTTCCCGCCCCTGCTCAAAAACGTTGTTCCTAAGGTAGAAGGTGTGAAGCATTTTTTTTTACTATTCTTTCCAGTTACATTAAAAAGAGGTTATAAAAAATAAATGGCACTTTCATGATCTTGTTCCACATTCCAAGAAAGAAACTTAGAAAATTCCTCAGCCTAGGCTACGTACGAATAAATAATATACACAAGATATATGAGAAACACCAGAAACAAGCCCAAGCTGCATTATCTCAGAACATTTTTATTAACGTAACGTACAAACATTGCTCTTTCCCATCATGATCTCACATCATTCCAGTATTATAAAGCAACACATAAAAATGACTATCAGAAAGAAACATTGGGGTGAATAAAACCTTTTTGGAATGACATTCTACCTACTCCACCAACCTCCTTTCTCCAGGTTTGGTGTTATATGTGTGGCATGTGAGCAAAGGAATCTCTTTTTCAGTGCTATTCCAGGAGGGGTGTCAGGAGGTGATAAATCTGCACAGGGTCAGAGCAGGAGGCCCATCTCTGGTACACATCAAGGCAAGGAGAGGGGGCACAGCTGGTTCTGGGAGTCACCAGCTTCCTCCTCCAGACAGAGTCATGTCTCTGCACCTACAGCTCCCACTGCTTGGAGTGGGTCAATAAGGAGAAGGAGGTCCTCACCCATTTTTCTGATGGTGGCTTTTTCGTCATCCTGCAGGGCTGCTATGCTTTCCCCCAGGAATGTGCACAGACAGAAGGGATGACTAGCACCATCCGGATGCCACCTTAACACATCTCTGTTCTCTGCTGAGGAGGGCACCCCTTGGAATAAAACCCACTGCGTCTGGAAGGATTCCAATGTTTGAGCATGACAATTACATGTGAAGTCTGGGTGAAGACTTCCATTACACGCGCACAACAGGATCAACAGATACTGACATCACCTCTGTAACTGCTCAAAACAAAGTAATTTCTTGGTCCAGTTATTGCTGAGGCTTAGGAGAAAGACTTTTCATGATGCATTTAATCAATTTCATCTACCATCTGCGTTCATAGGGAGGTAAAACAACAGAATTAGTTGACCAAATATCAGACGGACTCAGTTTTTCCCCAAGAGAAATAGATAGTCATTACTCATACAAATGTTACATTCAAGAACTAGCCCAATCCAGGGTTTACAATGTTGGTCTGTCCAACTGTGTGTACACTGGAATTCACTGCTGTTTATTTTAGTTTTAATATCCACAATAAAAAAAAATTAATCCACTGTGCAGGAAATAAAGGAGTTACATTTCAAGACATTGCCATTTCTAGGAAGATACTAATAAAGTAGAAGACCTCTGTACTGTCTTGCACATTTGTCTTTGATATGGCACAGTGACCTGTTCAGATTAAAAAAAAAATCATAGATAGTTTTGTATGGAATGTTCTAAAATATCAAGAATTTTTTATGACCAATCTTTCAAGAGCAGCTCCAGTAATTTCAACAGTGTAGCTGCTTTACGCTGGTATTTTGCTGAAAACACGATCTACCCATGTAATGAATGAGACTATATGTGCATGGAGACTATGATTTGGTTTCAAAGTGGTCTTGAGCTATGAACAAACTGTTTCAAATAAAATTTCGAAACAGCTTTGAGAAAGAAAGGGAGCAGATGATAAAGCTAAAGCAAAAACTATGGTACATATAACACAATATCAAGCTGTGGGACTGCAGAACAAACATCTATAAAATGTTTTCTGAAATATTTTCATTGGGATGATATTACATTAAAGATTTAAAAAATCCTTAAGACTTCACCATAGAAAAGTTTATGGAGTCATCTGACTGAAAAGCTGTGCAAGAGTCAATAATGGTCACCAACTGGGAAACAAATGCAGATAATTAAGGAAAATAATTTCTTGAGTTTTATGTTGTCATTCATTAGAAATTAAGTCTACTTAAGATGATTAAACTAGAAAATAATTTTCAGCAGTAGAGCATCTTGTAAATTGTAATGATACAATGACTGTACCCTGGTTTTGCATAGGTCTGAAATTTTTCCTGTCCAAGAAATCCCCAAACCTTTCAATAGAGGATGTAGAGGAGAGGGCTGTTCAGCCAAATATGGTGAACAAACACTAAGTAAGAAAAGCTTATTTAATATGGAAAAGAAGGTGTAACTACTAGATCAGCAAGAAGATAATATAAAGATTACACTGCCTTTATGTTGTTTAGCCAGACACTCACCATAAAAGGAATTGATCTAGCAAGTATCTAATACAGCTCCGGTTTTGATTCCAGTTCAGCAAAGCATCGAATTCATTCTTATATTTAAATACATGCTTTAATACTTTGCTATGCTTTGGCTATTTGGATTCATACTTTGTCCTGCCACATCTAGTTTTGCAAATGTGCTAACACCTATGCCACATCTTTTCCAAACTAAGCCAAAGATAGATTTGAAATAACCAGTTTTGGCTTTATGTGTAATAGCCACAGAGGTAGTTTTATAGTCAGGTCCGTGTTTGGATATAAGTATCATCAACAGGCAGAAAAACAAGTAGATTTTGAGAAACCACAGATGGCATGGAAAAAGGCAAAAATTAGAGTTCCTTGTTCAGAAGAAAATGTAAATAAGTGCTTAGTTTTGTGGGCTTAAGTTGGGCAATACAAGTGTCTTAAATTCAGGCATAGTCTCTAATGTATTTCTGGGTGGAAAATTTCTACATGAAAGTTAAATTTCAAACACTTCTATAAAAATATTTTCACCCATAATCTGCTAGATACTGGCACTTAATGTTTTCTCTTTCTTTGAAATACAGCTAATGGGTCTCATGTCTAGACACTCTGTGCAAAATCCACTCATTTCATAAGGATCCTGTTCTCTAGTTCACATTCCCAGAACTGAGCTCAATGCTGCCACAAAAGTGAACTGTGCCTGGTGGAGCCTCTGTGCACAGTTAAAATCCAGATGTTTATTTCAAAATTAAATTTTATAGCGCTGACATTTTCATTCTGATTTATAGCAAAGCAGTTCTTTTTAGAATCAAATCAGGAATTCACCAGGTAGTACAGATACCTCTTTGTTTTATGCTACAGTTTTCATTGAATTATTCATTACACTGTTTTAGGAGCTACTCTGTAAAACTTTTTGAAGTTTCTGCTTATACATGAAAATATCACTTAAGGTTATTTTGACTACCCAACCTAAGAACTGTCTTCATGTAAAAGAACATTAGGATCTTAGTATAGTTAACAGTAAGGACTAGAAGACACACTGTATTTATCTGAGCCATAGAATCATAGAATGGTTTGAACTAGAAGGGACCTTAAAGATCCTATAGTTCCAACCCCCCCGTACTGTGAGCAGGAACACTTCCCACTAAATCAGGTTGCTCAAAATCCTGTCTAAACTGGCCTTTCATTGTAGAAAATCTAATTAAAACAAACAAGTGTAATAAGCAAAAAGTATAATCTCTGCATTCATTTTGACAGGTGACTTTATGAACCATAATATAGCAGACTGATCTGATTAATGTGTTATATATTGTGGGAATAGGAAGACAATGCTGTAGTAACTACGGGTCATATTTAAGCTTCTATTTTTATGTGTATTTAAAATTGATTCTAAAGAATAGTAACCAAACAATCTGTCTGGTTTAGGGAATAATCAGCAGCAATAAATTTCACTGGAAATCCCAAAGGATTCATGAAGAGTCAGTGTCTCAACCTGGACTGCTGTTGACAGGGAATTCTGCAAGTCTAGCATCCATTCTGCTCACTCCCAGAGGTCTCCCAGGATGGATGGGGACCAGGAGAAAAATGTGAATGTTGCTGGGTGGTAGCTGCCTCTCCCCAGACACCCTCCCTCCCTGGTGTAGGCAGCACGTAAGAAAACCATATTGCAAACCCAACTCTGCAAGACAGCCTCAGTCCTGTAGCTGCCCAGAGCCCCAAGGAAGGGTGGCAGCCCTGCTCCACTGGATGGACCAGCATATGCCCATGTTCACGGTCCTGCTCCTGCCACAGTGGGAACATAAAAGGGCATGTGACTCTTTTCTGCCACTCAAAAATGTTGATACTTTCTTGGCCAAAAGGCTGGCTATCACAGACATTGAGCATTTTCCACAAAGGTGTGTAAAACATACTGCTGAAATTCACAGCTTGCTATCAACAATTATTAATCACTGATTATCTCTTTATAAACCATTTATAACCTTAATAAGCCAAGACCCTACCTCCAAATCCATGCCACCAAAGGAGGAGAATCTGCTTTGTCTGTAACAGACAGGAGAAAAGAAAGAAAAGCCTACAACTTGATAAACTTACCCATCATCATCATAATAATCATCCTTCTCCTCCTCTTCTTCCTCCTCTTTCTCTTTCTCCTTCTCCTTCATCCTTCTCCTCCTCCTCCTCTGTTGCGGTGATTCATCCCACCTTCGGTGCGAGTGGCACCAAGTGGGTGGATTTCCCCACCCAGGATTCTCCCCCTGAGGGCGGATCTGAGGGGAAATCTGTGGCATAAGGCTTACACCCCTTGAATGCCACTCACACCCCATCTCCTCCCCTGTGCCGGAGCCTGCAGTATCCCTGGGGCTCGGACAGGTCAGCTTGTTTTAAAATTCCCTCCAGCTATACTGTTATTGGTTAGTTTAAAGTTGTTTCTCCCCTAATATGTTTGTATTAGTTACTTGCCAAGTCTCATTATGTTTTAATTGGCTACCTTTGTTGTACCTCCCTCTCTCTGTAACCTTCAAAGCCTGTGATCAGAGGGAGACAAAGGGTCTCTCTGCTTGGCTTTCCTTCAAGCTTGTATCTCGCTGCTCCCTCAGGGCAGAGAAATAAAACTTGGACTGCAGCCACAGAGGGTCCACTTTTTCCTCTTTGTCTTCTACTGCCTTTTAACAGCATTAACTTGCTTGCTACACACGGCTTATCAGGCCAGAAGAACTGAGGCACGCGAACTTCAGTAACCTTGCACCGACACCACTGTTCCTTGCGGGCATTGAACCCCAAGCCATAGGCCAAGCCTGAGCCAGGCACGGCAGCGCGGCACTCCTCCTCATCATCATCCTACTTATGTTGGCATCAGGCTGTTTTTTATTAACATTTACAGTCAGTATGTTTACAGGCTGTTACCAATTACATGGTGTTGGTACAATGTCACTATCCTATACATATCAAGTAGACCTCTTGTTTTAGGAGGAGGTAAAACATACAAAATAGAAAGGGATGACTACTTAGACATATGATAAATCTTTCCATTATAAAAGTTACTGTGGATGACCAGCTCTGTGAGACTTCATAGGTTGTTTTATTGAACTGTTCTTGCAAGAAGGTAGTTGTATCTATTATCGTTTACGAGTTAAAATGTTTGAAGACCTTGTAAGGGAGGATGAAGATATTTTGCAAGAGGAATCATTAAGACACATGACTATTTTTAGAAACAGACATTGATAATGTTACTGTATTCTCTTTCAGTCAGCCCTGAAGCATGGATAATTCTAAAATTTTCTGTCTCTAAGTATAAATATTTATTATACTGCTCTATACTTCATCAAAAATCATGATAGGAAAGACTTCCAATTCTTGATGTGAATTGTCTCATGTAAAACATCTAGTTAGTTCTGTTTGTAATAAACAAAAATCTCCATCTTCAAATTCATATAACCCTGGTTTGTTTTGTGTCAGTTGCTTATGCCTTGTATGTACCCCAAGGTTGCTGAAAGTAGCGTAAAACCATAAAACTTTCCGTGTTCTCTCCTTAATTTCTATATCACCTGCCTAGTTTTCACAACAAGATTTCTGTTATAATACCTTCAATCCAACCACCAAATTAACCTCCTTATGGCTAACTTTAACCTCTGGTCTAAGCCTCTTTTACAAAACAGCATGCAGTGCTATTCTTTTGGTTTACAGACATGCACAGTTAAGTCTTCTGAGGCTTTCTGAAACAACTATTTGCATTAAAATACACTAATATGAAAAATAATGAAACTTGGACTAATAACATCATTTGGACCAGTTGTGCCACAGTGTGATACCCAAAGGAATCAAGAATTCATCACTTTTAAACAAGCTCTTGAAGTTCAGTTCATCCAGAAGTTATAAAAGAAATGATAGTATTAGAGTGCTTGCTATATAGAGAGACTGTTGTAACATTTACTTGAGTGCAGAATTCTGTGTTGCCTGGCCATCAGTAAATTCGATCACTACATTCTGATTGCTTCTGAGTTTGAAGAGAATCAAGGGGAAAGGCCTGTTGCCTGTAATGTTCTGAAGAATTCTTCCGAGGAGGGAAGAAATAACAAATAATTAAGAACTTGGAGATTTCAGCAGCCACAAGCAAAAGTACATGCTAACGGGGTAGTTTTGCCAAAAAATAATCAGCCTGGAGTTGCTGCCAGTTTAATAGCTGCACATCTGAGGCTGTGACTGAGCATCTCTGCAGCATTGATGCTGTGCGTGGGGCACTGCATTCAACATCTGGATGTCTGCAGAGTCATCCAGCACAGGGAGCAGAGCCCATTGCCCAGCAAAGCATGCACTGGAGCAAAGCTACAGTCTCCTGCTAAAACCAAGGAACAGTTATGGTGAAACCCCTTGCAATGTCAGTGAAGGAGACACACTGCTCCAGAAAGAGGGTGGCAACCAAATACTGTTAGAGCAGCGACAGTTTGGTCCCCTACTCATCATGAGGGAGAACTTTCCTGTCCTCTTTCTTCACTTGGTTGGCTTTAATCTCTCTGCTGTCTCAGCTGCCCAGTGAAGGCTCAACCATTTAACAGGAGTCATTACCTATGACTGTAGTCATAGTCATGAAGTTGCTGTCTTCTTCACATAGGACTACAAAATGGGGCTATGTAAAGCCTGGCAAAGCATGGGTACCAACAGGAGTGAAAAAATTCAGAAAACATTCTGAAAAGTTAAAATCCAATTACCTTCTCAGTATGTGAATGTTTCTTTATTGTAGAGCTCCAGCGTGTGACTCAGCAACACAAATAAATAATAGGGATCAATCATCATTATAACCCAAGTGTTGAGGCTATGTATTTGAAGCACCTTCCTGAGTCACACAAATGAGGACCAATCCTGCTTTATTCTCAAACTGCTACCATGGGTTGCAGCTCTCTGAAGAGTACAAAGCAAGCTGACTTCAGAAAATCCTGATGACTGAAACTCCTTAAACTCTGTTATTGTCTTGACAAATCTTTTGCTTTGATAAAAAATGTTGAACTTTGCATTCAGTGGCATAAAAGTCATCTTGTATACTGAATGCAAGTCAAATTTGTTGACGTGGTCATACTTCTAAAGATCATGTCAGAACGTGTGTGTCTTGGAGAAATAAAAACTAGGGCACATGTCTCTGGAAGGGGTCCATACCTTAGCAGAAACCTCTACCATTCAGCCAGAAATTATTAAAATTCAAAGCCTGTTAAAAGGTAAGTGTGCCAATACTCTTTCCAATCTAAATTTTTCCTGATCAAAATATGAAAATAATTTTTTAAGTAGGAACTGGACAATATTAATTTTGATCAAAGGAGTTTGCATTGGTTATCTATTTCCCAGTAGATAACTTATTTTATAAATATCTCTTTTAGAAAACCAGTAACATCACTGTGATGCTGTTGATCTCGCAGACTGACAGCTACAATGGACTCAGACACCACATTAGAAAGAAAACACTTGTGAACTAGCTATGAGTCATTTCTCTGTATTTTCAAATTCTATTAGAACCGTGAAAAGGTTACTCTGTTTAGTCTGGAAATATTACACCCAAAGGAGAAGTTTAAGCAGCAAGAACAAAACCACCAGGGTGCAACCTAAACAAAGTATTCTTAAAAGCAGGTGATACATTATTTTACTGTGAGCAAAGTAGTATGTAATAGTTATCTGCCTTTATGAGTAAGTTCGTAGGGCAGAAATATCAATCAGACTGTGAGCCATGAAGTAAACACTGAGAAAAATGACTACAAGGAATTCTGCATTCATTTGGATAAAGCAGGAAACTTCTGTTAAGTTACTCTCAAAAAACAGCAGAAAAAGTTATATTAAGTAACTGTTTTCTGTGTTGATCCTGAATCACATGCAAAGGGCCAAAGCAAATACATTAATGCATCATGTGCAAGGCAGTGGTAGAGCCTGTTTGAGCCTGCAGAGCAGCAGTCCCCATGGTCAAACACTTTCTTCTCCTGTCAGGCTCTGCAAGAAGGGCAGGTCAAGGGGCTGGCACAGGCACAGTGACATATCAGGTGTCTAAAGAAACCTCAGAGAAAATAGAAAAAAAAAAAAATTATTCTTCCTTCTATGGGGAGAACTTCCCCGCGCAGATCAACTCTCAATGAACTGCTTGGCAGGCAGCAAACAGGTCATCATATTTGCTTCTCTCCAGGCTGTGAGCAGAGATCAGACACCCTCAGGGAGCAAGTGAAAAAGCAGTTTTACTCCACAGACTGTCAGTGGCACAGTCACATGAGAGATTTTGTCAGTAAACCAAGTTTCTTCACATTCAGTCATTGAAGCAGTGACAGCCTAAACTCTGCCGAAGGTAGCCACTGAACTGTTACAACATTTTGCTACCTGTCTACTCCTACACCTAATATGATTTTAAGATAAACACTTCTTGCTCTTAATTACTTAAATAGATTTCACTATTGATTTTGATATATTGAACACACTTCAATGTTTTTATATACCTACTAATTAATAAGAAAGGGCTTTGAAGACATTCAATGAAGCTGATCAGAATTAATTTTTAGGATAGGCTGATTAAACTAAACCCAATCTTTTTGGGAGACTGTTCTTTTAATATGAAATAAGGTAAACTGAATTTGGCTTTTGCCTTGGAAATAGAATACAGTAATTTCATTTCTGCATGACATACATACATAGTGCAGTCAAACCACTGCTTTTATAGATCCACTATAAATTCTTACTTTTACTTAGTACAGGAAAATTTTCCTCATTTGCCACTCAGTGCTAGGCCCAAAGAACCTACTCCCTGTGCCATCAATCACCAAAAAAGCTATGTAGTACTGAACAGTCAACACACAGGTAGTTTGCTAATATATCACCTCCTCTTTTTAAAAGGCAATAAGCAGTACTAAAAAGGATAAAGTTTTCTTCCCATTCACTGATTTGTCTAAAAAAATATGAGAAGGGTCATACTGAGCAGCAAGATTATTGTATCTCGCAGCATTGAGCAATGGAAGGCATTTAAAAGAGTATATTCTGTCTTCCCTGAAATATACACCCTTTATTCTGACCTTTAATCTGAAATAAATGGCAGTGTTTGTTAGAGACTATAAGTTACATCTTTTCAGGGTATCACAAGAGTGCTGTCTGCACCCTTGTTTGTGATTAGGCTGAGTTTCATTATCCCTCTTTTTCTTGGTTGTGGTGATAAAGGCAGGTGCACACGGTCACATACAGAATCCTTACTCCTATGGTCAGAGGCAACTAATTTCTTTTGTAGTGGCTCAGGTGCTTTTCCTGAGCCTTTGATATTGACTGCAACTTGAACCCTCCATAAACTGTCTTTCTCTAGTAGCTGTAGCTGTAGAGACTTAGATTTTCAGTGACTACACAAGTCACCAAATACTGGCTGCACACAGTTATTCTGTAAGATAACTCAAAACTTAAGCCTCACTTATTTTGATAAGCACTAGCCCATTAATTGCATTCAATCTAACTACTTAGACTACTTAAATTTAAAACCACGACTAATTATTGCTATGTATGTGTCAGCCATCATGGCTGTTTTCTTGTCTAATTATAGAGAAGCCCTACCATATCCCACACAGTACTTAGAAATTGTAATATTAATGTTTGTGAATACTAATAGTTGAAAAATTGAAACTGTATCTCCAACTGACTGTTTTGTTAACCTGGACCAAGCTATTTGTAGTAAATACAAATAATGGGGTTGGTGCTTCCCCTTTTCTTATTGATTTATGATATAAGTAGGCCCTTGTAAGAAGATAAGCTGTCATCCTTTCAATGTCAGAAATAAATGCAGCAAACAGTCAAATTACATACTGTCTCTCCTCATCAATACTCTGGCTCACCTGCATCCATGCTTGGATCAAATAAAACTGCAATCTGTATTCTAAATTTTGTATCCAGTGGGACTGTGCTTGCAGGACGGCCACTTGCCCCTTCCACTGTCAATGTCAGAGCAAACCATATCTCTTAAAGATAAAAACATCCAGGAGCTCTACTAGACCACTGGGCATTCATGGTAGTACACATAAACCCCAGACTGTTTCTGCCTTAGAGACTTTTTTAAAATGCCATGGCAGAAACAAACCAGTATGGACTTTAGAAGGCTCTTATGAATGTATGGGATCTCAATGAATTTGGTTTTTTTTAAATTTTGTTTGGGTTTTTTTGTTTGTTTGTTTTTTAGTATTTAGAGTCTAAGGTTAATTAGAGTTACCCTTTCTGTAGTAGGGAGACTGAACAAGACCAAAGGATCCTTCCAGTGGTAACGATGCCTGCAGGCAGGGATATCTAGAGCTTCACCCCTGCCTAGATGTAATAGTGAATATACCTAGTGAAAACGTGCTCATTCTCTTGGGGCACAATTTAACAAGTTCTTCATATCGACAGATTCATCCAAACCTCCATCTGCCAGATCCCAGCTTGGGTTTCTCTTCAGAACCAACCACGGAGGGCACTGTGCTCGCTGTGGGGAGTGGGCTGTCAGTGTTCACTTCATGTTTTTAACTGGAAGCTGCTCTATGCCCAAGGCACAGCCCAGATGAAGGGCTTTGGGGTAGTATTTAATTGATTTGATGTATCAATTAATGTGTCCTTTTGAATGTTCAGATGCAATTTACTTCCTTTGTCCTCAATTTTCCAGAGCTGCAGAAAATGTATGGAGCAGGCTATAAAGTCCCAACAACAAATGAATGGTAGATGATTTTGCACATCTTGTGGCCTTTCCTGAAATATCCTTGACTCTCGGTAAGCTCAGAAATTATCAGCAAGCTCTTTGTTCAAACCAGAGCTGGCCTTTCTGGTTTTTTCCTTGGCAGTACTTAGCACTGTGAAGATGGGGATGTCTGGGAGAGTTGCTGGCAGATTGGACACAACGCAGAACAATTATTAATGGTGCTGTTGGAGTAATTGTCTACATTTCAGGTCATGGATTGATCTAAATTACCATCTGACCTATGTAATGTTCTGTGGTACCTAGCAGAAGCCAGGAAGGGTTGCTAGAAAATTGCCTGACTTTTGACTGTGTCCTCTACTCCACTAAAGCAGCTTAGAGCAGCTTGTCCTCATAGCTGCAGCAGAAATAAAAATTATCCTCTTTTTATTCTTTATTTTTCTCTCAAGAAGCCTTCAAGTCATGCTTTTTTTTTCTGATGGGATGGATCAAACTTGCGTTACCAACTACTCAAATTTATTTCACTTGTGAAAATATGTGAGAACACATATCTAAAAATTTAAAAGCTTACATTTCCTTTTATCTTCTTCCTTTTTTCAGGTAAGGGATTACACGTAGATACTTGTGAAGAGCCTCTACAATTAGCCAAGTTCTCCTCTTAGAAATAGCAAGTCATGAGCACAAGAAAGGTAGGTACTTCATAATTCCAAGATATGTTTCAGCAAATGCACTCTGAGAAATCTTTCAATCTCACAAAATGAGGGCCTAGAGAGGGTCAGAAAAAGACAAATGGTCTACAACATCCCTTACTGACTCTTATTTTACTTATGCCTGGGCAATTTCCAATACTGGGAGCATTAAGTTTGCTGCAGTCTCTTGCAGGAACTAGGACAACAGCACAACCCTTTAATATCTTGAGAAAATTAAAGACCCAAAACCCCATTCTTCTAAAGCAATTTCTCGAAATAGAAGTGTATATATAGCCACAGCTCTTGATTGCAGCCTCTTCAGATTTCTTAAGCATATTTTTTCAACCACTCGACTGGTTAAAGAGAGTTTATTCTATTTTGTCCTGATGTTTTTGTCTTACTTTACTTTACTTTTACTTTACTTTACTTTTACTTTACTTACATCAAATGGTTTGTATCTCCGGTTCTGAGCTGTTGATCCTTTACTCATGAGGAGAAAGTTAGACTGAACTTCCTCAGAGGTGCCACCACAATATATAAGCAGAGATACAGCAGGGATACCAGATACAGCCATGTCTGTGGTGCAGGTGGCAGTAGGAGGACTGAGCTTAACCCAATGCCTTTGTTGTATTCCCTGCCACAGGCTGGACATTCCAGGGCCTCATGCTCTCCTTCAGCTGACTCCCAAAGGTTGGGTGCCTGCCCAGTAAGATATGGCCACAGCACCCGGCCTCAGGCATGATCTTCCCCAAGCCTTTGTTCTTGCTTTATTCCCTCTTAGGGAAATAGAGCTGCCTATTCCAGAGCTGGTTTTACCCTGTTGGGTGGCTATGTGCCCACTAACCCAGCTGGTTCCATCCTCACTTACCAAAACTGGTGTCTGCCAGATTTGATGGAGAAGGGAAAGCTGCATAGCCAAGCCGTGGAGCATCTAGAGCACCTAAAACCTCCAACATGGGACGGAGGTGCAAAGCCTCTTCTCTTTTGCCTTAAGCTTTCATCAGCCTGGCTCTGTCCCTACAGCTTTTATGGCCTTTGCCAACACAAGGTCCACATGGAAAAGAAGAAGAGAGGTGTGGGGACAACATTTTTTTTTTAAATGCCCCGCAGTTTCAGGATTTGGGCTAGCATTAAACAAAATATTGGACTAAATATTATTAATACAGTTCGGCATTTTCCTCAGAAAGCCTGTGTAGCAACAGAGGTAGGTAACGCTGGTAGCCACAGTGGATGCAGGAGGCAACAGCTGGCGAATTCTGACAACGGCTGACAATGACTGGCAGGTCATTTTCATCTGAAGCTGTAAACAGACTGAAGTACCCTAATTAATAACCTTGTGGATCTTAGCACAAAGGACAATAATTATCCTTCTCCGGTACTAAAATATTCCTCTTCATTATAACCATCTAAGTGCAAAAATACCTCAAACAATTTTATTTCTCTCCTATTTATGTTGATTTTTTTTCAAAATCCCACTCAAATTGGTGGGATTATTCTTCATATGTGATTTTAAGGCCAGGATCTTAACATTCACTCAGAAACTGACAGACACCTTGGTGCTTAGATAGCTCCTAGTGTACCCAAGTTGTTGCTGTGTTGCAACAATCCTTTATGTGGTATTACTATAATAAACCCACATGTCAATTAGGTTATACTCCATTGATCTGTAGGGACAGGAGGATTTGAGGCATTAGAAACACCTAGGTCCTCATTTTTTTCCTGTGCCACAGTATTCTGAGTTTCCTGTGCCATTTGTTACTAAAGTTTACATATACAGAAGTAGATGTAGGGGAAGTAAGGGGTGCAGTAGCTCATATTTCTGCTTGGAGGTAAGGATTTCACATGCTTATTGACTAGCAGAAGACACTTGTATTTAGCCACAGAAATATCAGTGTTATGGTCCTCTCTGCTTTCATGTTTCTACTTTACCATCTTATATGTTTGCATCTGATTGTATCTTTGCATCTGTATCCCATTCCAGCTGCTTCATAAAGACCACAGCCTGCAAAGGACAAGTTATGCAAGAGTTTCTGGCACACAGAGAGAGCAGTTTACCTTCTCATCAAGGAATAAGGGTCTCTCAGTAGTCATTCATGTTATGTTTTCATCCCCTATAACTAACTCTACTGATCGGATTGGACTAAGAGCCCTCAAAGAGCTAAAAAATACTGTCTTAAAACTGCAAAGTACTGTCTCTAGACATTATGTCTGGGCTGTCAAGAGAACTGCAAATTCATCTGAACAGCAACATTTTGAAGACTTTTTTCCACCTTTTATTTTTGAATTATTTTTTATTCCAAAAACAGAACAAGCAAAGAGCAGAAGATGGTGCAGAAGAAGGATGCCAGAATAGGGGCTGAAAAATCTATAACTTTGAAGTTCAATGCCTTTGAAGTAGTACTAAATAGTGGTAGTTCATGCCAGTATCTAAAAAATCACAGTTGTTGAACTCTTTATTCTATTTTTGCTAGCAAAAGTAAGAATACAGGCTGCCAAGGAACATTTGTGCAAAACTGTGCTGCTAAATACTGTTTTCTATTTTTTGTCCCATCACAATTCCCCTTAATGTCTCTTTTAAAATTTGAAATTATTGTTTCGTGGCAGCTGTAATCTTTTCATGTCACAATTTTTTCTTTTTTTCCGAGGGAAGTACATAAATGTCTAGTTTACTTTTCTCCCCTCTTTTGTTCATCAATATTTTGAAGAGAATACATTTTTACAGCCAGTATTTTCAAAGTAAGCTTGGACTGATAGATGTGTGAGTTGAGTGAGTCTTTAAGGACTATTGACTACTCCAACCTAAGTGTCAAATCAGACCAAACACTGATTATTGGATTTTTGTGGCAAAACACACAAACACATATAAATATATTTTAAAAAATAAAAAATAAAAAATACATAATTTTAAGATGCATTGGGCTTTTAATCATCATTAGCACAGGTGAGAATAAAAACTACAACGGATAGATAGCTACCCCAGAGTTACAAGATTTTATTCCTAGTGCAAAAAAATAAACACAGAATTACACAAAACAAGATGATGCAAAATTATTATTGTGGCTTTTAAAATTATTATTTTGAAGGACTAATTGCTGGAGGTAGCATCTTTACTCTTCCAGGAATATCATATAGTCTTCAAAAAGCCTTAGTTGTTGAATAAAGAGACTGCCTGATGATCTTAGCTTTCAGAGCATTCAGGAAAGATTACCAGTTCTATTTTGTGAACATACTAGTATTTGATTGGGGGAATTTGCAAATATTATTATATTGTATCCTATTGTCTCAGAAACCCAAGCAAACAAAGATAACCTACCATTTTTCTGCTGTTTCAGACTCTCAATTTTTTCTGCATAAGTATTGATTTAGGTGCTTTATTTATGCATTTTTTTCAATTTCTACAGGAAAAGAAAGCCCTATAAAGCATGACTCTATATCTCACCATTTGGTTCAGATTTAATGTTCTGTTTTTGAAAAGACAGGTTACACTTGTACCAGAACATGGTATCTGTGTCTTTTGAGCTTAATAATATACAGTTTTTACCTAATTCTGCACTAAGCAAATTGTACACAGTTCTGACAGCTTCTTAATTTGATTCAAGTATGCCCTTAAGGTAAAGATAGCAGGCTATGTTTGAAAAATACAATTTAAAGTTTATTTGAACATGAAAATGCCTCATTATCTCTGCCATGTTCCTGAGTAATAATGGTTAAATAATAAATCATTGAAGTCATATATCGAGCTGATTCTCAATATACTGCTTAAAAACAACCTGTTTTCCTTCGTGAAGAAATTTAGATATATCTCTAGTCTGATTTTGTGAGACCCCACCTGGAGTACTGTTTTCTAGGTCCTCCAACAGAAGAAGGACATGGACCTGCTGGAGTGGGCCCAGGGTGGGGAGCTAAATGGAGCTACAAGAGAGCTAGAGAGGAACTTATTACAGGGGCCTGGGATGACAGGACAAATGGGATGACTTCAGACTGAAAGAGAGTAGATTTAGTTTAGATATTAGGATGAAATTCTTGACTGTGAGGGTTGTGAGGCACTGGAAGGGGTTGCCCAGAGGAGCTGTGGATGCCCCACCCCTGGCAGTGTTCAAGGCCAGGTTGGATGGGGCTCTGAGCAACCTGGTCTAATGGAAGGTGCCCCTGCCCATAGCAGGGAGTTTGAACAGATGATCTTGAAGGTCCTTTGCACACCCAAACATTCTATGATTCAACGATTCTATGATTTTATGAAAACCACTCATTAGAAATTATGCACATCTCAGCAGGGTTTGTAAGATCTACTTCTCACGCCACTTAAATCTGTATCTAAATTTCTCATTAAATTTCACGAGAGCAAGTCTCATTTTGCAACGTATTATAATGTTTGATTCTTCTCTTGTTAGCATTTTTTATGCATGTGACTGGATTTCTTCCATAAATATATCAAAAGAATGTTCTAAGAAACTGAACAGCTTTCTTCTAATGAGAACCACTATTTCATTTCAGCAATACTGTTGCTAGTTGAAGGAAGGATTTGCAGATTTTTTTTTTTTTTTTTGTGCAAGCAACAGATACAACATTTTCACAAAGGCTAGAAGTCACCAGACTTAGTTTGGTTAGCTTGGCATCCGCCCTATTGTGTCCATTTATTTCCCTTGTTTCATTGAAGAGATAATTCAGCTGAAGCCCTCATCTTTCAGAATACATAATTAAACATTAACAACTATTGTACAAAGGAAAATCACATCTCTTCCTTGATTAAGGTTCTCTGAAGCAAGAGAAGTGTTGATAAAGATGTCCCAAAGCTCATTTTCTGTGCTTGACCACAAACTGGCTGCAACTCAGACTCCAAAGGAGGTTTATGTCCACCAGCCCAGCTCCCTGGCTGACTGCTGACAGTGACAGCTCTTGACATTTTGACCTTGGATAAGCCTCTTCTGCCCATTGAAAACCATCTGGAAATTTATGCCCCTCGTGGATTAGCTGAGCCTATATCTACACCAGACACCTGGTCCTCCTCCAGGACAACTTGTAAGTGTTTCTCAGTGTCAGAAAGCCACGGCAATGTGAACAACAAGTCCAATAATAGGACAGTATCTGCAACTATGCAAGTGTTCCGTATTTCTTATAAGAAGAATGGCAAAATACAACAGCTCTGTACAGTTCCAGGTTTGTTTGTTGGTTTGGAGGGTTTAAATGGCATTTTAAAAATATGCCTGGTGCCTTTTTTCAGCTTCTTCACTAGAATCACTTGGAATTGAGGTTGTGGAAATAGTGGAAGTGATTTTTTGCTGGAAACAGAGAGAAGAGGAAAGAACCTACCCTTACCAGTCTCTCACGGAGAAACATCTCCAAGACATATCAGCCAGATGCAGAGGTTGTTGCAAGGAATTGGTCAAAACAGCTAAAGTTGGAAAAATAGGTGAGTTGTGACAGATTAAAGTCCTGGGTGTCTGCCCCGGCATTTGCCTGGGTGCAAAGACCCTCCAGCTGCTTCCACTGTGTGGACAGTGCTAGCAATGGGGAAATTTCGAGTCTTGCCCCATTCCTACAAATCCCTCTGACCACAGATGTTCTTCCTTCTTCTATCATGTCTTTCCTATGCAAGTCACATCCACAACTGGGAGCCAAAAAACAACACCGTTTTCTCTCTCCTCTCCTCTGCCTTCTCAGTATGGTTTTCCAGTTATCAGGGAGTCTCTCTGGGCTTCAGCTGCAGACTGGATATAAACTCCAGGTTTACAAGAAAACTAAGCAAGTTTAGTAAACAGAAGGGATTATTTATACCATCTGCACTTTAAATGTCATTTTGAGTATTTCAGGAAAGGTCACCTAAGACTGGTAGTCCAAGACCAAGTCTGTATGTACAGGAGATTTTAGTGCTTTTAATCATGGGGTGCATAAAATTTACACCATCCTACTTCATATGTGAAAGATTTTTTCATCATTCTTTATTGTGCATGAGACTCTCAGTATTTTAAGATCAAATTACTTTTATCATTGACCCATAGAATAAGTGCTAACCAGTGGTTTCTCTAAGTTGGTGTATTTAGTTATCAACTTTTTGCCAATGTTAGCTTTAAGAAACTCAGTTTGTAATTGACAGAGCAAATCCAATTATGCTGTATATTCTCTTTGGAGAGGTCATTTTCAAAATGGACTTTAAAAATGGACAAAGGTGTACTGGTAAAGAAAAAGTTTAAGCTTTTAAAATATTTCTATGCTATCTTACATACAAACATAAACAAATTTGCATATAAGCTTGGTTTTCACAATTTGTAAAAATGTTTCCTACTAACTTTTTATAAAAGTTACAGACAAAGTAGAAGGACATGATGTTTCATCATTCAGTTATGTTTTTAGGAGGTAAAAGGTATGAAATGTATTTTTTTTCTGTGTAATGTTTTGTGGGCTAATGTTGAAATATTTATGTGTAATCCCTTCTATATACATATAATCTCTAGTCTAGACTCTGTCTAGTCAACAACTAACTGATGGCACCTAATAGGAAGCATAGTGGGAACCAACAAAAACTATCTTTTGAATTTTTTTGTTTCAATATGTGGTCCACAGGGACACTTCTTTTTGTTTAGCCTTATTGATCATAATACGATTCAAAGAAGACTCCAGCCACAAGAAGATGAAATAGTACAATCAAATGGAAATGAGCAACAATAATTTTAATTTGTGAAGTACACCATTAGCATATTTTATCAATCAATGACATATTTAACTTGTTTCAGTCTCAAGATGTTAGGCTTATGTAATTTACTTTCAGAGCACAGCAGAATTATTCTGACTGTTGCATGTGCTTCCTGTTGAAATTTTGTTGTCCCTTAACACCTACATTTGCTGGATGACAAAATGATCTTCTAGGGCTTTGAAATCAATGTAGGCAAACTCTTCAGTGCCATCCTAATCATCAGTGAGACCTTTATGTCTTACCTTAAAATAATAAAAATATTTCCAGACTACGTACACAAAAATATCACTTAAGAAAAAGATCTCAAAAAAATATCCAAGCAGGTTGGAAGGAAATAATTCCAAATATGAAATCTCTATTCTAACACCTATTGAACTCAATAAAAGGTAGATAAAAATAAAACACATGTAAAAGGCAATTAACTAAACCATCCTAATGTCTACATGTGTCTTTATAATTTGCCAGTAGATTTATGAAAATCTAACTGGCAGAGTTTGTTATCTGTGTGTTCTCCCAAACTCAGAGGATCAGTATTTCAGGCTGTGACACGGAAAGGAAGTAGAGATTTCTTTCCTTGCCTCTCTTTTAAAAGAAAACTTTGCTAAATTTCAATCCTAGGCACATATCACTTGACACATTTTTCTTCATGCTACAGTCAGTGCCTCAGCAATGCTAATAAATCAAAAGAAACTAAGAAGTAAATCAATGAAAGCAGAGTTAATATATCAACAAAATTACTGATAACAAGTACACCATGTGTAACACACTGGTTATCGACAAAAAACATTGTTCTGAACCACGTCATCTAAAGCACAGTAGATAGATTGTTTTTTATTCTTATAATTACAAAAAAAAACCCATTTCCACTACCAGAAGTTTTCCAAAACAGAGTACATTATTCCTCAAGGTAAACAAGAACTATTTAGCAAGAGCTGCTAAATATCCCACCCCTTGCACAGTATCAAGCCACCAGATACATGTGTTTTGGGGTTTTTAAGTCTTTACATGTACAGATTAAACAGCCTGAAACATTTGGCATACAAAGGGACAGACCTTCATTTTGGATGCTCTCTCACAGTCCCTACTACCCAACAGAATAACAAACAGTGTCCTAGAAATTAACCTTAATGGTGAAGGACTAGCCCCCTGGAACGTCTGCTTTCAGAGCTGTTTTCAGCACAAACATGTCACAGGAGAAATCAGTGAGGCAGCAGCACCTCCTTCTCAGCTGCAGGGTTGGGCATTCAGCCCCATAAGCTTTGAGGAGGATTTCCATACTCATTGCTTTTCTAAGAGCTACCCAGGCAACTCATCTAACCTAGTCTCACGGGAACTTCACTCAGCTGAGAGACTTACCAGAACTCTTCAGTTCCTCAGCTGTCCTTGGGACCAGTAGCCACCTGCCCAGTAGCCAC
>VZTE01005137.1:1674770-1703496 GCA_013397775.1 Eulacestoma nigropectus | reverse complement strand
TTGGGCTGGAAGAATTCATCTTTAAAAGGACTTGTAACCCCATATGATGGCCCATGATTGCAGTGTGAATATACTGTGGAGTTTTCATGGGAGAGATTTCACTTCAGTAGGTAATTCCCGGGCGGACTGCTGAGATTGTGAAAAAAAATCAGAAATTTGCAGCATCAGTAGAAGAGAACCTTTTTTCCCTAAGCATAAGAAAGAGACTTTTAAAGACTGTAACACTGACCAAAATTGTTACCTTTTGTGCGAGGTGGTAAAAGGAGGGGAGAGTGCTGGAGGGAGGAGGGGGGGGGGAGTTTTTGCTTGGAGAGTGCTGGAGGGAAGAGGGTTTTGCTTTCACTTCTTTTTATTTCTTGTTACTTTAAATTCTGTTAGTAATAAACTTCTTTATATTCTTTAAAGTTTTAGACCTGCTTTGCATTTTCTTCTCATCCTTATCTCACAAAGTGAAAAGCATGTGATCAAACCACTACAGGTAGGGGTATCGGAAAAATTTTTTAGGAACAAAGAAACTGAAGAAAATTGTAAAAATATTTTTTTTACAAATATCTTTGGCCCAAATTTGTGTCAGAAGAAACTTCAGACTGACCTTTACTGTGAATGGAATAATAAGGAAAGACTTTATAAAATTAGTAATTGCAATCAACTCCAGACAAACTTTCATCCAGCATCAAACAAATGCACTTGTCCTTCCTTAATGGGACCACATATAGCAACCCAGGGCCACATCCATAACTATTCATTCTTCATCTTAACCTTCTTTGCACTCCTTCCTTCATCTCCCAGTAGTGTGTTCACATACATAATCGATTTTGTTGAGCTGAATTATTATTGGCTAGAATATGCCTTCCTTTTTCTCTCAGAAAAATTTGATTTTTTTGTCAAGTAATAAAACTGAGTCCTGAAGATGAAAATTCTGTCTAATATCAACTCTCACCTTGAACTCAGCTGGAGGCTTGCATCTTCCTTCAGAGTACTCTGAAAAGTCACAGAGCACTATTGTTAGCATCACGTACTAGCGACATTAGTTTGCATTTTATTTCCTAGCATGCTCCTTTCAGAAACAGTCCATGAAAATATTCATGCTCAAGTTTTATTTTCACTAATGCACGTAAATACAGACATTAGTAATTCAGAAAGATGTATGGAGGAATTTGGCCAAGAAAGGGAGAACCAGTAATATCATTGCTAGTCCAGTACAGAAAATGTATCTCTTATACACAGAAATTTATCCATTTAAAATAGAATCTTGAGTAGAAAATCATTTCAGAGATTTTTGTGAGGGTTTCAAAGAGAGGTGGGAAAGAGCTCTATTCAGTTCATTCTGAAGATGAAGCAAAACAGCTGGTAATTGATGTCCAGAGACCACATAGCAAAAGGAGGAGAGCTTTGTTCTCAGTACCTCAGGGATAATCCAGAACAGCTCATGGCATGGCATTATTCACTGCCTGTGTATGTTTGAACTGAGTTCATTGCAGCTAAATACATTAAATCCACAGCTTTCATCTGAAAGCCATTCACTTCATTGTAATGTGCTCCTGCTGAAAATACAGCAAAGCAGGCAAAGGGAAATTTTTGCTTGTTCAGAAGTTGTGGGAATCGCAAGGGGGGTGTCAGGCCTTTCTTTTTATTCTCCCTGATAACAATCAAGTGAGGGCTAGAGTCACTTTATAAATAGCAACAGAAAAGCATTTGATCATAGTATAAACTAACTAATATGTCTTTTTTTTTCTCTTGGATGATGACAAGATCATCATTTCAAAGCACAAACTTTAATTATTCAGTTGCAGAACAGTGAATTTTAGTGAACTTCTGTCACTCTCCAAAGAAAACCATATGCTCTGAAGCTGCATTTATGGACCAATTATTTCTAATAGAAACAACCCACGTTTCGCAAGACAGGTTTAAGTCATCTGAAACAAGCCCAACAAAGACAGAAAATGAAAGCATCCTCTCACTTTTAACATTTCCATGAAATGTGCTCTCAGTGGTGGAACCGGAGGCTAGGTTGTTTGAATATGTTAGAGTACATATTTCATACATTATATATCTATTTTTAGAAGATAAACTGCTATTGTTTTCTTAGGGACACATCAAAATTTAGGAACAGCCAAATAAAAAAGGGCTTGTATGCCAAAAGTCCATCTTTTTTACCCAGCTGTCTAAGATGACCCAATAAGAGATATTACTTCTCACAACTCAAACCCCAATAAACATATGATAAATGCACTTTTTGAAAGATGCTCACAACCTCTACCTGCAATAAATATTTACTGTTTACACATAACAGCCTATGTTAGGGCTTTTTGTGAGGGTACTTTTATCCTTCTGGCTAGTGTCTGTAACAACAAAAATAAACAGGGAATAGGAGGACAAACTCCTCCTGGTTTCTAGCAGTCATCTAGGGAGCCCTGCAAACACCTTGTCACTTCTAGATGTCATTCTGGTATATGCAGTCATGAGCCAATTATTGAGTTAGTTATTCTACAGTCAGACAGTACAGGTTGTTAAGTGAAGACTGTTGTCCTGATTGCTTTTAAGCATTGTTTTTTGAGACAATTCACCACTCCCAAATTCATTTGAAGCATCAATTTCAACATTTAGGGTGTCTTTGACAACGACTCTGCAGGAGAAGTGCCCTTTACAGGCTGTAAATTTAGATAAAATTGTCAAAACCAAACAACAAAATCAAGTCTGATGCTGTGCACAACTGGTACCATACATTTCTAAAACAACTTTCATTCAGATAGAGGCAAGAAATTGATGTCTTAATTAACAATGATGGATGGACGGCATCCTTGCTCTTTTCCCTGTGCCATGTACCCTCTTCACTGGCTGCAGAGGAGGGTAACAGTGTGTGGAGAAGTGCAGCCACTCGGTGGCATCTGATGCTTTCCATATCCAGCATGGGAACCAGCAGACACAGTGTAACATTTCACTGCCCTTTAAAAGAGTGGTTTTGGGAAGAGTTTCTGCACCGCAGATCCTTTTATCCATACTGTGCCAATGAGCATTGCAGGAGCTGGAAAACCTAGTGCAGTTAGGGCAGTGAAGTCCCTTCTTAACATGTTAGAAAAGTTTCAGAATGTGCTTATTGCTATCAAGCTCACAGGGCTCCAGTTCTGGTTTTTGGAGGCATCACAACTCAAACTCTCATTTTTTAATCTACTTTTCACTGTTTTCTGTTTATACCACAGTGGAAGCTGGCATTCAGGAAATTAGTATGACTGAGGAATTGATTAATTATCTAATAATAGCATAATCTTCAAAGTGTACTTCTAAACTTATGATTCTAAGACTTTACCAAAATAAAGAAAATCTCGAGCTGAAATCTTGCCAGTTGGTTTGGAGTTTGACACTGGGGCTGTCCTTTCCCTCCTTTGCCCTGAAATCATCCCCACAGAATTAGTTGCAGGTCACTGGCACTGGAAATGCTGCTCTGTGCTGCTCCAGCAGCCCTGCGCTTGTCTGGGCTGGCAAGAGAGCCAGCCAGCATCCAGCATACTGTGTTGCCAAAACAAAGCAAAATAACTGCAGTGAACGGTTTTCCCAGCTCTGCATTTTTTTAATATGTTTGTACTCCAGGAAAGCAAATGGTTTTGCAAGATTCATATTCTTATTGCATGTGTGTATGCAATGAAGTGAACAGTCTTCCTGGATTACTTGAGCGCGTGCTTTCATATGTATATATATGACATAAACAGTCTCCCCTGCTTGTCCCGCCATGTAGGCAGCAGTCTCCACTGAGCTGCATCGCTTGTGCTGAAATCAAGCGGCATAGGTGGTGAGTGGAACTTAGACATCTGTATTCCAGGAAGATCGTGGCTAATGTTGCTGAACTAAGTTGCTAAGCACTGTCCGTGTTAATAACTGACTAATAACATGAAAAGGGAAGTGGCCAGCTTTGGCAGCATAAAAGTGCCAGTGACAAGCTGCGTAAATCAAGCACTGAGTACACAGAGAGCTTTTAGGCCATACCAGATGCTCACAGGAAGTCCCCCCTCCTCATTGCCCTGTTAATGGATTAAACTGTCATAGCACGGCCCAATATAAATACCATGTGAACAGCAGAACCTTCAGCAGCAGGTGGCTAGGTTCAGAGCCCCTGAAGCCCTGGGGGTGACAAGGAAGACTCTCTGGGCCCAGCTGTGCCACGCTCCTGGTGCTGTGTGATGCCCCCTCAGGCATCCCATCATGGGATGAACCCTTGGAGTGGGAGGTGCCAAGGGAGATGAGCCCAGGGCCCCCTGCTCTCCTGACACTGCAGAATTGCTCTACTCCCTTCTCTCATGTAGCAGTTCCATCTCAGCCCCATTAACATTACCGAAGAATCTATTAGCATCATCACTAGCCACTTGTAAAAATTGAACAGACTATTTTCAGCCTTCCGTCTTCCAGTTGCTGGCCCCTACTCTGAAGACAGAAGCCCGCCAGACCATTTCCTTACTCAGTAGCCACAAATCTGCTGAGTGATAGCACACATCAAATCTTATCACAAGGAAGCAGAACTGATACATGTTCTCCTTAAACGCAATTAAAAAGTATTTCTTCTGGGTATAGACTCAGCAATTGAGTGATAGGCTTTGGCTGCAGGGCTCCATCTCCTGGTTCTAGGAAGGTATTGCCAGACATAAGGAAACAGCTCATTTTCAAAAATACTTGAGAAATTAGGACATTATTGATACACTGGAAAGATACCGAGATGGGTTAAAGAGCTATGTTATTCTTTATTTCTGAAGTACAACAAACATTACCAAGATTTTATGATAATATATGTTGCTGTGTGTAGCTTCAAACTTGCTTCCTTGAGAATTAATGAAAACCCTTTGACCACTTAGGCTAGTCCTGCTGTCACTGAAGCAGTGTGCTAAGCTGGAAGGGACTTGATTTCCACCTGAGCCTTTAACTGCTTGCTGTAGCTGAACTTTAAAGGTCCCTTCCAACCCAACCCATTCCACGATTCTATGAAAACATTGCAAAGAGGCATTTTGCTGTTTTTCTTTTTCTTGGACAAGGTCACTGGGGACGTCATCCTAGATGTGGGAAGTGGAATGACTGCTCCTCCAGGATGTACAATTTTCCAGACCCCTGTCATCTTGCTCTATAGAATTCATCTCACCAGCTCTGTCCAGACAGGCTGGAAATACTGACCTTAAACATGGGTATGCCCTCACTAGCACTCACTCAACAAATAATTCTGAAATGCATTCTTATTGGGGTTTTATCTCAATCAAATGAAAAGACTAGGAGAATACTTCCACATATTTATCATGCACACACTACTCAGGGACAGATAAACAGTAATGTGGTCAGTTCATGGACCCAAAGCTGACTAACAGGACAGGGATTGCCACATTTCCTTGCACTGCCTCAATGCAAAGACTGAGCAACTAAAATAAAAATAATCATAGCAGAACAATTTGGACAAACCACTCTAAAAACAGTCCTTGTATGAGTAGTGAGACCCAGCTTTACTCCCAAATACTGTTGTTCATACTAGCTCCAGACATACATAAAACGTACCTGGAAGGTAGGACGAAGGTCAAACTTTAAGGTGATCTACAAAGGCAATGTTAGCAGAGGAAATGCAGCACTTGCAGTGAAATGAGTAAGACAATCTCCTATGCAAGAAAGCAGAGATCATCTCACATAAAAGTCCTGCTTATAATTTTCAATTGTTGAAGAGAAAGGCTTTTGAAATACTGAAATAGTGCATTGAAAATGCAAATAGTGCACTGAAGTATTTTTATTTCAAGCTATGTATTTTAATGATGACTTACAGTGCAGTACCAAAGAAGGCATCGAGAAAAGTCAGCATTCATCACAGTCATCATTTACAGTTACTATTTGAACATCAGTCTAAAAGGCAGAGCATATCAAGGAAATATCAGATTCTTATACCACAAACCATGCAGTCTGAGCTTCTCTGTTACCTATCACTCAAACAGCCAGAAAAACTCTTTCAGTTCTTCCTGTACAATATTCTAAGAGGCCTGTCCTTATCTTCCCACTGTCTCTGAAGTCAGTGGAAAGCTACCATTTGCAGTGATGATGCATCTATATCTAGTCACACTTCTTTTAAAAAGCTACTACCAGCAGAAATGATTCCTCTTCAGAGTAGATAATACTCCACATGGATCTGACATTTTCGAAGGCTGCAAAGGTAGACATGCAGGACTTAAAGACATTTGACCCTAGTTTCAATTTGCCCTGTCCTTCTCACAGAGTCCTTGAATGTCACACATTTTTCATACAACTGTGGGCACAAAAAACCCCTACAATTTTCTGTCATGAGGTGCTGTTTTCTCTGTTGCTGCATCTCTTTTCCCCAAAGAACATTCTACCTGTCAATGGATGACATAAGTATAACCGATGGTGTGATGCTGAAAGGCAATTTCAATGTAAATGAGCTACACGAGAACAAGATTTCAAATGTAGCAGCTTTCTTCTGTCTGTAATAAATGACCGGTTACTCTGCTCAGTGATCTCAGTATACATTGAGTGTTTTGGCGTGTTAAATGTGTCCACATTTCAGGCATTTTGCAATGCAGTAAAGTGACCCTTAACAAATACTTCTCCACACCCTTTTGATCAGGTTCTGGCACCTTTGGTCTGGCCATGCAGCATTTTCTGCTGTGTCATTCCCATAGAAACATGAAAAAGGCATGGGAATGAGTCACCATACGGTACTTTTTTCTCTTTTCTCTTTTTTTTTGGAGCATAGTACTTATGCATAACCAGGTTACAAAATAATTTGGCCAAAACAATTATTTTGTAAAGATAAATTAGGCATAAGGCCAGATGGAGGTTAGAGCTTGATAACATCTTGAAATCAGACAGCCTTAGATTTGCCTGCATTTAAAGTGGCAAATAAGCCACTGGGAACCAAATTCTCCCAATCTTATAAAGGAAAAATTTTATTAACTTCACACAATTTATTAACTTCACAAAATTTTATTAACTACACAGCTTCCAGATATTAGCCATGAGAGTATTGTGCATGACTACCATGTTCCTACAACTTACACCTTTAACTGTTGCCTAGGGTGGTGGCTGGTGGCTCCTTGCTTCTGTGATGCTGGGAACTGGCAGGGCTGACTTTAGCAAAGCTGGGCTGAGAACATGGGGTAGGGCACTACGCTCCCTCGCACAGGGGATGGTAATGATAAAGCAAGGGGAGAAGGGCCCTACAGGCAAAGTGGGTTGACCTTGGCTGGCCACCAGCTGCCCACCAAGCCACTTTCTCACTCCCCCTGTTCAGCAGGACAGGGAGAGAAAATATAATGAAAAGCTTGTGTGCTGAGATAAGGACAGGGAGATTGCTCACCAATTACCATCATGGGCAAAACAGACTCAACTTGGGGTAATTTAATTTATTGTCAGTTAATGACAGAGTAGGATACTGAGAAATAAGAATAAATCTAAAAACCCCTTCCCCCCACCCCTCCCTTTTCCCTGGGCTTGACTTCACTCAGTATCAGCTTTTGGTCAACGTTACTAGTGATACGGAGCTGCAGCTGTATGAGTGTACATCTGATGTTACGAACAGCACATCACTAGAATGCAGTGAAAAAAACAAGATTCAGCTGAGCAGAGAGCTGGAGACTGAATTCTGAATTTTCAGAGAGAAGTCCATGCTTCAAGACAGTAGAAATCAAATGTGCCACAAATTCTCCCACTTTGTTCCCTAATTATATTTCTAACTCATTTAAAGCTGAATTCTGAAAATTATTCTATCAGTATATGATGCTTTATGTAGCCTGTACAAAATACTACACTGTTTATCTTGTGCTAATTGTTTCTTTGTTTGCTTTTTCTCTCTTTTTTCCACACATTTTTGTATGCATCCTTTCTCTGTACAGCTTTGAAATGCATAATGAGATGCCAAAGACCAACAAGGTCAGAATAACAGCTCCAATTTTCCTGATTTTCTTTACTATTGAATTTCAGACTGCACATTTTCTGTTGCCCCGTGAATAATGAAATTCAACAGAACTATTTTAAAAATATGGAGAAATCAATAAAATATTCTGTTTTGTTCTAAGGAAAGCTGCATCTGTGAATCACTAAATTTCCATTCTGTCCCCAGACTACCATTACTTGCTTTTCCTCCCTACCACATATTACTCTCTGGTGCCTTGAGTGTACCATAAGCATGAGTATTTGTTTCCTAAAGGCGAGAGAGAACTTTTTAATCCTCGAGTCGAAAGAGATGGTGTAATGTTCATGCCTGCATTACCTAAAACAGTGTTTCTCAAGGAAGGGGCAGGGGCTGGTAAGGATGTGTGTCAGTCCCCAGTGCAGATAGCAGCCCACAGTAGCTGAAACCTTTGAGTGGGTCTCTGAAGATTTCAAGGCAGACACCAGCCTGTTTTTTCCAAGCATATTCCCCAGTGTGTCAGCTGTGGCACTCTTAAATATAAAGGTATGGATCAAGCTCTTTGTTTTTGTTCCCCCTTCCCAATAGCTCAATTATTATGGGGACATGCTGCGCAAATTACATCCTATTGGTATTTGGTACTTGCTAAAGGAACAGCATTATTGCCTACAAGCAGCTATTTCCACATCTTCCACTCAGAGAGTGAGGGCCTCTTTGCTAAAGGAAATAAACCACTGGCCAGGCAGAACAACACCAGATCCCACCTGGCTACAGCACTCTCCCAGCTACTGCAACAGTAGAAACCGGGGAGCCAATGTGCAGAAATCAAACCTTGTCACAGAGAACAGCTCTCAAACAGGTTGCTGTCATTTTCCAAGCCTGACTTGTGTAAGTCATTTCACAGGACAGAACTTGTTCTTGTTTGCATTTAAATCCCTAGGTGAATTCCTACTGAATCCTTGGATGGCTTAGTGTTCAGCAGAATCTAGATCTGGTCATGGCAGTACACATGTACTCACTGGTGCCAGTAGTGAGCTCCACACTGTTCTTTATTTGCAGTAGTCCTGGAAGGCAGCATCGGGGGGGAGAGGCAGCATAGCTCACAGTTCCAACGTGTTTCCCAGCAATATCTTTAGCACCATGAATAACTATTTAATGCTGATGAGCAGAACCCTCAAATCTGGGTGTATTTAAGGAGAGGAGAAAACCTATGTTGTTGCAAATCATAATTCAGCACCAAAATGAAATTAAAAATTTAAATAAAAAATACATTGTTGTATACCCAAGGGAAATGGTATTTTCAGAACTAAGAAGACAACAGGAAAAGACAGCTGTGGAGTGCATTCTGTCACATGGCAGGTAGCATGTTGCTGCATGCCCAAAACCCCAATCATAATCTTACACTACAGTACTAGCTTTTTCTGTTCCCCCACCAACCTGTTAATAAGAGGGAGCAAGCAAGGGGAAGTCTGCTCAGAGCCTTTGCTTGTGTAATCTGCAAACAGAGCTACAACACAGTGGTAGTCCAAGTGAGAGCATGGTCTCACAGCACAAAGTCAGTTCAAGGCGGCCTTGCTTTACTCATCTGGGCAGCCCACAGGCTTTCAGTGGGTAACCCAAAGAAAGGCTACGGAGTAGGAACTGTGCTCTCAAAAGGTTTTCCCTGCTCCAGTGGAGTATTTGTAAATTACTTCATGGCCAAAGGAGCACCAAATGAGTTGCAAAGGAAGAAATAAATGTTTAGGGGAACATTTTCTTTCTATAACACTCTAAGTATAGCAAGAATTTTCTACTTTTTGGCAGTTGGTGACATTACAGGATGAGAACTTTATTTATGTTATAAAAAACTTCGGCTGGGTAACACCTTAAAATGAAAAGAATGTTCATAAAATACATTAACTTCTATCCTTGTTACGTTTTAGGGCATTAAAAATGGTATTTATTTTATTATGGTGGATACCATATTAATTCCTGTTACATTAACATCGAACACTGCATTTTTCTTAAAAAGTGACTGAGGTCCAATAAAATGGGGGGAAAAAATCTGCAAAACTAAATAAAACTTAAAACACCATTACAGCAGATATAACTTGCAGAAGCTGGATAAAATAAATAAATAATAAAATAAATAATAAATAATAAATAAATTTCTTTGCTCAAAATAACTGCTTCTATAAAAATATTGTTAGTGCCTTCTGTTTCATAAAGAAGGCACTAACTTAAAGATATTAAGGCTTTAAATAAAGATATTTCAGGCATTTTCTTCTTCACTGCATCATCAGTGGCTAGGCATGCATTAATTAAAACTTAAATAATCTTTCCCCACAGTCTGTATCAACTTCTGTTCTTCTTCTGCCCAGTGCATTTCACTGGAATGTTACATATGATACGTGTATGCTGAGCTGCAAAAATTATCCTGCTAGAAAATGAGGAAACCTCAGAATTAATGAGCAGCTGAGTTTTGTCTGCATGACTTTTCACATGTAAACGTTTGCATCTGGGGTTTCAGCGCATGCAGAAAGAGGGATGAATGCCAGGCTTGTGCCTCAACTGCTGGATGAAATGCAGGGTTTTGACCTCAAGCCAAATTTAATTTGTCAGTAGCTGCCAGGTCTTTTACACAAGATTGGACTTTAGAAGGTGAGCCTTTGAGGTCACAGAGGTCGTACTCATTTCAGTGAAGACAGGATGTCGGGGATGAGCCAGTCTGCACAGGTAAAGTTTGGTCACTGGTGAGAGTAATGTGAAATTTAATTTATTTCATTTATTTCAATCTAAAGATGTTTCTATTTTACGTTATTTATGATTTGAGCACTTACTTCTGAAGCCTGTCTAGTGAATTTTCAAATATCAAACTCTCAGGGCATCTTGAGGCCATATGGTACACACCACTGACAGCATCTCAGGATCAGCTTCTAGGACCGTTCCAGTATAAGCAAAATAATTAGAAATTAAATCAGACACAAATGATTTTTTTCACACTATCAAAGATTTAATGTAACTTCTCAGCATTTCTTGCCTAGGCTTGAAAATTATTGCTTATTTTCCCTTGTGTTTCTGAAGATGAAAAGTTGTTGAAAGCATGTTCTCTCACTCCTACTGCCTGACTCATCTAAACACAAGAATGCTAAAGTCAGACACATGTTCACAGAGCTTTCCATCATAAACAGTTATCTTCCTCAAATCATTTGTAGACTGTGTATGTGATTAGAAGACTATTATTTCTAAGAATGTGTAAGTTAGCTGAGATGAAGAAACTTTCACACCCAGATTAAAAGGGGAAAAAAAATCTGTGAAGCTCCGAAATGTTTAGCAAAGTTCTTTTACACTTCATTTTCTCAGGCCAAGTTTAATCCAAATCTTAATATATTAAGTGCTATTAGCATTAATTTCCAGGCATGTGATATAGATGAGGCCTAATCAGTTTCTACGCCATATCATCTAGCATTCATATGCAAATGTGCCCGGATCATTTAATCACATGAGATATTGTCCCTTAATCAAGCTACTGAAAACAGAAACCCTGCTAGAGAAAGGAAATTATCCCCACAGATGAGATAAAGACAGATATTTTCAATTACAATTTTTTTTAATCTCTCCCTTAAGAATTCTTTTGAGTTATTTTAGGAAAATTAGGAAAGCACACATTCTGTGGCCTTCAGATTTTTTCCCTAAACATTTTTTAACCTGATCATTCTTTTCTTTGGCCCAAGTTCCCAGATCAAAGTGAGCTTGATCTCTCCAGGCACACCTCTGCTTGCTGTGGGCCCTGGGACTATAGTGTTCAAGGGAGGTTATCAGTTAATGCTGTAGTTGAAATGAATGGTAATTAATTAGCTAATCCAGTTTTTAAATAGCTGCTGGATTAACAAATAAAACATTGTTTAGTTCAGCAAAATATTCAGAATTCTTTTTTAGTTTCCATAAAATTGAATTTGTTTATAGACTTCATTATCAGAACAGAAAAGCAAGAATCATTATGGAATTCTATGGGCTTTGTTTAGGATTCATCTCATCTAACCTTGGCCAGCTCACATCAGCATTTACATCTGAGCTGTCTATACACTCTCTCTCTCTAGTGAGCAGCAAGAAACATGCATTCAGGGAATGCAGCTCATTGCAATTTATTTTATACATTTACACTTATATTTGAGTGAATGAGGGATATCCTAATCAGTGAATATTTAAAACTGTATCAAAATTGTCTCTCACGGTGCTAGTTTAAAAACAGTCTAGTTTTTGGTGGGCGAGAAGAAGCTGCTCGAAGTTTCTACAATGTCCGGCACAGAGCCAATCGCTGAAGGCTCTGACTATGGGCAGGTTATGAGCCCAATTAGAGAAGATGGTAACGCCTCTGTGATGACGTATTTAAGAAAGGAAAAAGAGTGGGAAGCTCTTTTTCTTCTCCCAAGGGGTGGTGAGGCGGCTGCTGGGACCCATCCCACTGGGGGCTGCCGGGGCCCTCCTGAGGCCGGGGTCCTCCTGAGGCCAGTGGTGAAAATATGGCGAACAATTCCCCGATATGGAGCCCAGACGGAATCAACCTTTTCAGCGCAGCAAAGCTCTGTAACAACTTTTCAATTGATAGAACTTGAGAACAATAATACCTACGGGCAACAGTTTTCTTCCAAGTCAGAGAAAAGGAAGAAGTGAGGACACGTGAGGAGAAGCAACATGGTGGCACCGAGGTCAGTGAAAAGAAGCAGAGGGAGGAGGTGCTCCAGGTGTCAGAGCTGAGATTTTTCTACAAGCTGTGGTGAGGACTGTAATACAACAAACTGTTTCCCTGTAATTCATGAGGTGCATGGGAGGGGTGCAGGTATCCATGTGCAGCCCATGAGGAAGAGTGCTCGCGCTGGAGCACGTGGATACTGAAAAGCTGTAATCTAGTGAGGAACTCGAACAAAGAGAGAGGACCCTTGCTTCCAGAGATAAAGAAAGAGAACCTTTGCTTCCAAATTAGAACAGCTTATCCTTAAGACTAAACTCCTTGAACTAAAATGACACATGCTGGGCAGTTGTGGGAAAACTGCACCATTCGTGGGAGGGACTCACGTTACAGCAGGTTCGGGCAGGACTGCTCTTTGTGAAAGTTAAAACCACGCTGGGAAAGTTTGCAGAGAACTATCTTCTATGGGAAGGATCTCATGGCACAGCAGAAGAAGGAAAATGTTTTCCTTAAGCGTTTCCTTAAGATTTTTTTTTTTTAAGAAGTGAAAGACTAACTAAAACCCCATGTTTTGTCTCCTGGCGTGGTAGGTGGAAAGAGGGAGGGACTGGGAAGGAAAAGTGTTCTAAAGGCTTATTTTAGTTCTCATTACCATTTTTTTTTACTTTTAATTCTGTTAATAATAAATTTTCTTTATACTGTTTAAGTTTTAAACCTGTTTTGCCTTAAAGTGTTTTTCCCCTAATCCTTATTTCAACTCATGAAGTTTTTCATTCCCCCTCCTCTGCTCAGCTATAGCAGAGGAAAACAAGGGAATAGTTTTTTCGTGGGTGCCTGGCACTTAGCCAGCGCCAAAACCCCGACACTCACATAGACAGAGAAGCCCTTCATATCAGAAAAATTAGGACCTAAAATCCAGCATAAGTTTAGATATGTGGGGTTTATGATGGCTTGAGCATGTTTAATTTACCTGTCTTCAATGCCTTTTGATACATTCTTTAATTAAAAGATCACATCCTTTTTTTTTCCCATCAGATGCCTCCTTCACTTCATGCGTGGTTAATGACCTCGCATTCAGTGACTGAGAAAGGGAATAGAGGCTATGTGGAAAAGTCAGAATTCTTGGCAATATACATTTTGATAATTAAAACAAAAGCAATGTGGTACACAGAAGATGAATTTTTAAAAGCTGATGACAGGTTGCAAAACACATTTGTAAGCAGTGAGGTCTCATTAAGGGCATGTGCTCTTTAGGCCATGCTAAGATAGTTCTTGGCCTTTGCATTTTTATTAATGCTCTGGAAGAAATGAGAGAATCCTTACTGATCAAAGCGTGCATGTGACTCATGAAGAGAGTACATTGAAACAAAGAAGTTGATAAGCTGCTGCAAGAAAATGACATGCATCAATACAGATAATTGTAATTCAACAATATTCAGGAATTACAGACATAATGAGACACTGTGTTGGGAACAGTAACTGAAATGATTGGGACATAGTGTCAGTCAAATGGATATTAGCTCCTTGTGCAGTATAAAAAGGGTGTAACAGCAAAACAAAATGCCAATCAAGTGATGAATGAGCAAAATAATATCAAAAAGTATTAGAAAGGTTATGCAGCCTGGGACTAACTAGTCTCCTGAGATGCTGTTCACAGTCCCATCACCCACAGCTGCAAAAAGAATAAACTGGGTCTCTCTGGTTCAGAGGTGAACCAGGAGAAAGATCAAAAGGATTGGGGAAACTGCCATGGTGGAAAACTGAAGTTCAGACTATTTATCTTAACCAAAAGGCTAAAAGGTGCCTTGATCACAGCTTCTAATTACCTCTAGGAGGAATAGAAATTCCATATCTGAGGGCTCTTCAGTCTCAAAAGCACAAACACAAAAAGATCAAGTGCCTGGAAGTTGAAAGCAGAGACATTCCAAAACAGAAACTGAATGTATTAATACTATGAAAATTAATCACTCCAATAATTTAACAAATTAATGATCGGTTGTTCATACTACAAATATTTAAACTGAGATTTTCTAACTTTTTAAAAGAGATGCTGTAGTTAAACTAAACTTAATTCAGGGAAGAACTGACCTGTGCTAAACTGGAGGTCAGAGTAAACTATTCTGAATTTAGGATCTAGAATACTGTTGCTTCGTTTAATTGCTGAATGGGGCCTCTGTGTCTTATTTACAGCACATTATTCAAAAACTCATATGGTTACAAAATATTCTTTTTTCATGGAATTTCTTTTCCTATATTGTTAGGGTGTGGCACCGGCATTAATCTATACAGCAGGCCAGTTCAAGATGGAGAAATGGAACTGTGGGTATTTTGGGGAAAGAGTACTAATATGAGATTAAATTTGAAAGCACCTGTTAATTGTGGATGCACAGTTTGAAAGGTTTGTACCTGATCTTTGAAAATACCTTGCACTTCTTAGCACTTCACATATTTAAAGCACAGCTCCTACCAGCATCAGTCATGGCTCTGAAATACCAATACTCCCACAAATCAAACCCTAGCAATTCACATGTAAACTCAGAAATGAACATGACATAGTGAGTGACCACTCGTGGATGGAAACTTATTTCAAATTATTCCTGCAATAGAGAAGTGCAGGAACTCTGTGTCTAAAGCCAGTCTGAGGCAACGTTCAAAGATTTAATTCAGAGATCAGTCTTTCCTATTCTGAAATCCCTTTTTATGATCTGTACAGACCATTTTGCTCCTTAGGTGTAGAAGGCAGGGATAATAAATAGCAGTCCCCTTCACTACACAATCGTAGTTAATCCTTAGAATATACCCTGTCACCACAGTCAGTCTCATAGAGGTCCTACGAGAAAATGATGTATAAAGAGGAAATGAAGGTACAGTATAATGCATATATATCCATGATGATGTAGAGACTTTTTCTGCAATTCTGGTATTTCTTAGTTACCAAGAGTCTGAATTGGCAATCTTTTTCTGTTTTTTTCTGTTTGCAACAGTTCAATTTTAAAGGCATCGGTTCCTAGGTTCTTCTATTATCTTTTAAGCAGAAAAGGTATAATTGGCAATCTTTTTCCTGGTTAACCTCAATAAAGTTTTACCTCAATAAAGTAAAGATTTTTCAGACCCAGCATGCAGAATTGTGCCATATAGGCTAGAGCAGGCATGAGCTCACACTGGGCAGCTGATGTCCTTCTCTATCCCTACATGCTTTCTCACTGAATTTCCTACACAACTGCCAAAGCAGAGTGCTCTGCTACCATAGATCACTCCCTCATCAACTGCAGTAGGTCCATCCCTCACATCTTGTCTCTGGCCCAGACCTTGCCTGGTTTCACCCATGACTTCCTATCCATCCCTCTGTTTGCATGGATGTAAGGATATAACTGTGAGCTCTTGCATGTGCAGAAAGTAAGGGGAGGATCTTCTTGGCATGTGCCTGCATGCAAGAAAGGTAGGACAAAAAGAGGAAGTCCAAAGAAAACAGAGAGATCTGGAGAAACAGCTTCTCTGGGCACCTTATCTGCTAGAAAGGCAGGCCCAGGATCTGAATCAGAGACCAGCCACCAGAGCTTTGTATCAAAAAAAAAATTCCTTTGGCTGTCAAGTACACTGGAATGCAGTGGGTGCATGGAGCAAGCTGAAGGCCAGGCAGAGGTGGCAGAGGCCACCGGGTGGCAGCATCCCTGCGAGGCTGCTGCAAGCCAGGCTCTGTGCAGCGTCCCAGAGCCGAGCAGCGAATGCTTCCCTAAACAAGCTGGGGCACCAGCATGGGCATGGTACTGGTGTGCATGGGCAGCACTGCAACGAGGTTGGGAACACCAGACTGCCCCACCATCCTGGCCTCACTCACCAGATACGCATTCCTAACCTGACTACTTTACATGTCACATAATTCTTGTAATAGCATAGAGGTGCCTGGGAGAAAGAGACTTTCTCTAATATGCAGGGAGTATATTGTGCCTGACTAATTTATGTGTACTTATTGACAAAAGGCTTTATCTGTGTTTTCTATCCATTTAATTACAAATCTCTGTGAGTTTGGACTCATGGGGACCCATATAATAGTTTGATGAATGATTCTGTGTTTTATGATAAGGCAATGAAATTTTTTGGTAGGATGTAGTAATTCATTTCTTCATAATTAATGGGTCACAGACAACACATTACAGAAATAACTGATTGTTGATCAACAAATATATATAAAGGTGAGCCAAAGCCTAAATAAACTGCCAGTTATGAACTAGATAGTGCCTTTGTAACAGTATAAAATCCAACACAATGTGTAAAATTAAATGAATAACAAATTTACAAGCAGTCTTGGTCCTAGATATTTATTGCCTGTGGTATCCATCTGAGATACCCTTTCCTCCTTCAGTGCCTTGTGTACACTGTGGTGCCACCCACTGTATGTAACACCTGGCCTCACAGACTGTGGGCCTGGAGTTCCTACAACTGCCTTGTCTTTCATCATCACCTCACATGCTTGGTGATTTCCAAGACCCTTCAAGTGGACAGTATTGACCAGAGAGTTGGAGGGATGGCTTGGGTCTGTGTTGTTTGCAGTGGAGAGGCAGTCTCTGTCAGGAGGGCAGATGCTTCTCCCCAGAAACATTCCCATGACATTTGTCACCTAATGAATATGCCATTTGGGTCATTGCATGTTCAGTACTTCTAGAAACTTGTATTTCAATCAACACTTAATGACAGTGTGAATATCACTCATTATCAAAAGCTTTTTATTTTCTACATAGAGGCTCTCAAGATAGTGTTTCTTCATCTAATTTGTGGAAAGGTCAAAATTGTATTACAGAGGATCCTGCTTGTATTCTGTTTATGTTTAATATCTATTTGGAGAAACCAAAAGTACATACCATGGCTGACAGGCTAGATAGGATAACAGATGTTGATACCTATAAACAAAACAAGCTCTCCATAATTATGCCTTAAAGTATCCAATTGTGCAAATCTGTTTTAAAATACTAATGTTGCCTGGTTTCCACCCAGTAGCCTAAGGTAGTGCTTCTACAGTTTATTAAGAATATGAGCAAAAAAAAAGAAGCAATTTAGAAGCTTTCAGTTTCTTGCCACTGGAATATCTCCACAGACAGTCTCCTTATAATCAACATAACTATTTGAAATTTGTGCATAGCTTTCATCAGCAAAGACTTTGTCTGACTTGTCATATATTAACAGATGCTTTCTACTGCAAGTGTTTGGCCCCTGTGCCCTGGGTCAGCTCCCACTTGTATTCTGAATATAATGAAAGGTGGTGGATTTGACATTTAAACTAGGCCAGAACTCCCAAACCTTGGTGGTGCCCCAAGGAGATAAGATCATATGCCTGATGTACAGGACAAGCTGTAAACTCTGCATTGCTGAGTTAGACACCAATAAATTCCACTTGCCTGCATTTCTCTGCGATGACACGCTGGGTGCCCACCTGCCTGCCTCCTTGCAGGATGTGCTGGCAGGTGCAGACACCACGGCTGCTGAAGTCACCTGCCTCTGGTACAGCAACAAAGAAGGCGGCACGAGGCCAATTTATGCTGAAAGGTTAATGAGTTTTGCCACCTTGGATCATGAGGCTACAGACATTCTGCTGTGAAGAACAGCCAGCCCCACACATGGCCTCAGAGCCAAATTAACTGCTGCTGTCTATTGTCTGTCACAGAGTATGTCATGACATGGTGTCAACAGAGAGGGAATTTGAGAACGTGCTCCAAAGCACTTCTAGGGTATCCTTACTAGCACCATATATGTGTCTGATGCTCTGTGCAGTCGCTACCTGTCCTGGAGGTCATGCCATCAGATAGTCCAGTGACACAGGGTCCTTCCATGAAAGTCCCTGGCCACTCCGGCTGGAAGGGTTATAATTTGCAGGCAGTCTGGGCTGAGGCTGAATTTGGGAAGAACCTGCCCAGTTCTGTGTTCAGGAAGCAGTAAATCTGTATACCGCTCATCTTCAGGGTGGTCTGTTGAGGGCTGCAGACAACTTGATAGGGTCTCATCTACTTAAGGGGTCTTACATTGTCTCAGCTGGTGACCTTTATCACTGGAAAGACACTTAACAAGGTAAATCTTTCATCTGATCCATGCACAGGAAATCTTGCCTTTGGACATACTGACTTTTACTGCAAGAGAGGCCTTCCCAAAATTTTATGTCTATGAACTAAATTTGGAAGTAGAGGTCATATGTTAACATAGATGCCATCAGTGTAAGGGCAGGACATGTGGTATAAGGGAGATGCTGGAAAGTTAGGTTTTAAATCCTGTTCACTACATTAATTACTTTTGCAATCTGCTTAGAACAGTATCAAGACATAATAAAGACTAATTCTAAGTAGAATAAATAAATATGCAGTAAGATAACTATTTTGGGGAGTTCGCTGTAAAACTGTTATAAAAGGGAAGAGAATGCCTGGGATGGGGCTTCATTATCTGATTAAGAAACCTATCAAGAGTCATTAGGTCTCTCCTCCCAAGACTAGAAAATAAAACCATTTATTTACTCAGTTGCACAATGACTTCTTCTCTAATGATATTTAATGTGAGGCCTTTTTGACATTCTCTCATGGTTTTAGAGCACTCGCTGTGATAACTCTAGGTCTTTTCTCTGTGTACCATAACAATTGATTCAGAGGTAGTCACTCTGTATCCCTAGTTAGAGTCTTTCTTTTTTCAAACCAAAAGCATTAACAGCCCTTATATGCGCTGAAATTCATCTGCCATATTGCTGTGCAGTTATTCAGATGAAGTCTTCTCTACCTTAAATTAAGCATATTGTAATGCATACAACATCCAAGCTAATCCTTTTACATCTTTGTACGGACATCAGGTAAAACACAGTAGAACCAAAGATAAGAATTTACAATCTGACACACACTATGGTCATTCAAAAGACTAAACATAATGTAAGTCTAAGAAAAATCTCTTCCTCTTTCTCTTTTCTTTTTCTTTCTTTTTTTCTGTTTCTCTCTTCTTACCTGGTGGATTTCTTTTTTACACAGAATGTGGTAGAAAAGGATTTTATATTTAAAAACATTACCAAGTTGTATTCAGTATTGCCAAACACTTCAAGTTTAATGAACTGTATTCCTTCAGCAACTTCATATGGACAAAAATTTGAAATAAACACCTCTCTATTCATTGTACTGTTAGAACAAATATAAGGGGTGCTCATGAGATACTGTATTTGAAATTAAAATCTCTATAGAGTTCTCAAAAACTGTATATTACTGAATACTGCTCAAAACCAAACCATTAATCATAATTGAAATATTCAAAGGATTTTTATATTGGTAGCATGAATTTTTATGAGGAACTGTTCTCTTGTAAATAAAGATTAAAAATGCTCTAAAGTTAACTGGAAAATAAGGGATCAGTCCCAACATCGAGTGAAGGACACTGTCATCTGACCCCATACTGCCATGCCTCTGTCAGCTTCAGGCAACTGCTATTGCTGCTGCAGCAATGCTTAACACTGCTAATTGCTCTTATGCAGGTCATGCTGCCCTAGAAAGTAGAACAGATATGCTGCTATGGGGATCAAGACAATGACTAGGATATGAGTTTTTCCCTCTTCTTTTACGGAACAATGTTTTAATATAAAGAAAAACAAGGTGTTAAATAGATTAGAATAAATTCCTGGCCATACTCATCATGATGTGTTAGGAGATTCAGTGCTAACACAGCCTCTTTCCCTCTGCTTTCTATCTTGGCTGCCTAGCTTGTAAATTTGTTACGCAATTTTCTCAAGTTTTGATAATTTAACTTCTTACAACAACCACAGTTCCAAGGACTTGCAAATCAAGAAGCACTGGAAAAATTCCCTAAACATATCAAATTCATCTGAGTCTCCCTTGATAGCAGCGTTGGTCCTATGTCTCCTCTCTGGCCCATTTCCCTGTAGAGGCCCCAGACTTGAGGCACTGACATCATAAACCTGACAGCATGTAATCTAATTCTCCTTAAATATTTGCTCAAGCCAGCAGAGGTTATGGATATTCCTGCCAAGAATGTCACAGTCTCCAACCAAAAAATCTCTCAGAAAACGGCAAAAGTCCTTTATGAATTAGTGCAAGCACTGCCAGTGTCAGCTATTTGGACACGGCAACCCCCATACACAGCTGAAATCAAACTCTGTAACCAGTATTTCTAAATCTGTATTCAGATGTGGGTATTTCAATATGTATAGGTTCATTACATCCACAGGCAACATCCTTGTCTTAACAATATACTACCCTGCACAGTGAGCTGTCAACATGTCCGTCCAAAAGCTTTTTAGAATGGGGCAAATACATACAGGTGGATCAAATACGCACCATCAGAAGCACAAAATAAGTATATCAAACATATGCTAAAGTCTGCAACATTGACACATAAACTCGTTTCAGTAGATTAGAAATCAGTGCACAAACACTCATCCTGTTCCTGTTCTGATGGGTGCTACGTGCTGGCTGTGTACTCACTGCCTGTAGAAAGTGAAATGGTGCTACTGGAATATCTGAGCTGTCTTCACCTGAGAATGGTATGAGCAGAGACTGCCCTTCCTCAGGCCCAATACTCTGCATTGGATTTTACCTTCTCATGACAGTAGCTGGTGGATTAGAATTTAACTCTGGAGCATACACAGAGTATTCACAGAGGACCTAAACTGGACTTCAGCATGAGGAAAACTGAAATCATTCATGTGTGGACACTTGCATTTTAACTCCTTCCTGAAGCCTGTAAAGACGCTCTCATTATGATGTAGCAAAAACTTCTCAAACTTCTAGAATGTGGCAGCTGACTTCATTCAATCAGATCTTCTTGTCAATGAAACTGGAGTGACAAGTCTCACAGCAGCACCCATGAGATCCTTGAAGAAAGAGATCCTGTTACCTCTGGCCAGTACAAAAGGTGCAGTGTTAAAAAATCACTACCTTCATCATGCCAGGACATCTAAACAGCTTCAACAGGAGAACAGATTTGTCTTTCTGTTAGAGCATGCCTACCTGATGGTCAGGCAGCGCTCTCATATTGAAAGAGAAACATTCTGTTCTGATTTAAATAGCTTCACTTAATCATTAGGGAACTGTGAGATTGAATAAATAGATGCCATTTGGAATATAAATGGTGGAGTCACTTTATTTGTTCCCTTGTGGCAGAGTACATCTGAAAGGATGATAAGCAAAGATAATGTATCTTGAAATTCCATCCTAACAAGCAATATATTACCCTGCTGAAAGCAGGCTTTCAAAGTGCAGTTCACACAATTTCTCAGTCCAGCACTCAGCCAGATGCCTTGAAGGCCATGTAAGCCACTTCAGAAGCAACAGTAGATGGCAGGCCATGCAAATGGCCAATAATGAGACAATCACATGAATCTCTGAAAATAAGAGCAAATTAATTTCAGAACAGTAGAAGTTGTGATGCTAAAAAGCATTTTAATAGTCTTCCATTTACTATCAATCCAAAGACTCTAAAAGAATTTGCCATATAAATAAAACCTTTCAGTGGGATGAAAGAGCTGAACAGGAAGAATCATATGCTCAAAAATAAAAAGGTGGCTTCTAAATATAAAATCATACTGCTTGCTACAGTTTTAATGATTAGCTTCTTTTTTCAGTTCTTTCAACTCATTTCCTACTGGGATATGTTCAGAAAGCCTGGGGCTTCCATTATTTCCATGTCTAGTAGGAAAAAAATACAAAAATTAGGAAGATAAAATAGACACAAAGGATTTGATTTAGATTGCATACATAAGAAGAAGGGCACAGCTGCATTTCCTTAGGTAATTCTGGTATAAATAGCTGAGAGAAATGCTCACAATCACAAAAAAAAATATGTGTTCGTGTTTCAAAAAATTATCTTTCCTCTGCTGAAATTAGCTGCTTCTCAGCTAAGAAGCAGTAACTAACTGATTTTGTGTGTCTTCTTAAGACTTAAACAGTGGGAAGTAAACTGGAATCTCTTAAAGTGCCTTCAGGATGGCGACTAACATGAAACCCAAACAGAGCTGTGACGGTACTCTTCTTGGTAGCTAGCCCAGCTAGGGCATGGAGGAGTGAAGATACCATGCTTAAGGAAGAACAGAGAAGCTTCTTTTGGTTCAGCTCAGAGCATTTCCTTCTGTTTTATCACTACAGATCAAAAAAAAACCAAGCACAAAAGGCCCCAACACCATGATACCCAGCCTATAAACGTTTGAGCCTGAACAACTTTCACACATACCTGCTCTGTCTACTGATAAATCCCCAGACAGAGGAAGTAAATGAACCGCAGCTCACATGAACTGTTCAGACAGGTCACTCACTGTTGTACTTTGCCAAGTGCCCTATGTTCCTTCTCTTATCACCCATGTAACTGCCATGTAAATGAGGCCCATACTCAAATATCATAGAAAATAGTCTGATCAAGTGCCAGAAGCAGAGCTGTTCCTGTACCAGAGGGAACCAGAAACTACAGCTCTAGAATTCCTCCATGAGATTATGCTGCTTGCCTTCCAGAAATTATTTTCTAAAGAATTTCAGTGTCAAGTGATTTTTAAATGGCACTGTAAACACCTCAATTAGCACTGCAGAATGTAAATGATCTCTTCTTCCCCATGATACAGAAAGTTAGATGACTCACACCAGTGTGATATGCTAATATAGTTTTATTTTAAAAATATAGCCAAAATTCCTGCTAATATAAAACCCACTGCAGTTCTTCCTGTAAGAATAAATTCTTTCCCTTTCAATCTGCTGGATGACAGTGTCATACAAATATGTCTTTATGTTACTCAGTAAGAATGGGGTGAAGAGATATTATAATCCTATCTATCAACAATGAAATTATATATACCCTGAAAACATTGAAGATCTATGCGAAATGCCAATGTAATGATGTTGGTTTTATAAATGTTTATTTATTTCATAAATGTTTAAGACATTTATCTGTCTTAGATTTGTACATGAGATTGTAAAAGACTGAAAACAATGTTTTTTAAAAGGGTGTATTTAGCCTATTGAAGTAGCAAATGAGCCATAAAGTTTTTATCTGGGTGGGAACATCCAAAGAAATGTTAAAGGAGCAGGGAAATGACTTTACGGCCTTCCTTTATCATATACCAACTTAGAAAAATACCGGAGATGTGACAGTTCAGGGAACAAGAGGGAGCATGGTTAACAATAGTTTGGTATGTTTAGTAACGCATGGCTTACAACATACCCATTTCAGTTGTTGGAAAGGTCTAATCCAGTCCTGACACAGCTATTCAAAATGTGTAAGACATGAAAACGGTCTAGAAAACAGCAGCTATGAGTTTTTTCTTTCTGTGTCTCAGGAGGAAACAGTGTTCTGAGAGGCTTTGTGCTTTGACAGAATAGAATATAATGAAATAGAACAGTTTTATCTGTACAGACGTCAGCCTGGAGACACTCTAAATGTAACATATGGGAGCATTACCCTTTGTTATATAAAAATGTCTTCAGATAGATGTATCTTGAATGTGAGAGCGATATAGAAGTAAGCATGGCAGTTGGTTTTGCTATTTCATTAGGCTGAAAAATTACTTTATTCTGATACTCGTGCAGTGTATTTGTTTCTCAGGAAGACTATCCTCACTTAAACTATGAACTTAGAAGGCTACAGGTCGACACTCTCTTATTGATCCATCTGTACCAAAAAATAAGAGCTCACTGCCCTTAATTTTTTACCACCACCGTAAGTTCCTTACCATCACCTCGCTGCCTCAAGCAATACCCTGTTGAAGTGATAGGGCAGCGACTATAATTAGTTTCAGGTAAAAATGAAATTAACCTGGGCCTTGCTCTGCCTGAAGGATGATGGCATGTTGTACTCCTACAAACCAGAGCCAGCAGAACAGAGCATTTCTATTAATCAAGCAATAACAAGCACCAAAGACTGTTACCTCTTTCATCTCAAGAGACTTATCCAGAGCACCTCTGCCAAAGGCTAGGAATGGGCACTGTGATCTGTGGCCAGCAGAGAGGCCTCTCCAGCTTCTTAGCTTTAATTGTCTACTGCAGAGTTCTCACTTTCATTCAGCCTTGTATAGGGCAGCCTTAAGAGGAGATTCAGGCTTTTGTAGACAAATTGTAACAACACTCTGCAGGTGGCAGAAGAAAACCCTGCAAACTTCGTAAGTAATGAGAACAGGACCACTAGAGCAGTAACAAGCTCAACACCTTTCTGCAGGGATTCTGGCAACAACTGTCTTCATTCCACGTTCTGGTTAGATGTCTAACTGGTGCTTTCTTTCGTTCCTAACTCTGCTTTAAAACCTTGCTCAGATCTGCCTATGTCACATGTTGATCAATACAGCTTTTTAAAACTTCCCAGTGACATCTGCAATTCTAACTCAATAGTCAATGAGCAGAGACCAAGATAAGACAAGTAGTTCTGCAAGAATTCTGTTAGGAGTAACAGAGACCGAAGAATAATTTATTGTAGGCAGTCATGAGTAGTAAAAACAAGTATCAGGAAATTCTGCTTTTATCGTAATATGTACAGAAAAAGAATACTCTTCACAAGAAAAAACCTTACTTTCTGAGTTGCTTACTCAAATTACCTGATGTACAGCAAAACATATTTTGAATTAGGCTTTCAGCGGCACTCAGTCTTAATTTTGAAACTCCAGGTTAATTTTCATTTGTTTTAATGAATTCTTGAACAGAACAGACATTTGTTGGAGGTACTTGACACTTCTGTGCTCTTTTTTACTTTTTTCCTGTCTCTAAACAGTTATTGAACCTGATGATACATTTTTAAACTATCTCCTAATTTAGGATGCCTTATACTGAAAAGTACTCATAAAGTTTAATTGTTTACTGCTCAAAATCCTTGTTATTAAATTCACTCTCCTTTTTTGTTAAAACTCTTTTTGTCTTTATTGAGTAACTTTCATTCAAAGAAAATGTCAACTATTTTATATGAGCTAGGATTCCTAATACTCCAAGAAGCTCAGTTTTGTACATTTTACAAGGGGTCAGTTGGAGGCCCATGAGACAAGATAAGCTGCAGGAAGATCATACAGCAAGCTGTCTCAGAGCTAAGAAAGAATCTAAGCCTCCTGATTTATCAGATCTGGGTTCAGGATTTTCTCAAGTCTCATTAGCTGTGGCTGTTGTACTTTTCACCCTCTCCTACGCTGTAGGGCATGTCTGCTTCTTAATGCCATCTAGAGATATAATGATCTTGTCTTTGACAGAGGTCCAAGACATCACTGATGCTTTTGATCTCTCTTCCCTTCTTGTGACATAACACTCAGCTTTTGGTCTTCTACAGCAAATCAGAAATTTGTTATAGAGTGCTAGGAAGGAGTACTTGCTGGGCTTTGCAAGCCCCTACAGACACTGTGTATGAAATTAAATTCCTAAATTTGGTATCTGCTGCATGTTTTCCCATGATTTCAGGGAATACCATGGTTAAGGTGTTCTTTCAGTTTAATGTTTCTGTAAGCTTTACTCTCATAATCCCTAGACAAAGCTCCTACTCCAAGTTCTGAATTCATGTAGGCATTCTGTTAAGTCCAGCCCCTCACACACACACACACTCTCCCCTTTAGTACATTCTTAACATTATATTCTTACTTCCCACTAGTTTCTATGTGATTTGAGTTTGCATTACAGGAAAACCATTTTTTTGAGTCTGTCCTGAACTGGCTGGAAAAGAACATAAAATTAATATCCTTTTTTACATTATGTATAGCTTTTTACATCCTGTTTCGCCCACGAAATGAGCCAATGCAACTTGCAAAATGTACAAGTTAATAAGGGTAGGAAACATAAGGTTAAGATGCTATGCTCAAAAGTATATGCTCTTCCTTCTCACACGTTTTCACTTTTGGATTTGGGTTGCTTTCCAAATGATCAAACATTGCCATCTACTACAGTTGTTCTAAGACTTTGATTGATATTGCCTGTTTACCTCACTTTGGTTAGTAGTATAACTTTCCTCTCTGCTATAAATAAGACTACACTATCATCACTATTGTGAAAGACCTGCTCAGCAATAATCACTGCTATTCCAAATCACATTCACTTTCTAATTTCTTATTGAAATGCACACAATCAAATGCAGACTTTTAAGACACTGTTTTTGAGATGGTCTATAATCCAAACTCTTCTCAGATTAATCCTTCTTGACTTTTTCTTTTCAAGTCTCTTCTGTCATTTTTATAAGAAATAAACTGCATCTATGTGGGAAGAAAAGAGAACTTTCTAAACATCATCCAAAGCAGAGAAGTTGTGCAATAGGAAGCCTGTGTTTCCAAATGATTAAACATTTTTCATTCTTCTTCGCCCTTTGTAATTAATTTCTAGTACCATCTTATTTCCCTTTGGTTCTATGTTTATCATACTTTATCATATTCTGTTTTAAATTAAAGTGTTTGTAGAAAGATTATTTTCCTTAAATTTTAGCAGCTCAGCACACAGATGCAGTTACTGATATAGTCTAGAAAACAGGCTGCAGTTAAAACTGATAATAGTTTATTTTACTATTGACCACTACAGATATGTTGCTGATCTTCCTGAAGTTTGTGACTGCACCACTTCCTTGTGCATTCACACAGATGCACTAAGCTAGAAAGGCAAGAGAGAAGCTCAGTCTTCATTTTGAAAGCATTTATGAGGTGCACTTCTTTCGTAAAATTATAAATCACTATAACCAAAGCAAAGTGGCCATGGTGCCTAACAGGAACAAGTGTATTGGCCTGCAATTTTGCAACCAATTACCAGTAGTATTGACAAGTGTTATTTGCATTATATGTAGGGTTTTAATGGGTAGGGTTTCAGTATATAAAAGGAGCTTAAAAGAAAAACTTTTTACCAAGGCTAGTAGTGACATGACACAGGGCAATGGCTTCAAACTGAAAGAAGGAAATTTTTTATTATGAGTGTGGTAAGATGTGGGAAGAGATAGGATGGAGTTGAGTTACAGGCTCTGGGACAAAGAAGCACATGGCAGCACAAAGGAGCACATGGAGGCACAGAGAGGCTTGTCTCCGCCGGACCCTGGGGGAGGAGGTGTCACACGGCAGAGCCCTATGGAGAGGAGCTGCCGGAAGCTGACAGACGGGTGAACAGCGCCTGATCACCCCAGAGAAGGACATTCAGAAGGTGTGTTGCTGATGTGGCAGCATGGGATAGGTCACGTAGTGAGTATTGCCATGTAAGGAAATGCTGTGCCTTGAAGAAGTGTATAAAACCAGCTCGTTTCTTTGAATAAACGATTCAGATTCCCTGCCGGTCTGGGTCCGTGTCGGAATCGCTACGAATGGTGCCCTGCATCAGGGACTAGAGCTGCAGGTGAGCCACAGAGGACATGAGGGCTGGACAGTCCTCATCGGACCCGGCAAAGTCCGTGTCGCAATCACCGACAGTAAGACAGAGAAATTGTGAATGTTCCATTCTTGGAAGTGACCCAGGGCTTTGAGCAGCCTGGTCTAGTGGGAAGTAATGCTGCCTGTGGCAGGGGGTTGGAACTTAATGGTCTTGAAGGTGCCTTCCCACCCCAACCATTCTGATTGCTGGCACTGTGGGTCATCAGGCTAGAGTTATAGTTCAGCAAATGTATAAGCAGTTAAATTAGATGTAGGATTTGGTAATAGGCTGACTGTAAGCCTATTTCAGAAGGCCTTCTAAGACAAGTAGTTATATTTCAGCTGGGAACACGCAGTGGTGCATTGAATGAATTTTAGGTCAGGGCCAGAGCAAGGTTTAGTGTTCATAAGGGTGAGAAACTGATCAAGAAAAAAACCACCCAGAAAAGGCTGTAGGGTTGTGCACTGCATTACAATCTGTACTGTTCTAGACTATCTCTCCTTCGGGTAGGTGAAGGTCGCTGTGCTTTTGGCTACAATTAGGGTCATGGTGTTTGTCTAGAGGCTGGTAGAGGCTTTACAGAAGTTGTTGCAACTAGCCTTAAAAAGGACTCGTGGACAGTCTTTCTATCTTTCTCTTTCTATGGAACATGACTCACTCTGATCTGTCCAAGCTTTCCCCATTATATAAAATTCCCATAACCTGACTGTCCTGTTTATCTATCCATTTACAACCTGGTTACACATCAACGCACAGCCGTGCAGGCAGCGCTCGGAGGGCTGCGGGCAGGGCAGGTCATGGCACCGGCGGCTCTGAGCCGCCTCGGCAGTGGACGCAGCCCGGCCGGCGGGCGGAGTCTGCTCCCGCCGCCGCCTACCG
>VZTE01005137.1:1629667-1674341 GCA_013397775.1 Eulacestoma nigropectus | reverse complement strand
GGGAGAGCGGGGCCGGGCTCCGCCGCTCCCCGCCGGGCCTGCGCTGGCCGCGGCCATTTCCGCAGTGCCGTGGGTGGCGCCGCGCGGCCCGGCGGGGGAGGAGAAGGCGGCGGGGGCGGTTGTGATGGTGGTTGTGGTGGCGATGGTGGTGTCCCCGGCCCAGGGCTGAAGGAAGGTTGTCAGGTGCTGCTGGAAATCACGAATTTCAGAAAATTCATCAGTCTTCCTAAAGCTGTGAATTTGATGATTTTTTAAAATGTAATTCACGCTTTTAGGTTTCACAGATCATGTTGCCTTGGGAAACGAAGAGTGGAATCCATGGGATGCAGACGAGAAAAACGAGCTGGCTGCTTCTCAGCAGAGATATGAAGCTAATCTTAAGATGATAAAAGATGCAAGATCTCACCTAGAACAGACCAGTCTTAGAGTACAGATTTGGGGCAAAGCAGCAATTGGTAAGCAGATGTAGTCAATGTCTATTGGTTATTTAACGTTTCTGGTATAGCACTTTTCTCTGTTTTCTGATGATGTAAAATTTATGTACATGATTCAATACTATGTATATCTGTACATGAAAAATATTAAGGAAATGGTAGCTGTTACTCGAATTTATAGCATTATAAGAGTAGCTGAACTCCAATTTCTTTGTATCAGTTCCTTTCAAGGCTGTTTTTCTGCATCTGTCAAGGCAAATGTCTCAAATGGCAGAGAAACACAGTTACTTTTCTAATCCAGTCTAGTTTACAGTACAACACAAGGAGAGGCGTCTTACTTGCCTAACCAGATTATTTATTTTTGTCCCACACTTTGTGAAATAAAGCATCACACAGTGAGAAATAAAGCATTTTCAGTATTGCAATGTACTGCAGTACTGCTGCCACTGATAAACTTGAAAGTTATTTTGCTGTGGTAGACATGGAGTTTCCTCTACACAAACTGGGAGCCAAGGTCTTCTCAAGCTCTTTAAGTACTGCTGAAGACATGTCACTATTGTTACTTTAGCTTTTTTGTAAATGCCATGTTTAAAGTGGAACTTCTGTGTAGCATTGTAAAACACATAGCTATACTACCATAATAAAAAATTGGTGCATTTCACAGAAGCTTAAGGAAAGTATGCTTGTCCTTAAAATGCTGATTAATATTTGCTCATTTTTAGTGGTATGTGTGCTGGAAAGAGTTGCTAACAGAAGCAGTAGTGTGATATATCTTCATCTGCTGACATTTTTTGTCCATTTTTAAATGCCAATGTGGGAAAAACTCAACTAATTCCAAGTCATATTATGCAAGAAGCTCTGACATTTCTTTCCCAAGTTCCTATGTTGTGATGCTTTTTCATTTTCCAGAAATCATTTTATTTGTTAGGAGTGTAGAGTAGGCAAGATCTGTACATTTAAATTCTCTCTGTACATTTGAATTCTCCATCATGTCTTTATTTATTTAGGTCTTTACCTTTGGCAGCATATTTTTGGAGGGCACCTTGAGCCGGCTGATGTGACTGCACAGTGGAGAGAAGGAAGCCAAAAAGCAGGAAAAACGTACTTCAGGTGTTGTTCGTTATGTTGGTTTCATTGGTGTAAACTTTAACAAATAATGCATTGGAAAGTTAAGCTATGTGATGCACTGCTCAGGTGCATTATTTTGCTCGTCTCAAAGTTGTGGTTATTTTAATACAGTTGCAAATCCTTTAATTTTGTCATGTTTTGATAACTATGGAATATGCACACAGCTTCTCATTCAAAATTACCATTTATACATGGAAACACATTCTTGATAAAACTAACCAATTCTAGACCAAACATGTCACCGTTAAAAATTAGAAAACTAGGGAGCAATTTCATCTGGTTTATGATGGTTAGTGTTATTAAGAAAAGAAATAGGGAAAGACTTAACAATGCTGAGAAAAAGGGCAGCCAAGAGACCTCAGTGGCAGGGTCAGGATACAACCCCAAGAAAAGTGTTAAGAACTGGGATTTAGGGGCTCATAGTTGACAAAATCAAGCATGCATGTGTGAGGCAGGAATATGTCTCCTGCTATTTGGTTTCTGCTGTATTCAGGGGAAAGGGACTTAGCTCATTCATTCGTTCATAAATAGGAATATGTCAAACTGTAGTTTATTTCTGTTTATAGCAAAGGCAATCTGTGAGGCCTGGCTTCTGGTTAGCTACTTGATTTGCAAACCAAAATTTTATATGAAAAGGAACATTACGCTTAAAGCACTGTTCGCTTTAACAGTGGTGTTTGATCTGTGATCATGTATATTTTAAGACTGTTGTCAAATGTTTTATATTATTCAGTGAATGATACAGAACTTTTCTCTGAGTCCCTATTTAATATCCTTTTAAGGCTTTCTGTGATGATACAGTGAAAGCTGAAGGTCTGTTTGGCCAGTTAGCCAGTCTGCAGAAGTAGGTCTCCTGCAACATTTAGTCATTCGCACCAGGACTTGCCTGTTAAAAAAATTTTCTTTTAATACATAAATTACACACTTAAGTGAGTTTAACTTCTGAAAATTGTGTTGCTTCAGAAGAGTACTTTTTCCTTGCTGGATAAGATCTGGTTCTAGTTGGAATTTGAAGGTAGTGTTTGAAGTAAACATGTGATTGTGAATTGAAAGGAGGTTTTAAGTGATCACAAAACTTTTTTTAATCATTTTGAATTGATGCTCAAACAGTGAACATGGTACATACAGGCCATAGCATCTTTTCAGAAGAAATAGATGAATTTATGTACTCTTTAACAAAAAAAACTATATTCCTTGTCTGCAAATAAAAGAAGATCCTACAAGTTTAGAGAATCAACTATGAATGATGCTACTGCATCTTGGTAGTCTCCTTGACAGAGCGATAGAGCTTTCCATTCACAAATATAGAGAAAGGATACAATGCTTTCTTTGAGTATGGACCAGTACCTGCAGTGCAGTCTTGGTGACAAAAGACTTTGTTGTTTCCAGAGTTAAAATCTCAGAAGCTGTAGAAGTCCATGATACTCTGCCAGATAGGTTATCTTCTTGATATTGACATGAGAATTTCTTTCAAGCTCTTGCTTTTCACATTTATAACATGAAAATAATTTGCTGTACTTAATGAGTCTGTCACTTGACTGATTATGGTTATTTTCTTTCTAGTGTGCCTGTTTCAGATGATTAATAACCTCACATATTTCTTTAGGGTATGCATCTCTCAAAGAAAGACTTCTGTACTTGCATTTGAATATCTTCTTGCTATGTCTGGATGAACCAGGGATAATCGAGTCCTTATTTTAATTTCAACTTGGATGCTAGATCCTATAAAAATACTAAGCTTAAGTTTAGTACCAACATAACAGAGGTTAACTTTTGATGGGCTAGTAGAAACTTGTTGTGCAAAGTATAGAAAATATGCAATGTATCTGTTATTTTAACAACTAGGTTTCTGAAATTAAATAGCTACTTTTTACTCAATTTGGGAATATTAGTTTATGTTAAGAATTATGTGATTTTGGCTTCTCACTTGTTATAAGATTTTCTAGAATTGTTTACCGCCTGGCTGAGGTAAATTATCTCCATTTGATTACTAGATGAGGCTAGAGGGAGCTAGCTGAGGTGACATATTTGGAGAATATGTGCTACTCTGCGGTTTTCTGTGGTAAGTTTAATGATTGTTAAAAAATAGACCTCTGGTGAATGTTTTTAAAGACTACCAAATCTAAAGACACAAAAATGCCAAAATACCACTTGAACACAGTTGCATGAATAAGCCCATTTTGTATATTTATGAGGGAGAATACACATAATTAATATAGATTTTGATGGCTTCACATTTTCACCAAAGAAGTTGCCTAAAAAATACAGAAAGTAACAGCTTCTCCATAAAATGCAGTCATGTTTATTTAAAAACAGGAGTGGAGAAGGAACTGCATAGCTGTGGATTTTAGTAACATCTTGGCACATTGATACAAAAAGCAAGAGAGCAGGATTTAACACTTTCTTTGGCCTGAAGCAATTCACGCCCTTCTCTTCTGTCATCTAGGAAGATGTTGTAGACCACGTAATTACCTGTTATTATTTGGTAAGAGCTTTCCTAAATTTCTATTCCACCAAGTCACATTCTGTTTTATAAACATTCAGTGCTGCCTTGCCTCAGTCAACCAGCAGAGGCTTCTGTCTATCAAGGGATTCCACCAGGGATAGTTTCTGGCAATTTAATTTTAATAAAACCCTTTAGTGAAGCTTTTTGAAAATCCAAATACACTACGTTTACTGGATCCTCTTTATCTCTTTTCTTATTGACACGCTCATAGACCTTCATCAGATTAGTGAAACAGGATAATATAAGTCATCAGTGGTCTTACCTATTGATAAGATTCAGTGATATTACTGTTTATTACAGACTCTTCCAGAGAGGGAATTAATACTGACTGTTCTCCAGGGTCCTCTCAGGTTATTTTTGTAGATGGAAGTCTACAAAAGATGGCGATCCACTTATCAAGCATAGTGTCTCTTCATAATGACAGGTGCACGCCTCTACCAGCAGTTCTGCAATTCTGTGTTTGTGTTCCTTCAAAACTCTCAAGTGAATGCTATTCAGGTCCAGTCCTCCATTTAATATACTACTTGTGGTGTTCAACCTTGTATTTCTTGCTGAAATGAATAAGTTAGGTGTGGGAATCTCCCTTACTTTTCTGTTAAGCCTTGGTGGGGGGTCTGTGTTTACTTTTGGGATTGAAGCACACAGCGTGCCTAAGCTTCTTATACAGTGTTTTTGAACAGTGTACGAACTCCTTGAAGGCTTCTTGTGATTTGGACTGCTCCTTTCCAAGTTCTTTTCTTGATTTTCTCATTTTTATGTAATTCCTTTATTGCATAATAAATATGTCTCTGCTGGATGTATTTATTATGGTCTCTTCTGCTGCAAGTGTTAAATTGAATCATTGCTGTTACAGAATGGCTGTCTTAACACCTTCAGAATGGGCACTAGTCCAGTCTAAAATAGGATCTTTTTGTATGACTGTTTATGACTAGTAAGGAAAAACAAGGACTTTGTGGAAAGGGAGTCACGTATTTAGTCCAAAAAATGTAATCTTCCATATTACCTTTGATCTAGCCTTCATGTGAGTAGTTAGTACTGTTAGGACTACTCCCTTAATTTTGCAGCTTCTGTAATCTCTCTTCCGTTTCCCAATCCCAGTTGCGTTTTGATTGGGAGTTAATAGTACAACCCTAGCACGGTGTTTTAATTATTAAAGTATGGGATTTATGAGACTTGCACAGTATTACTTTTTTTCCCCACTATAATTTTATGCTCTTCAACTTCATCTATTCCTGCACACAGGTCATTGCTTCCTAACCTGTACATCTTGTTATTCCTGTAAAGTTGTTACTCTCTAAGTGCTGTGTCATAGAAAAAACCCTTTCTCCCCAAGTCTCTTTTTGCAAGGTGATCACTGGACCGTGTACATATCTTAGTCCCTATTTTAGTCATTCCAAAGCTCAAGGTATTCTCTCTTAGGAATCCCAGTGATTCTGTTCTCATTGTCTGTTAAACTTTGGATTTAAGTCTTGATCTGTCTTAACATCCAAATGTGTTAGAAGTCTTGTTTCTAAGTCATGAACCTTACGAATCTTGGCTCCAAAATACACCCCTTCCACCAAGCCAGCAGCATGTCAGCTTAACTCAGGTTTAAAATACAGTTGTCTGTATTAAAAGGTCAGTCTGTTTCAGATAACCTCACTGGAGTAGTTTTTACAGCTTTTGTGAGGAATTTTTTCCCTCAGTAAGTATATTTGAACTGAAACTAGCTGTCAGCCTCAGCACTTCATGAGTTAAAACTTCTGCTCACTCTAAATTAAGTTTTGCTGGTAGCTGAAAAACTAGTAATGCAGGAGACCTAGAAAACTAGCACTTAACTAACTCCTAGAAAAAAAAAATACTGTTTTCTCCCCTCCACTTTTTCCCAAGCTGTGTAACTACTACTACTTTGTGTTCAGTCAGTAATCTGTTAATACACCAGGTAACTGAAGAGCAGGAGCTCGCAAATACTGGTTTGTTTCATTGCAGTTCACAAATGGCTTTTGTCACATACTTGCAAATGATTACAGATTTAATGATTTTGCCATGACTGAAATTCTTCTGTTAAATACATTGTGCAAGATCTAGAAATGCCATTTTATAACTAAAATGTTTGTGCTTACTAGCTTAGAGCCTCAAGTTTGATCTGGGTCATACAACCAACCTAGGTTTACATTTAGATAGATGCCTCTTGTGTTATTGATTCTGCTCAGCAGAAACTTAACCAAAATACTGAGAAAATTAGTATGCAAGACTAGCTAACTGTCCCTCGTAATGATACCAGATTTAATATAGTCTTCAGGTTTTTGGGAAGGCCTCTCTCTTGTTCTAATACAGCAATAATTGGTTATTACTGGAATTAAGAAAATGTTTAACCTTTAGTGAACATTAAGGTGCACTCTTTTTTGAAAGATGGTTGATTTACACAGATTTCAAGGTTTGAGTATCATACTAGTTCTGATTTATTGACAAATACCTTATTTAACTCAATCTCTTTTTTCCCGAATAAAAACGAAAGCAGCTTTACTCCTGTGCCAAGCAGTAGATACTAACAACAGAAGTGGTTGTAGTTGCACAGTAGTTTTGCAGTGTATTGCATTTACTTTATTGAAGAAAAAATAATCTCTGAAGTACATACTGTGTAGTAAGACTAGTTAGAGGATTAAGGCCAATAATTTGCCTTACTTTGTTTAGTGTTGTATTTTGGTTTCTCAGCTTCCTCACTGGCCCATCTGTAGTTCCCGGCTACTTCTCGGTGGAAGCGGAACATGTGGTGCTGGTGCTGAACGGGAGGGAGCCGGCGAAGATCGCCTTCGCCACGCAGTGGCTGCACTACGCACAAACACTGATGGAGACGCGCAAAATCCAGCACGTGGCAGTGGTGCTGCTCGGGAATGAGCAGTGCAACAACGCGTGGATTCAGCCATACCTGAAACGAAACGGGGGCTTTGTAAATCTGCTCTTTGTTACGTATGACTATGCGTTCGTAAATGAAGAAGATATTTTCCAGTGGCCTTTAGGAGTAGCTACGTAAGTGCTATATATAGAAGTTGCAATTGATTAATTAATTGTTATGCGTGAGGTATGGAAAATATGACTGATGCCCAGAACAATTGTAAGTAAATTGCAGAACATGATCCTGTCAATCATTTTCTAAATCAGGCATTGGAGTATTTGAAAGTTGCATTTAGCAATAAAAATGATAACAGGAAAAGAATACTAGTGTTTAGGAAGCTTTAAGAAAATGAACCTGTGTCTCCTGAGGTTTTCTGTTTATTCTTTCTTTAGTAGATTTGCTCTTGAGATTTATCATAACTGCTGATGTAATATTTACCAGTGACGTGGAGATTTAAAAGATATTTATGTAATAAAGTTGCAGTTACTGTTTGTTCAGGAAAGGAAAGAGTACCTTTTTCAACCTCCATTATGGCTCAAAAGACTTCACGTTTGGAGTTGTTATACTCCAGTGTCAGAGTAGTGTAAGCTGTCTTAACTGCTTGCTTAAAAAACCCATTTTTGTTATACTTAAGTGCTCAAACTATTTATGTGGAGTAAATAAAGGTTTGGTTCAGCTAGATGCATTTTTACTTCTTACTAACAGAGTTGAGAGTGGTTTAGCTACTTACCAGGGTAATAGAAGCGGAAAGGAATACAGGATTATTTTCATATCTTGTGTTGAATTTGAATTCAATATACTGTATTGATCCAGTTTGCTCAACAAGCTGGAAAACTGTATAGAGTTTTTTTATGTACGGCTTGAACTTGTTCACAGTGTCTCTGAAATATGCTAAATTTGGATTATTGATGGTGTCAAAAGAATTGATGACATTGGGCGTTCCGAAGTGGAAAGAAGTTGAGTTTTGAGATGCAGAGATTAAGGTGACAGTTGAGAGAAAACGACAACACTTACAGCAATAAACTAGGGTGCAAAGCTGGGTGGAGGAAGATAAACTGGGTATCCAAATGGAGGTTTCCAGCCCTTGCATACAACAGCTGTAAAAAACAGGGTTAAAGGCATGAAAATGTACCAGATTTTCCAAGTAAAAAGAGAAAATGAAGATGTAGAATGATGCAAAAATATTTGTCATGAAGGGACAAATGGTTATTAGAAATTAAGTTAATTAACATTCGTCGTGCAGGAGAAGTATGAGGAAAGGACTGCTCCGTCAAATAATGTCCAACAAGCTATTTAGTAGCCAAAAGATTAGATTGTTGAAGTTCACTCAGATCAAAGTGAGATTTTGCCTTGAGAGGTTAACAGTGGTATTTTCAGTTGATAGGCATATCCAGAGTATAAGGTAGGTGAGATTTAAGTGCTGTAGTTACCGTTAACCTGGCCATTTCAGTCAAAACTTGTGATTGCATCAAGAACAGCTTCTTTGGAAAAGTGTATTAGTCAAGGACATTCAGTAATATGCACATACAATATTTCTGATGTTGAAAAAAGAGGTAAGTATTCTGGAAACTTTCTGAAAGGAGTGGTGGGGGCAAAGGGAATAAAAACATACTTTTAGGGCAGGAATTGATTTACTTGTGGATCTGTCTATAGATGTGGATTGGCAACAAGTAGGTGGTTTTAGTCTTAAAATATGATGTAGTGAAGATGAAATGCTGTAAAATGTTTTCCTTTGATATAGTTGCCTAACTTATACATTGTTTTTACAGCTACAGAAGTTTTCCAGTTGTAGAACCCAGCTGGTCAATGCTACATGATCCAAGATCATATCTATGTAATTTCTTAGGAACAGTTTATAAGAATTCTTCTAGAGAAACCCTAATGGAAATTCTGAAACAGGATGGGCTTGACAAACTTTGCTGGATTGCAGCCAGAGAACAGTAAGACTTTAATTTACTTCATGAAAATATTCAGACTTTTTTGCCTGGTTCATTGTTACCAATCTTTTCTTGAATGTTAAAAAACAGTACAAATAAAGGTAATCAGTCATTGAGTGAGGGAACATGGCTGAGACGCTTTGTTTAGGTCATCATAACATTCTTTTGGTTTTGCCCTTCTGTTGTTATATTTTACATAAAGCATATTTTTAAATCTGGTATAGAAAAGTCTCCTATATATATAACCATCAAAGACCATCTGGTTTTTTCTTAAAAATATTTGATTATGAGAAGAAACACTTGTCTTGTATTTTGTGGAGTTTAATGTCTTTAGTAGAAGAAAGAAGACAGCCATATTTTGTTGTGTTCTGCATGAGAGTGGATTTAATCTGTACAGCACAGTTGTTTTTGACTAACAAGAGTAGAGTTCTGATTGTATTTCTTAACTTTGAAAAGCAGCACCTATAAAATGTTGGATAGCAGGCACAGCAGTGCTTAGGTAGACCTCAGCTGCCCTGATCCAGAGTCTCAGGAGATGGATTGTATGTGTGACATAAACTCTTATCTCCCAGACATACTGAGGCACTTCAAGTAGATTCAGGTTAAACGAATTGCTTTACATCCTAACTTTTGAAGAGCAAACCTCTGCTGATTTAAAGTATTTGAGGCCAAACAAAGTCATTGAAAAGTCTGTTGAGTGTCTCCCTTTCTGTCTGTGTCTAAACTGTGCTGTGAAGTAAATTGACATGTGCATCGTCCAAGTCATGCAGAAGATAAGAAGTGGCATTTCAGTTTGTTTCTTACACTTCTAAGTATTAATAATTTCCAAAAAGGGCCACATCTTGCAGTCTATTTTTAATAGTGCCATGTTCAATAAATTTTTAGAAGACACTTTTAAGAACAGTTAAGGCTGTGTGTGTAATATAAAATTTTTACACCGATAGCATTTTCAGTTTTATAAATAATGGAAATTAAAGCCTATATCTATTCTTTCATTGCAGTGCCTGTGGGGAAAATATTAATTTTCACCCCTTTTATTTTCCTAGGTGGCAGCCTCAAGAAACAAATGAAAGTTTCAAAAACTATCAAGATGCCTTGCTGCAGAGTGATTTGACATTGTGCCCAGTGGGAATAAATACAGAATGTTACAGAATTTATGAAGCTTGTTCATATGGATCTTTGCCTGTTATAGAAGATGTAATGACACCGGGTGATTGCGGAAATTCATCAATGTACCACAGTGCTCCATTGCAATTATTAAAAACCATGGGGGCTCCATTTATCTTTATTAAAAACTGGAAAGAGCTTCCTGCTATTCTAGAGAAAGAAAAAAAAATGAGCTTACAAGAAAAGATTCAAAGGAGAAAAAAGCTTTTAGAATGGTATCGAAACCTCAAAGCATGGATGAGACAGAAATTCATTAATACTTTGGAAAATTCGTTTTTGCCCAGTGATAAAGGATAAATTGTCCCTTTTGAAAATCTAGAATAGATGACAGCTTAATTTCCATTAACCTTCTGAGGCACCTTTCACTCAAAAGTAACCTCACAGGACAGATGCATTCCTTTTAAAGTCAGTGAAATTGCTCTAAGCTTGGCCAAGAGCTACGTTTGGCCCTCCATCGTTAATGATTTTCCGAGAGGTTTTTGACTTAATAGGATGGTACAAGGATGACAACAATTTTGTTACTATTTTCACAATTTCTGTGTTGCTGTGTGATCTGATAAAATTCTTTAAGGATAGTATCTTTGGGCATGTGAATTTGGTAAAACCCAACATAACATCAGTTGTGTTTGAAGAAAAAAGAATGGAGGCTGTATGGTACAGGGTAATTTATTAGGTAGACTAAAGAAGAAAAGTAGTATGACTAAATTGCCAGGTTTAGCATATTCTGGTAAGTGCTTGTTTTGAAAATGTGAACTGTTTACTTGGTTGACATTTCATTTCCAAGAAAGTGACCATAAAGTTAAAGACTGTGGAATAAAAATATATATTTCAAGGTAAAAATAGAGAACTCTTTCTTGAAAATACTTGATAGCAGTATATTTCCTGTTTAACTTCAGATAGGAAAATTGATTTCTTTTTAGCGTTGGGCCATACCTTTCTGCATTTCTGCTCTTTCGTTACCTGCAGTTACAGCTGCACATTCTGAACACCAGGCCTTAGACGTGAACCTGCTTGTAGCTTATCTGATTCCTCAAAATCTGCTGAAACTCGTCAATGCCAAAAGATGGCAGAAGTGTAATACTGCATGTTTATGGTACTACGTGTACCACAAACAGTTTCAATGCTTCTTTGTTAAATATAGGTAAAGGGATCCCTTCCTGTTCTTGAGTGTGTGCAGTTCCCTCCAGTATGTTCTGCTGAGCAGTAGGACTGCACACACACCACTGCCATACTGAAGGGGTGTAATAGCCACTTTTGTCTGACCACGGCATGACATGTGGGGTCATTCTCATGCAGGAATTAAAAGGCCAGTGCAACTGTACAGCTACATAGTACTCATTTGTGCAATGATACTGTCTAGTTCTGGATTATGTGTCACACAAGAGCACTTCTGTGGGTAATCTGAATTGTATGTCTAACTTGGACTTCTGTGACTTATCATCCACCCATTTCATCTGAAGCATCCTGCAGTTGCAGTACAATGCAAACATACTCCATTCAGCTGAGACTTGGAAGTACAGCAGTGAGTTGATGAGCACTGCTTACAGGTGGACCTTGTTAGACCAAATTCACAATAAATTTCCACACTTATGATCTGAAGGCCATCAGTAGTACACAGCACTGGAGGGTTAGGAGAAGCTTGAGTATCTGCAGTAATCATAGAGTCATGGAATGCTTTGCCTTGGAAGGCACCTTAAAGATCACCACCTCCCCTGCCCTGGGTAAGGACATTTCCCACTGTCCCAGGCTGCTCAGAGCCCCATCCAGCCTGGCCTTGGAATAGTTCCAGGGATGAGGCACCCACATATTTTCTGGACAATGTGTTCCACTGTCTCACCACTGTAATAATGTAATCTCACTGCTATATTTTTCCTCTAGTAGAATCTTTATTTCTAAACAAGCTACAAAACTGCAGAACAATCACAACTTGTCAGCAGGAGATCCCTTGGCACTCCTGCAGGTTTTCAAGAAACTGCAGAAAACAACTCTTGAGAAACCTTTTCCAGTCAGCTGAGATTCTTATAAAAGAGGCTGCAGCTCCTAAAAAAGTTGTTGTGGTTGTGCAGGTCAAAGTCTGAAAAACAGTTCAATGTGTTACTTGGTCATCAGCAGAAGAAACATGCTGCTATTCATGTGCTCATTTCTAAGTAGACGTGAGTTTTTCCAAACTCATGGCAATTATATTTTAAGGGAGGCTGAGACATGCACCAAAATTTTAGTAGAATTTCACTTTGCAGCTGCTTGCCTGCTTTGGGAGTTCAAAGGGAACTATTTTACCTATTTAATCAATTCTTGACACTTCAAATTCACCTTTTTCAGTCCAGCCGGAATTGGCACCAAGAGTTTTTTCTTGTGTTTTATTTCTAGTGCTAATGGAGCAAAACATCTTGAAGTCAAGGGAGGGATCCTAACACATTAGGCAGGTTGCTAGTGTTTTAATTGTTCTCATTCCACTGCTCAGCTTGTGGGAGAAATTGTCAACTCTGCTCTATTTAGATCCAGAGCTGAGCAAGACAAACAAAAGGGACCTTGGCAAAGAAAGAATGAGACCGAGGGAGGAAAAACGGTGAGGTTTGCAAGAAATCAGAGATGTCTTACAGTAGTAGAGGAAACTGGTTACAACAAGGGAAGTGATTAAGCCACTGGCAAAAAAAGATGGTGTGCCACATCCACCTAGGAATAGGTAGTATCTACTGTCAGAAAATGATGAATCAGTTTAGTTGTTCAATACTGAGAGGAGAATGAATGCTCTGGTTTTGTGCTTAGCCGTCTGGTTCGAGACTGGGATGATGAAACATTGCTTTCCAGGCACAGAACAATGCCTCTTGTGACTGTGCCTCGTGTCTCTGGAAGAGATGCACATAACCGAGCCTGTCTGGAGCTGGAATGCCAACTGTAGCTCCAAATGTTAGACAGATTGCTAATTATGTGGTGTTTTGCATCACGCTTAGATTGGTGCGTGGAGTATATAACTCTACCAGTTTTATTATCAGAAGCATTTCCTGCTGACGAAGACTACAAATTAAGCTGAATTGCCTTGCTACTAGAAGAAACAGATCCAGTTTCTCCCAACCTTAGCATGACTCTCTTTCCTACATCATTCTGAGCCCATTAAGAGTGGCTGTGAACATACGGCGTAAATGGTTGAAAAGATCAGCTGCTAGAGAGCAATATGCTTCCACAGAAATGTAACCAGTCTTCATAACCGTTTGTAATCCTGCAGATAAGGACATGGCTTGCAAAGGATCCATCTGCCATTTGCTTACCGTTCTTGGATATTTAAGTTGTGATAGTGTATTTCAATTGTTAGGTTTACCATCTTTCCATGGCTGAAACTTACACAATGAGCGATACAACTGAGAGTTTTCTAGAAGCCTTTCTCACAGCAATTACTAAGTTTGAATTGGGATCACTGTGTGCTGGAATCAGCAGTTTCTCTTTTGGCTTACTGCCCTCACCAAAACACTTGCAAAACCACAGAAATAAAATCCTGTTACTTCTTGGCAAATGCTGCATGTTAGTAATAGCCACTGACAAACTGGGCAAACCCAGGAGCAGCTTCCATGCCTAGTTGTCGCTGCTGGGACCGCTTGACCGCCCGGAAGGCCAGCGGGCGACATGCAAGAGTGTCCGATCGAACGGGGACAGCTCGTTGCCTCCTTTTGGTGGCGAGCCCCGTCGCGGGGCTTTTCCTTCAGCTTTCTGCCCTGAATGGGTCGGGTCGCAGTCGTGGTTGCTTAGCAGCAGGCGCAGGCAAAGGAGGAGAGAAGGATTCTTTGTTGCAGTTTTCCAAGTTCTTATTCCCCGCCCGGCAGGACAGAGGAACGCAGAAACAAGGAGGGGAGCAACCAAAGAACGAAAGGAACAGTTGCAATGGGTTCTTAAACTACCCACCAAAAGGGGAGGGACAGGGGGACAAACCAATAGAGATTTGACGGGTAGTGACACACAGCCAGTGGAGAGGGAGTCGGGGAGGGACTTACTTGAATGAACCAACAGAGAGTACAACTGAACAGAACTTTCTGGATACAAAATACATAAACGTGAACTAGGGGAAGAACGGGGGAGGGGATTCCCCAAGACTGGCAGCTTTAGGGCAGGGTCTCAGACCCACCTTCGGAGTTACTGTCTCTGGTGGGAAAATCCACCCATTCAAGCCCAGAAGTGGGCATAGCCACCACAACACCTAGTGAGTCCTAAATAGTTCCAGGAATTCTTCCTACCATGATTGGAAAAATGAAGGGTGATTGAACAAGATTATGCTTATTTTGGCCCGTTCATAAAGACTGACATCGGGAGAGGCAGAAGTATTTCAAATGCAGTTCCAACTGTGCTGTAAGAAACTGTTGCTTCTAAGAAAACTGCCAGCATAAGGCATGTTGGGACTGCCATTTCCCAACAGCTAAAAAGGGGTTTAATGTTTATGTAGTGCTGTGAATCCTACACAGAGGGTTTGATGAATAAGATGAAAAGAAGAGCTGACCTGATGAAAATGTGCCTGAAAGGATGATGTGCAGTTTGCATTGTATCCCAGGACTCCATGTTGGTTGGGTTTTTTTGCTTTCTGAGTCCACAAAGTTAAGTTAAATAGTTTATACAATAAACCCTTCAGAGATCACTCCAAAGTGATGCTATAAAAACCATGCTGTGCAGCAGAAGTGACAGTGAATCTAAAATCTCATTCCAGCAGTTTATGTAGTTACAAAGAATTACATGGAATTCTTACTCCTCACCAGTCCATGAATCATAACTGATAATCCTCTTGATAAAGAAACAGCTGTAAAAGGTCACGTTAGCAGTCGATATTTAAACTATTTGGGTGGGTCAAATTTCAGGATTTCTTCAGTGTCTTATGAACAATAAAACCTGGTAAACGGTTTTCAATATATCTTACCAATGTAAGTTCCTTTTACTACTAATCTGAGCATGGAGGACTGCTTTGAGTGTTAAAATTTCTCCACATGACTCTAATTTTAGAGTTTTAAACTCTAGTTTTAAAAGCTGAAAAGGCATTAGAGGTAAAATCTGAGGACCAAGAAGAATACTAAAGAGAAAAAGGTTAATGCCTACATACATGTTGGATTTATTAAATTCAAGGGTTTGAAGAGAAAATCCATCTTAGACTGGAACTACATGGCAGTAAAATGGTGAAGCAAAGATTTTCAAAACAGGCTATGTGTACCATTAGCCCCCTAGGGTCTGGTGGTTCAATTTGGCTACTATTTTAAGTATCTCAATTCAAGGTCCCATAAAGAGGCCTCAGTCTTCAGAGGAAACTGCTACACATGTTGAGAATCAAGAACCTGTTCAAATTGCTGTAGTGCGGTACCCAAAAGCCGGTGCCTGGTGTTGACAAGCTGGCCACCCAGCCAGGCATTTGTACAGTACCATCTCTTAACCTCCCAATTGTGTCAAGTGCCCTGACAGCACAGGCATTGGTATTCACATTTTTTTCCCTGAACACTCTTGGAACCTGAGTGCAACTCCGTGAATGCTGCTATAGTAGAATGCAAGATATTTCTGATCTGTAGCCCCACAACACAGATGTGTTTCGTCAAGCATGCCATGAAATAACATGACTCATTCTTTTAGCCAGTCTTACACCAGCTTAATCACACAGCTTGACATAAGAATCTTCAAATTGCTTCCTATATTCAGCAGTTGTATTTGACAGTGCAAAATTTCTGTATTTCACATGACAATATTCACCATGTAGTAATAATCTTCATTTTTTTCATCTTAAGGAATATATCCTTTGTAGCTTGGGCTGCATTTTAAAACAAACAGAACTGAAGTATTACACACAGTTTCATTAAATACATGCTTTCAGAAGATATGAGATGCAAAGCGAATGCATCAAACAGAAATGAGTCATTCACTAAAATCCATATGAAGACACAACCCATTGAAAGACAGCAAGTTGTGCAGCTGGCCACAAACGAAGAAAAATAAATCTCTGAATGACTGAAATTAGCCTGATTCTTTCATATTAAGTTATTCAAACAGCACCAAACTGTTGAATGTCGTATTATGAAGTTTGCTATGGTTTTGTTCAAGGCCCAAAATGTAAGTTCTACATAAGTGATTCTTTTCATGTTTTTTCCTCTGCAGTGGAGTTCTTTTCTGAAGAATAAAGGTAGTCCATGGCCATGAGTGGAGATCCACTTTAAGTAATATTTTCATAGGAGATACCAAAACATCTTCCTCTGTGGCTGCTTATGTAATACATTTTCGTATTTGTGACAACCATTTTCAGCAATGGGGCTACCACGGTGCTGTATCTTATCGCACAAGCTTCTCTGGGATGTGAAATAACCTTGGTGTAGGCCTTCCATCCAGCCTGGACACTGCAGCTGCCCAGCTGCCATTTCAGAAACAGAACCACAGGGAACTTCTGTGTTGAATCTCATTGCTCCTACTTTTGACAGGGGGCTGTGGAAAGGTGGAAGGGGATGGTAATAGGCTCCTGGGGTATTTATGCTCATTCTCACTGAATATGGAAATGGAGAATTAAGGGCAGCTCTGTTTCCCGCAGGGGAAATGGAGTATACTGATTAATTGCTGTAGGAATTTAAATGGTGCTTCACACTTCCCTCAAATGTTAGCATAGCTTTAAGACAGCCGGTGATTTGTGTTTTCTGGTATGCAGTCTTTAATTGCATATCCCTTTTTGCTAGAGGGTTCGATTTATTAATTTAATAGTATTTTATCAATCTCTGTCAATGCAACCCTTTATGGGTGATTGTGGAGTATCATGACTTTTACAGTGAAAACTAAGTAGTCTTACTAATGCTAAAATTGAAGACAATACTCCATCTGATGAGTACACAAGAAGGGATCTGTACCTTATGCCATGTTGAACCAATTTTGCTTCCTTCCCCTCTCTAATCAGACTGTTTCTTCTTCCGTGTCTCTTTTCTTTGCTGACCCCCTTTTCACATTGTTATTTTCAGATTAGAGAAAATTGCTTTTGTCTGGTAGGGATATAATTTCCTTGTACCCATGGAGAATTTCACTGGGTACCCAGTCTCAAAGTAGATGTAATTAGGCTTTTGCTGAATTCCTACTGTAGCAAAACTCATGCTATTTCACAGCATGCTGCCAAAATATCTCTCCATAGGATATTATGTCTTCTGAGTGCTTGTTTCTTAAACATTGAGTCTGTTGTTGAAGATTTTTGACTGTCTGTATTAAGAGTTCAGTAAAAAGGATTATGTTTGTAGGAGAAAAAAGAACTAACTTCAAACATCTCTTTGTTTTCCATCTTACAGCAAGGAATGCTCCTCATTCCCTGAATGAAACTTCATATGCAACTATAGATACCTGAACACAGCTTATGGTGTTTGACACCAAAGTCTCAGACACTGGCTCATGACTTTTGGAATCTGAATACAGTTCCTCACAACATAAATTACCAAGGGCCAGAGCATGTTCTTATCCAGGGTAAAGCCTAGGGCAGGGCAGTTCTGCTTAGATTGACTGTCCAAAGGAACAGTGCTTTCAAATACTGCTAGACAGCCTGTGGTGCTTGGCCTGCTGGTGAGCTGTGAAACACCACAAAATGGTCCTTAAAACTGTTGCTTTTTTTTGTTTCTCAATTGCAAATGCACATTCCTCACATGCACGTAAAGAAGAGGTTCCTCAATCCTTGTGTTGGACAACTATACATTTTGAAACTTGAGTTTGAGTGTGCTTTGCTCTCACTAACCCAGCAATTTCTACACTTGTTTAGTATTTTCTGATTGTGATTTTATATATTGTTTACAAATGCCTTTAAAATAATTATTCCTAAAGAGCTGTCAAGCACTTAACCTGCTTCTGGGTCTATGATCAACAAAATATTTCTGCTATATGTAGCAACTACCAATATCCTCCTATTTTTCTGTTGACTTTAATAAAAGTATTTCAGTTATTAACTGAAACTTCTTTGAACAACATTAAATTGTTTTATCAAAGGAGCATGGCTTCTCCCTGTTGAATTCACAACTACCAGTAACACCATCTCCCTCCAGCATCTTGACTTGTCTGATATTTCATGAGAGGCAGCTCTTCTTCAGGTTTTGACTAATTTTGGTTCCTCAGACTGCAGGACTCCTCATCACATGGCTATCCTTCTGCTACCTTCTGCAACAAATATGGGTAAGAGATGATCCTGAAGAGAGATACGATTTTGTTACAATCTGACATCTTGGAATGACCACCTCACTGTGATATACCTAATCTCAATATAAAAAGTATAAATCTTTCAAAAACTTTGTAACAATTTGTCAGCTATTTAATGTAGCAAGAGTAAAGTGACGTTCATGTGAAGCGTATGTTAAATAGCTGACTTAGAATAGTTCAGGAGGCAGAAGAGCACTCACATGAACTTGCAGCAACACTTGACAAAGAAACATGTAACTTGCTAAGAAATAAATACTACTGCACCAATTAAATACAAAGTTTTTAAATCGCCCAAAATCAAATAGCTGTCTGAGTTTTGGTGATCCTTTTTATAGTGTTTTGTAGCTTGCATTTCACATGGATGGGACTAGGGGACAAGACTGAAGGAGCAACAGAAGGACAGAAATTTGAGGCTGCAACAGCATGGAAGAAATGAGATCTGGGGACAGCAGTAGGAAGCTCTACTTTGACATCTTCAAGCATGCCCAAGGCAGTAGCTTCACTCTCTGCTGTGAAACTCAGCAGTGTGATACTTGTACTACCCCCGCTAAGTGTATTTCCTGGAGAACATTGTTTCAATAGTCACCTCTGAAGTGACTCAATAATGTGGTGTAGATGCACTCTTGCTAGAGACAAAAGACTGCCATGGTTTGAGTAGATTTTACCTGGGTTTATCCCAGATGTGCTTGACCTCCTGTGGTGTGCTGGCTGAAAGCTGGGTACATAGGCTCTGAAGGGAGCTCTGCAACCATCTAAAGGCCAAACCATATCTCAGGTAAGCACTCATCAGCACTCCCTGATACATCCGCATAAAGAGAACTACAGACATGGACAGTTACTCTGTGCTGACCATGGCCAGCAGCTAAGCACCCACACATCCTCTCATCGGGACAAGAGAGAGAACAGGAGGAGTGAAAGCAAGAACACTCATAGTTTGAGATGAGAACAGTTGAATAAGTGAAGGACGGAGGAAAAAACAAGTAACATAACAGCATTCATTCACCACCTCCTACAAGAGAACAGTGCCAAGGTAGTCTCAGAGCAACAATTGATTTGGAAGACAACCCCCCCCATTTTTTAGTGCTCAGCATGGCATCATCTCACAGGAAACACCCTTATGGCCAGTTTGGGTCAGGCAAGGGGTCAGGTTTTTTTACTCACCCCCATCCTACTCACTGGAGGGAAGGGGCCAGAGTGGGAAAGAGAGACAGCAACAACACTCTGCAAGCACTGCTTATTAATGGACAAAATATTGGCGTCAACTGTTTCAGTCACAAACCCAAACCACTTCCCAGGGACATTTACTCTATCCCAGCCACAGCCACATCTTGTGCTGTCTACCTTCCCCAGGCATCCTCCTTTCCTCTAATGGTCAGTAGTTGCTTTTCATGGCTGACTTCTATTCATGTAATTTCAGATAGAGAAAGTTGAAGAGCTTTTGCTTCAATTATGTGAATTTCACCTCTGCCAGATGTGATTCCCAAGAGATTCTGGGGAGAAGCCATACAGGAAACTTTCTGAAAGTGTCTCACTTAGTCATAGTAGCAAAAGACTAGTGTTACCACATCATCCCTTGCTGTTCACTGAAAGCCGAATCCACTGAGGCTGCAGTGAACATAATGGCATTTAGAGAAGGCCAGTGATCCAGATAGGCATTAGTAACTTATCATAACACCCTATGTCCAAGAGCTTTTGAGTAAATTCATGAAGAAGTTCTGCTGCACCACAGGTCCAGTAGCAGGTCTGTTACAATTTAGATATCCCTGGTAGGCACAAGAAAGACAAGCTATACTTGGTACAACAAAGGAAAAGTTAGACATTTCGCAACATGAGATCTTTGTGCTTTAGACTAATCAGTCCAGAGTATCAGTAGGTACATTGAACAGATGGACAGTTTGTCACATGGGCAGCGATGCAGACACCACAGGCTTGTATGTCCTTCACGGCAAGTATCTGAGGGAGCAGTGTGACCTCAAAGAAGATGCCAGCTGTGCTCTTACATCCATTCCCTGTTTATCATCCAAGCTTCTTGTTCCTGTTGTACTTATGGCTGGTAATTCTGATTTGTGCTTCTCCTTATAAAAGCTAAATCGGAAATGAGGAAAAAGTTCTTAGAGGTTTCTTGTTCAAAATCACATTTAATTTCTTTCATTGAAAGTAGATGAACTTGTGCTCACCCTTTCTTTCCCTCCCCTGTTGAGTTTTCACAGAAAGAACTGCTTTGCTGGAGAAATAGAATAAAAACAAACTGCAGAGAGCAGAGCTGTAACTATTTTTTATTTAAGCAATAAAAAAACCAATACTGCAATCCTTAATTAAAGGAAGTTGAGACAACTGTATGGTTTCATGATCTGGTAGAACACTTTTTATTCCAAGAAGAGCTACATTTGTCAAGACAGGAACAATCAGGGAAATATATCTTGTTTATCTCACAGAATGACTATTATCTCCTGAAAATAGCAGAGTTCTCCATTTTAGGAAGTACAGTTAGAGTTGGCTTCCCAGTCCCCTCTTTGTGCCCCTGAGTAAATGCATGTGGGTATTTTTACACAGGAGTACTGTCAGAAGACATGAGGCTGGCATTGCCTGCTTGATAGCAGCTATTCTCCTTCATCACCCCATCCCAATAAGTTAGCCATGCCAGATAATAAATTGCAGCACTGCAGAGGAGTATTGCAAAGGGCACTTGGCAAGCCTGGACTACTATTCTGTGTAGTTACAGGACTATCTCCCAAACCCTCCTTTGCTCAGCTCTCTTCAGCTCCTTATCCCCCAGGCCATACATGTATGAGTTGCTTCTACACAGCAAGGTGTCCTCTGTCTCCACACTGGTAACATATTCTCTATCTCAGGTCCATGATCTTTCCTCAGCAGCAACTTGCCTATGGATGGGAATGGGAAGGGACTTGCAGAAAAGCACCCGTGTCTTGCTTTGTCTGGAGGTGTTCCCCTGCGATGCCCTGAGCAGCTATGACTAGTCAGAGCAGTATTATGCTCAGTTAAGATCATGCATGGACAGGTAACACCTGAAGCAACACCTTGTGTCCTCAAATGCTGTTTTGTCCTAAAAGAGAATTGAAATTGTCTCTCTTTGATAAGCACAATGCCTTCCTCAAAGCAGCAGGTGGCTGAAACCCTTTAGTCAGGTTGGTAATTTTCCTCTGATGATCACATTTACTAATGTTTAGCTCCTGGGAAGCTAATGAGAAACACACCCATGGTATCAAGAGCACTCTGCCAAACCCTGGGAGGTATGTTGTCTGCCTTCATGCTTTTAAGGAACAGAAACACGTGCCAACCCTGCCAGTTGGGTCAGATAGGATAAGGAGAGGCTTAGTGCTGGAACCACTCTAGTTCATGAAGAGTATCTTCAGAACTGTTTTATGAATAGGATCTAAAAAGATGAAAACAAATTCTCAGGAGTGAATTTTTTTTTGCACTAGTCTTGTCTTTCTGCGAATCGTCATAACTGCTAGGATATTGGACTACAGGTTTTTCCACATGAGATGAGTAGAAAATACATATTTTCAGTGGTTACAAGCTGGTATCAACTAGGAATATTGAAGTTGATCTGGGTTTCTTTTTAGATTTTCAAATAGAGCATTTCCATGATGAATATTTAGAAAAAAAGGTGTGTAGCCAGGCCAGTTTTCATATGGCACCTTTTCACCAGAGGGAAATAGCACTTGATGATAAGGGGCTTTCCAAAGGAAATTTTTTTATGTGTCTTTTTCTGGAAAGCCTCTCTCTGTGCATATTTTGGTGTAAACCTTGTTTATCTAATACATATTTACATAATAAATTCAAGCCTGTTATTTCAGAAGGCTTTTGCAGATATCGACTCATCCATACAGGGGAATAAAAAGACCTGACCAGACCAAAAGAAGCAGATCTGATGGGTCTGCTCAATAAGGCCTGAGATTAACCTTTGTATCTGAAAACTAAGCAGTTACATTAAACTAAACAGGAGTAAGGCTGAGCGCTGGCTGTACTGTTGACTAGGTACACTCATGAGATGGGACACAACCAGCCATGGGGAGAGGAGAGCAGAGGACCCGCCTTGCCAGCATGGATACTGGAGCTGGACACCCTGTGTGGGGCTTGACTAAGGAGAGCTGCCAGTCAAGCAGGAGAGTTCTCCTGGGGTGTGTGCTCTGCTAGAAAGAGCAAAGCAAATCATCGCATATGAAGTGAGCAGATAGCAGAAGGGTGCTGAGGGGTTCCCAGGGCTGGCTGAGGCAGGGCTGAATGTATTTTGAGCTGAGAAAGAGAGGCTGTGCTGGTGGCCATGTGCCATGGCCCTTCTGCACAGCCTGTGCCCTCGGAGAAATGTGGAAAGCAGGGGAATATTAAGGCCATTTTGGAGCTTCCTCTGTGCCTCTGTAATCAGAGGAAGATTAAAACCATTCACAGTCAGACCCCACGGGATGGAAATTGTTGGTGCGGCACAGACAGCGCTGGGGACACTCCTGACTCTTGTCCCAGTTTCCGTTGCATCCTGGCAAAAAGGTAAAAATTAGCACCCATTTCACCTGAACTCAGGATGTCAAGAACAAGGATTGACCCAGATGCCAAGGAGTATAAAGGAAACAAAGAAATAATTTGCAAGAGGAATTAAAGCTTTAAGAACCTAAATTCTAGCTCCTTGGTGTTTTTCAGACCTGTAGGATGATTTGGATGGTTAGACTAACAGTGTCCCACAGCCTGCTGAAGAAATACAGAGAAGGCAAGAAGGAAAATTGTGTAGGTCTCTGCGTCAAACATCAAATCACAGAACCACAGGATATGCTGGATTGGAAGCGATCCACAGGGTCATTAAGTCCAACTCTCAGCCCTGCACAGCACATCCCCAAGAGTCACATCATGAGCCTGAGAGCATGTGACCATTTCTCTCCAAGTCACTAACAGCTTGAAAATAAATATCCATGGATACATCTGCTCTGTGAAGGCAAAAAGAGCCTTGCATGTTGATATTTGCCACAGAACAGTATATCACTTTGGTAAACATGACCACCAGCACATAAACAGCTGTCGGTAACATGCAGGGAGAAAAATCAGGATCCCTGTAAGGGATTTCAATGTAACTTAAACAAAAGACTCACAAAGCCAGAATGAAATATCCTTGAAATTCTTCAGCATTGTAAATGATGATTTGCTAACTAGCAAAATACTGCATCTAGTATTCTAGTCTTGTCAAAACTTCATCTTGCAAAGGAGAGGAGAAAAGTCTGTTCAACAAAAAAGCAATAGTTGTTCAGGTTACCCTGGCTGTTTTGGCCATAAACAGCCTGTTTGCTGTGGAGCAGAATCTCAGCCAGCTCTGCAGAGACTGGTGATTGCCCCCAGAAAAAACTATCTGGGTTTGGGGGGGTTCTAGCACTGCAAGTATATAAATCAAGATTGGACCTTTTTCTGAAAAACACATTTTGTTTCAGTCTGAACTATGAGACCTGAAATAACCATTCCTGACATCTCTGCTCTGTGTAACACAGCAGATCAACCTAGGAGATCCATAGTGACTTCTTAGTAACTCTTAATAACTTAATGACTTAATTACTATGACAATTAATGTAGGCAAGTGTCATAATTTACTGGTGATGCCATATGCCCAAGCACTTGATGTTCTCCGTGGAAACACTATAAGCTAAACTTCAGAAATGCGGTTTAATTGTAATGCTTGAAATTCTTTATGTACATTTGCCTCTAGTAGAAGGTGCTCAGTTTATATTTTGCTGTATATGCTACATTTTACTTACAGAAGAACAATCGTTTCTAACATCCAGATGATGTGACATATCATGGCAAAAAAAAAGAGAATTGTTTTCATATAAGTAAGACTAATGAAAGGAATTATCCAGGGAGTAAATACTCTATTGACAAGCAACCCCAGGGACCATGAGCCAGCATATTTCCAAAAATAAAGGAGGACGGGGTCAAGCCGCTCTAGAGACTACACTTATCTGTCGCTTGCTTTTCATCATCTTCTTTTGACAGCTTTAATTTTTTTTTTGTTCCTGGTCAAGACAGAATGTCCGGTCCCCAGAGATTTCAGCAAATATTTAGAAAATATATGCTCTGTTAAGCAAAACAAACAACTTTAGTCTGGCATTGTAGGTTCAGCATTGTGAGGATGAACTAATTATCATGCTGGTTGAGCACTGAGATGTCTAGATTTTATAGAATATCATTAAATCAACAACGTGATATTTACTGTTACAGATGAATATCAAAAGGAGCTTGAAATGTTAGTAGAGTTGGTGGTTTGGTTCTGCTCGCAAAACAGGTTCCTGTGTTTATCAATCAACCAGGTCAGGTAGTCAAAACTCCAAATGCTCTTTTATTTGTCTGTAACTTTTGAACCATTTTTTTAGAAGATAGTATTATGCTACTCAGTGCAGTCAGAAATACTTCCTTGACTCTTGTACAAACAACACCTATATTTCTCATCAACTCTACTTCCTGAGGCATTTTTATCTTTATCCAGTCACAGGAAAAAAATTAAGGTAAAATTTTCTATGAAAAACTCAGTTTGAGCTGTTTTGAAATAAGCAGGCTTATGTTGATAATGGTATAAAGAAAGTGAGCTTAAAGCTAGCACTGAAATGTATTCAGATCCAATTCTTGCTCAGCAGGGTCTCTTAAATGACATTCGTAGGAGGAAAAGTCAAGTCACCCTGAAATGGAAGAAAAAAAATTATGTCCTTTCTGGGAGAAACTTTTCAGAAGCATTTTTTGTATCTTAGCGACAGTATATTTAACAGCGCGCTGATTTTTTTTAAATTTATTTTTATTTTTTAATCTTGTTTTCTGCTGGTTTACTAACTGGCTTAATGGATGAGATCAGACTGTGCAGAGGCAGCTGGAGGAAAAGGATGCTTCCCTTAGCATCTCTGGCCCAGCCGTGGTGCTCACAGCACGTTACTCAGCCACTAAGGAACCACCACAGTACCTTGCTGTTGTATCTCTACAGAGGAAAAGCTGGCTGAAAAATCAGTTTGTCATTAGTATTTTTCAGCTGTATGGGATGACTTTAAAAAATGTTTTATTTATATGATATAAACAGAGAAAAGCAGTAGATTTCCTCATCTTACAAATATTCCTCATGCTATGTATTCTTTAGAGATTAATGCTCTGTAAATTATGACAGGATATATGTAATCTACCAGTGACACACTTCAGTGCTTGAAAGTCTTTGGCCTCTAGCCTTGGGCATATCAAGGACCAAGCATGTTTCTCTTAGACCATCCTGTTCACTCCCTCACAGCTCACTGCTCGAGGGTCCAAACCTGCCCCCACTGAAGTGGAAGGCAAAGCTCCAACCTTAATCAGTGTTTGCAGAAGCTTAAGCCTTTTGGCCATGGAGACTTGTTTCGCAAACAAGGTCAAATTAAGCACAGGGAAGAGTCTTGTAGCTGTTTGTGAGGAAGATTGGGACGATGGAGAGAGACTCAGATTTGATGACAGTTTGGGGTTCTGCCAAAGGATCTCCATAATTTACACATACCAAGTACAGCTGTACTACTAATCCAAGCCTGGGCTGTCTGCTTGTAGCTGTTCAATTGTGCCAGCTCTCTCTCAGCTTCTGTCTTCAAGACAGCTAAATTTGCATTTATGCTATAGATGTTGTTCCACAGCACAACTTTCCACATGGCAGGTGGTTTTCTAGTTAGATGACATTTTGTTCCTAATTAACGTATGCAGTCCTTTGCTCAGGATAGGTGATCAAAACAAGCCCTGCCAAGAAGAAAGGAAAAAAGAATTCACAGCATGAACACTGGGCCACCTTTCCTAACTATTTCAGACAATTAGTTCTGAAGCTGATGTAAAATGTATCCTTCCTTTCTGTTCCTCTTACATCTGCTAGATTGTGATTATATTGCCTTCCTCAAGATCGTGGACAAGGTGAGACCATTGGAGAGCAAGATGCTCTGGGTGACCCGATAGGCAAGGAAGCCTCCCTGTTCTTCCTTTACTTCCTCAATGATTTTTCATTCTTGTATCATGAAAATCAATGCTGAGCTGCTGTGTATCATCAGAGAACTTACAAGTCCGGCCATGGAAAGGAGATTTTCAAAGAGGATAACCTCATGATCCCTCTTGGATGACAGAAACCAGAAGATAGTAGGTGGCAATAGATGCTGGCTAAATCAGTGGAGTTCTGGAAAGCCACTGGAAACAAGGTCTGCATCATTTAGAAGCTGGGAAACTAGAACTGGTGTAACATTTTGCCTACCAGTTCCTGGCTTCCAACTCTGACTTTCAGATGACCACTGTGTGGCTGGGAGATGCTCCTGCTCAGCACCACTCCCGTACAGCCCAGTGCAGGCTGTTCATCATAAGCAACAGCTTAATTTTCTTTCCAGGAGCTCAAGGTCCACAAAGCAAGCTAGAAGTGGCTATATGCAGACACATGTTCTGGTATATTTTGAACCTGAAGTGCAGATTAGACAGCATGCATGTAAACAAAGCCATTATTCACATGTGAGCACGCAACGTGACTCTGACACAGCCTCTCTCCAAGCTTGTCAGGAAGGAAACGCAAAACACCAGCACAGGACCAGGGTATCCTCAGGCAACGTGAATACAGACAGCCCCAGCTGTGCCAGGTACAGTGCAGGCCAGTAAATCATTTGACCCATGTTTAGCTTTCAGTACAGCAAACACGTTACAGCCAGGCTGACAGGTCCTTGGTCCAGGAAGAAAGCACACAGTGACAGTTTGGCATCCTCCTGAGGCCAAAGCACTAACTAAAACTGAAGACAGGGCTTCTGTGCCTCTGACTGCTCTTCCTAAATGAAGCATTGAAGAACTTGTCTCTTGTCACCAGGCCTCAGCAAGGACCACCACTTAAAGAGCTTCAGAAGGTCAGGAGGTGCTTTAGTAAGGGCTGTGTAAATACCACAGACACAAAGCATCTCCATTGCTCCTTATGTTCAAAGGTTTGTGGCTTCCTCCGAACTGTTTCTCAAATGTGGAGTTTGCTTTAGTCAGCTGGTTAGTGCCATCACTTCTCAGTAAAGACAGAAGGCCATGTGCTCCCTGCCCTGCCCTCTGATAGACAAAGCCTGTGCCACTCTGCCCCAAAGCTTGTAATTCCTAGCCAGACACTTGGAGGACACTTTGGGTACATCTGCCTTGTCACCTTAAATCAGACCATCAGCCTGCAGCCAGGCAAAACTCCCTGCTCCCTAACATGCTCTGTCTCGCTCTGTGCCATAGACCAGAGAAAGGTGACTGCTGTGACCCTCCCTGCAACTCAGGTAGCCCAGCACTGGCCCACAGGTATATTCAACACCCCTGGGTTGGTGGATGCCCTGGTTCTGCAGATTTGTACCTGGCAGAGCTGGCTGAGCCTCTGCGTACCAGACTAGCCAGGCCAGCAAAGCAACACAGACGCGTGTCCCTACTCACGGCTCCTGCACTGTTGAGGCAGGAATGGCAGCTGTTGCAGTGACGGATACAACTTTGTGCAATTAGCAGGAATCTTAGAAAGTGGAACATGCTTCCTTTCCTGCCAGGGGATGATGGTCTTTTGTAACACACAGTGAATGAAGAGGACAAGGGTGGGTGTGTGGTGGGACAGATATGGGCAAGAAAGAGTCAGAAAAGGGACAGAACTGACTTCACAGACCTGGTGACTTGGGCTTATCACATACCTGGAGAGGTCAAATGGCAGGTAAGTGCCCATGGAGGCACAAATACCCAGCAAAAGGGAAAATACGCAGAGGGGAGGGCAGCGCAGGAGAAAAGTGAATCGGATTCTCAGGACAAAGGGGAACTGTTATTCATTTAATGCTGGAGCCTCTCCTCAAAGGGTTTTTTTCTTTAATTCCTCACACTACAGAAGGAAGTTATTAAAATATGAAAAGATTCTGGAATAAAGCATATACATCCCTGTATGCTCAATTTTAAAATCTACACTAATATCCTAATGAACTTTTAGCTAAGGCACAGCACTCTCTTCTTCTTACCTAGTACTGTGAGGAAAATGATCTTATTTGTCCTCGAAGTATGAGTCATCAATAAAAAAGGAGATTATTGCATGTGTTTGCCATAATTAATGACACTTACATAGAATGAGACTTTTGCCCCCTCTGTGAGCTGAAGCTTAACTTGCAGAAGGATCCTTTTGAACACAGTGGCGCTAAACTTATCGGTGGCTGAGCACAAAGCATTTTCATCTTGCTTTGAAGCCATTTATGAGGGTCTTGCAGAACGAATAAAGTCACCTTTCTCTCCTACATGCTCCTTCATTACAAGTTCTCCAAGGATCATGCAGAAGCAAGAAACATAATGAATATTCATTTCCAAAAGTTCAGTTAATTCTTGTGCATGAAGACTTTCAGCAAGCTTATGCAAAAGCACACTGGAGACTTTGCTGTGTGCCTGTACATAAAGCCAAAAATATCAAGAACTCAGAGTCATGGCTCTCTCTTTCTCTAAATTGTATTGCAAGACCTTATTCCTCTTCTACTTCATCTTTCTATCATCAGACAACTTTCATCTTGAGAAGATTACATGGTACAGTGGACTGAAAACAACATGCAATAAGCCTTAAAAACGTTGCCATAGGACTATGGGTAGAACTGCCTCTCTTCAATTATTTTTATACCTTAAGAAATTAGTTCTTTAAAGTCTATGTGTTGTCTTCTTCATTAAACTTAGTAACCATGCTGAATCACATTTCTCTTTTTTGTCATATATTATGCAGAATAGATTTTTTAAAATGTGACTTCTCATTTAATGCCTCATCTGCCTGGCTGGGTTCAGTCCAAGTGTCTGAGCAGTACAACTTTAATTCTTTGCTTTCTTCTCAAAGTCAACTCTGATTTCTTCTTTTTGAGGACTAAAAAAAGGAAGAAAATTACAGGTTCTGGTATTTTTTACTTTTTTATTACTTTTATTAATAAAGGACTTATAATTTTCATCATCTAAGCCACTTTTTATGGCACTACAAAATATCAGACAGGACAGCATTTTGAGCTGGGCTTCCATGACATGCCTACTACCACCACCATCTCTTCCATCCTTAGCCATGAGGTGGCTGCTCAAGCAATGGAGCTTCCTGAAGTCCCCAGCTGGAATCCAGCCATTTGGCATCCAGCCCTTTGCTCTTCCAGCTCCCAAACAGGCAGGAGCCCTATCCCTGGCTGATTTGAGGGAACAGAGGTCTGTGGATATATTGTGTCGGTGTGACAGGTCCAAGCTACAGGCAGGAATCCAGAGGGATAGAGAGATTGACTCTGGCTTGGTGGTGGGATAATTTCTTGGGACACAATGTGACAGGAAGGATTAAGGGTAGCATGACATTTGCAGAGCTGCAGTGAAGTGGGGATGGAACACTCCATGGGCCAGAATGCTAGAGCCAAGAGTGGTGGAAATGCCACTCATGGGCTCTGCTCCTCAACAGCGTGGTATCAGGGGGAAGGAAGGGAGTTGGATCAGAGTTACAAGAGCTACCTCCTGCCTTCTCTTCCTGGCCACCCCAGGAGCTACACAGCTTTACCTGCAGCAAGGAAGTGTGATGCTGGGAAGAACTGAACCTATGTCCCTCTTCTTATTTTGTTTCACTCACCAAGAATTCATCTTGAAATACAAGAATTAAAAAGACTTACTGCTTAGTCTGATTTAAGACGAAAGGAAAGATATTTTCTGGCTGGTATATAAGAGTTGGACTTTGAAAATATTTGAACAATTATGAAGAGCAATATGAAAATTTTAGTGTTGTGGCAGGACACAGTGATTGAGAATGAGGTGAGGTCTCAGGTAACTGAATTGAAGTTAAATGGAACAAGGGCCCTGATCCAGCAAAGCCACTTCACGGGCTCTGTTCTGAAAATGAGCTTTGGCTGGGATGTTGTGATACCATTTAATGTCTGGTTTAATATCTTAGTGAATGAGCTACTGACAGCATAGCTGAAGAGGGGAAATATGCTTTTCTTAGCAAAGAGAATACAGAATACTGACAAGTAGAGAACTGCTCTCACCAGAGCTTCATTTTCTCTCCACTTTTGAGCCTGCTTTCTGTAAAAGGCATTAGCTTTATACTCTCATGGCAAAATCAACCACAACAAACATCCCCAGTTTGAGCTGGGCAATATAGGAGCTCTGAAATGTTCATTTTCAGAATAGTTATTTCATACATTATTATTTCAGTTGCCATGTTAAAAAAGGTTAATGAGATTTCTGGCAGTGAGAGAAACATCTAGATACACTGCTTTCTAAACATTAGATATAGACTTATTATACTCCTTTCTAAATAGGAATATCAAGCCCTTTCTTCCTAATTCAAGATAAGTTGTAGCCACACATTCAGTGAGTTCCTGAGTTGACTTAAGATAAGTTAACATAAAAACTGCTTAAAAGAAAAGTGACAGAGGATTTTCTCACTATGTCTGTTTTTTTTAAAGAGCTAATGGAAAACAAGCTGGTTGAGATTCTGTTTGCCTGAGGTAATCAGTTTTTTGATGTGTGAGTAAGGTATGATTATTTTTTTTCATCATAGTAAACATAGGGTGAGTAGGACTGTGAGCCTAGGCTTGCAAATTTGCATGACAGCTTTGCATACTGAAACGATTCATGTAGTGAAATAATGCTGGAAGTTAATAAAAGAAACACAGATCCTGTCATCCAGATACTCTCCAAGACAGAGAATCCTACAGCCTCTTGAAGTCAGTAATATTATATCAAATGTGTTCAGCAGTCTGGAACACACACATGAAGACCAATTCAAATTCTCCTTCCATGTTGGTACTCACTTTGCTTGGTTACTTGTTTAACACTAAAGATAAATTAATCACTCCTTTGTTTCATTAGCAAAGTAATGAAAATGCAGGAAAAGACAGAGTCTAGCTCTAAATACCAATCTGGACATAGGCCTGCCCTAGAAGAGGACTAAATCATTGGCCAGGCACCTAACCTTGCTGCATACACACTAGTCTGCTTGATGGTGCCTTCCATTCCTGCTTCTGTACAGGAGTGGTTCGGGCCTGTAATTAAACAGGTCCAGAAAACAAAGGCTGCTTACTCAGAGACAGAAGAGGAAACAGAGGGTGTAATGTCTACAAGTTACATGAGCTCAAATTTATGCACTGCAGAGATTAATGTTGGATGTCTTGGCCCCAAAACAGAGTCCAGGAACCTCCTATAGCTTCATATTGAATGCCCAGAGTTGGTCAGGTATCCCACTTCCTACTGACCACTATGTTGGCCTGCTCACACATAAGTTTTATAGCTCTCCAGCCTGATATAATTCATTCTCCACAGGCACAGCATAGCTTCATACCCGAGTTTGTTTGTTTATGCCTGTCATAAGCCTTGGGACTCTGTTTTGCATCCCAAATACTTCAAGGCCAGTACATTATCTGACATAGCAGCATTCAAGTCTTCACTTGAATTCTGCCGAGGGAAGTAGCAGTTTAAATCCGTCAAACAGAAAATTGGACCTAAGAAGAAAAGGAAAATTTTAACTGCATGGATAGATGTCAAAATGCTGTGGGGCCTTTGCGGAAGGTGCAGCTGCAGTTGCTTTATGTTCTTGAGGAGTCGGCAAAAGCTGCTGCTCTGCAAAGTGAACCTGATTTAACTTGTTCCCTGCAGTTCCCAGAATTGAGTCATCCTCTTCAGTATGTCCTGCTTTGGTACAAAACCTGTTCATTACATCACCTCCAGATCAACTATGCAAGTAAAATGGATCTGACACACATTTTTAACTTGCAATGATTGTTTTTGCCAACTTTTCCTAATTAGTGCAGATTCTCTCTGTGACCTATTTTCAGGAACTGAGCAGTTCAGTCAAGCCTGGATGATAAGAGCCTGTGTTTTTACTTCTACAAAATAATGTAAAGCTCATCTGTAACTTCAAGCTTCCCTTTAGCTGCTGCTGTTGCAAAAAAGTTTTAAGTACAAAACAGGACACTTATTTTCAAGGTTAAACCTTGAAAGTCCTCCAAGTCCTCAGCACTGAAGACATTTTTAATCAGAGAATCTCTTCTCTACCTCATCTCCACATTATATCTATAAATCAGATGTGACTCTCCCACCTCATTCCTCACCAGTCTTGCTGCAGAGGAAGACTTGCTCTCATTTTCTCTCTTGTGGTCCTGCCTGTTTGTTCTTCAGTGAATCTTATTAACTTGTCTGAGCAGCCACACAAGTTTAACGACTGGAGCAGAGACTACTTCCCTGGATGGCTGTTGTCTATGGTCTGGTGTTTCTAGTTATATTCTTGGGCAGTAAGAGATGAGGCTGTGAATTCTCCAGGCTATGGCAGGTGTGCTTTCTAAGGGAGTACTCCAAGACAACCACTCACACGCTGGAGAGCTGAGGAGGGATCCCAGCTTTATTCCCATGCCCATGTCTTCTGGCCCACACAAGGCAGGTCCCACACAGCACACTGGATTTCCTGGGCAGTCCCTTCTCCCCACGCGCTATGAAAGGGAAGTGGACAGCTAGGACTGCATTTGGCATTAGGCAGTACAGTGCTTGAGTTGTAGGGAGTAAAATCTTACACTGGACCAATTTGATGTATACAAAAGACAACCTCTGAAGTGCACTGATAATCTTGTATGCATTCTTCACAGTTCTCTTTACGAAAAGCAATATAAAGTTGCTCCCAGTCTAATACCATTTAAAACCAAAGCAATAAGCTCTCCAGCAAAAAAAAAAATCTTTTGCTAGATGTTTCTATCTTGTTCTGTCCTGACTGCTCAGGTGGGATGTATCAGCTGCTGGTCCCCCAGCTCAGTGTGGCTGCTTAGGAGCTGCCCATCAGGCTCTGGATTTAAGGATGGGCTTTTTCATTTTGCTCCACAGGCTGAACTTGCCAGCTTCTGAGTCATGTTCAGTTGCCATGGGGTTGGGTTCTGAGACAGATTTTTTTTCTCTCTATAGGTACTTTCAAGTCAGCTGAGAAGGTTTGGGGGAAGGGAAAGGAAGAGACTCATAGTAACGGGGTCTTCTGATCAGACTCCCTTCACTAAACATTTCACAGAATCATAGAATGGTTGAGGTTGTAAGGGACCTCTGGAAGTCATCTGGTCCAGCCCCCCTGCTCAAGCAGGGCCACCTATAGCTGGTTGCTTGGGACCATGTTCAAATACGTCCTTATTATCTCTAAAGATGGAGACTCCACAACCTCCCTGGGCAACCTGTGCCAGTGCTGAGTTTAATAAGTATATGTTCATATTCATACTAAGTTTAGCGCATTTCTTACATTTCATAAAATCAGGTAAGGACTCCATACACAGAAGAAAAAAAAAAGCCAGAAAGTGTAATATGAAATTAGTGTCCAATATTCTGAGTATGAAGCAATAGTACCTGAGAAAATCTTTGTTCCTATGTAACCATACAGTGAAAAAGCTGTACAGACCTGAGTATGATATGAGGGAGTACTCTTAAGGCCATCCTCTCTTAGATGATCTCCCAGGGCTATTTTCTTAGAAGGAGTCATCTAGCACTCAGTTAATTCTTGAAATTTTCTTAATGGACAATTGGGTGTTAAAACATGAAAAGAGCACAATCTCAATAGGGACTTGGGACCATACATAAAAATAAATTAAGAAAATACAATCAGGGTTTGCTAAAATACAGAAATAAGGTAGAACTGAATACCTATGTACAAGAATTCAATTCAAAAAACTCTGCAGCAGCTGGTTAGTAATGCTGGAGGCACCCTGCCTCACTAGAAACTTTCTCATGCCACTTGAAAATTTTTGGTTAGTGTGGCTCAATTTTCCCATGCATCCGGGATTTATTGCCTATGAGCAACTAAGCATCTCTTAAAGTCTCTTAAGAGGTCCAGTCCAAATGGCTGTCCCAGAGTTTATTTAAGGCCCTCAAATATGAAGGAGGCCACAAAACAGAGTTGTGAAATTGCGACACCTTTTCTGTAACTCACCTTCTGGCTGGAGTATTCATCCCTATAATAGAAGAGCTATTCCTAACTCATTCCATTAAAGTGGGTTTGAATAGAGAGGTGGCTCCCATGTTGCAGGGTGTTCCAGGCAGTGTGCTTCAGGAGATTGCTGACTCCTTTCCTACTGAGGCTGGACCTGCAAAGATGGATGATATTTACAATTTCTTCTCTATGTATGTTCTTCAGAGAGGATAGTAACTGAAGACTGTGGATTAGACCATGCATCAGCTCCATGACTTTGCAGAGTGTTTTACTAATGTGGTTCACTCTTAGTCTTTTTAAAATACAGTGGAGGAATTACAGTTTACAGAAACCTGGAAATATAGTATATCTATGGGATCTAGCTTTTCAAGTGTACTCAGCTTACCTAAATCCAGCTGAATGATATTGTAAACTACTTGGCACTGATATGTGCCAAGATGGTCTGCATATTAGTGCCCTTCCTTACACAAGATGAAGTCCAAGCCACAGTAGAGCAAAACAGCCCAAATTTTTGGTCTCTGTGAGTAGAGAGATGCAAGCACATTCTGACAGAGAGAAAAAAAAAGCAGTAGTCCCCGACTACATGAAGGAGGCTTTATAAATTCTATAAATCCTGAAATATTCAGGGAAAAGAAAACAGGTTCTGCGTAATTATCCTTGGACTGCAATACTGTAGTGTACGCTTCGGAAAAAGACTAGAAGCACAGAATGCTTGACTGAAGCAAGGCATATTGATGATTCGGAAAAGGACCTTTATTTTTTAATAAATGTCATTTTTAAAGCAATCAGGCAGATTCAGTGTTCTTAATTCTATGGTCATACAGTATCACAGGGACACAATTAAAAACAGTTACTTTGCCAAGCTGAGAGACATGCAGTTGCCAGGCAACATATTATATACTTTGAGAACATGTAACACTGGAGACTCCACAACCTCCCTTGCTGTTGTATCTCCAGGTGCTGATACCATTGTAATTAATGCAGATCCTTACAGGCTCAGCCACCACCTATCTATAACCATCATGCCGAATCTATTCCTTGGTTTGCCAGCACTATCCATCAGCTGCAAGCCCATTTTTAAACCTACAGCTTGAATCAGCATTGAACAGTCAGTAATGTGAACAGAAGTTGATTGGAAAGGAGTAGTAATGAACTGCATTAAACTCCTTTCATTACTTTTATTTTAATATCAAATAATCAATCTAATAATATTAAATCATCAATCTGAAAATTATTAACATAGATGTTGGGGTTTACTGTTTTTGTGAAAATTAAAATATTTATAAAATGCTAATGTCACAAGACATCGTCCCAAGAAGCTAGAAAGATCTATGGGATATGAAAATCACACCAAAAATGACACTCAGAATTAGAAGTATTGGAAATCTCCCAAAATAATTGCTCTGTGTTTTCAGGTTCTTGGAAAGAAAGAACACATTTCCATTCTGGATCTGTTACTTAACCTGGACTAGACTTTGTAGTTCACCTGGACATGGCTTCATCCACTGCCACACTTGAAAACTCATAAAAGAAGGCATCAGCTCCTGTGAAGGCTCAAAAGTACCAGTAATTCATGTTATGAAAACAAACCTACACGGAGTCACATATGTTCAAATGAATGGCACGTCATTTGTGTTGGACTTGTTGCAGCAGTTTGATGTTGGAGAATGATAACTTGGAGGATGTAAACATAGGAAAATTTCCTTACCCTAGTACACCTCAGATGTTGTGGTTTCATAGGTCATGCCACCCTACTCCAAATGAAAAACTGTATTCAGTATATGAAAAACTGCAGTCAACAGGAAGTAATTGGTTTGAATGTGTATGAAAATCTGGTCCATGTACATTAATTTTCTCAGATTTTATACAAGTCTTTGCTTCAATATTATTACATTGTGAGACAGGAGAATCAGCTACTGCAGTCAGGGGAAAAAATGTTTTTAAAAAAAAAAAAAGGGGTTTGAATATTTTCTGTTTGAGGTTTGGAAGCTTTGGGTTGGCGCCTGCAGAATCCTCCTCCTGGCAGTAGCCCGCTGGAGGGAGCTGTGACATCTCAAATACATCAACAGCCTCGGCTGGAAACTGCCCTAGAGGCCCCCAGGAAGGATTTTCTACACATCTTTATGCTTATGCACTTTTGAAAACTATGAATCATCTTAAACAGATATTATCTTTGATCAAAATGAATTTTTGAAGCAGTGGATGTTAACAGAAAGGTTTTGGTTGTATGCATGTGTCTGAGAAAGAGACTATAAAAATAACTTCATTTGGAGACAAGTTTGTGTGCAGTTTGCAATATTTGAACACCCAATTACTGTGACATTGGGTGGCTGAACAGAAATAACAAAAGGGAGCTATGACTAAGAAATGTTCAATTACATGCCAAAAATGAAAGGAAAAAATTGCTCCTGAACTCCTTACTGATGTTCTTCCATGTGGGACACATCTTCTTGGACACTGGCATAAAAGCTTAAAAACTTTACTTTGAAGCCACAGTTGTGAGGCTAAGATCATTATATTTTACCTTTGAGCTACTGCGTGTCTCCTGTTGATGAGAGCCAGCAGCCCAAGCGTGCAGAGAGGGTCAGCTGCAACCTGAGGATATGACAGAAAGCCAGGTTTAACCAACCAAGCCACAGGTACCCACAGTGTTGCCTCCAAGCACCCAACGATTCCACGCCTCTGCAGCAGGAACTTGGGCATTGCCTGAGGAATCACTGGAAGCTCAAAATTCACCCAGAGAGGGAGACTGCAGCAAGGAGCACCTTCCCTGTACAAAGCCACACTAGTATTAAATACTTAAAAGAACAATTTTCAGGTTAATCCTTGTATTTTAAAATCCAGTGGCAGAAGAAGGACATCCTGATGTCTTTTAATACAGGGGGACAGCAGCCCTAGAAGCAGGTCTGGATTCAATTCCTTCTGCAGTCTGAAACCATTCCAACTGACACCACCCAGCTCACCCTGGAGTGCTCTCGGGCCATACTAGCAGCTGGGATTTTGAGTTAAGTTAAAGTGGTATTAAGCAAAATGTAAAAATACTGGGTCTCCTAAGACCCAGCTTGGTGCCTGTATCCCTTCCTACCTCTATTTCACAGTCTAAGATTCAGTTATGTTGGCACCAGCATTTCCATATGGGATCACAGAATATTTTGAGTTGGAAGGGACCCAAAAGAATCATCGAGTCCCAGGTATCACCACCTTTAGCCATCTGACACCCCTCCTGCATGCGTCTGGTTTGTCTTCTTCCAAATGTGAAGGTAAAAGGAGTTAAGGGAAAATAAGAACTCAGGAAAGCAGCATCATGCTATCAATAATCAAAAGAGAAGATGCTACAGAGATAGCCTCTTTTTTTCTGCTCTTGCCTCTCTCCACATATGCCTTTCTGTCAGGCAAGGGCTCAGCCAGAAGGCAGATCAAGGGGCTTAATCAGAGAAATGACAGCATGCTGTGTAGACCATTAATAGCCAGGCACCTTTTTAGCTGGATAGGCTGCAGCTGTTCCCACCCATCTAGCCACATTAATGAATAAGCAGACTAGCTGGATGCTTCTAAGAAAATGAACAAGACTGACATTTGAAGTGTCGTTGCTGGGCTTCAAAATTAATGCCCTTTTGAGATAAATGAAGGTGATTTGCAACCTTTAAACTACTGGCACAGACTGAAGCAGCCCAGAAAGTTGAGATTCCTGGATGAGAAATCCAGACGGCCCATGAAGGCCATATAAGGATAGCAAGACTGGCAGTTGTGTTCCCCTAAGTCCTGAGGGTACAATGCAGCAGCCTTATTCATAGAAGCATTCCAGTTAAAGTTAGATAACAGCAGTATGATGAAGTATATTGGACTGATTTTTTAAAATGTGATGCTCTTAATTATCTGATACTGCTTCAAGCAGTTCCTTCTCCTTTTAAACTTAACCCAACTTCTAATGTTCTCCACTTAAAACCATTAGTACAAGAAGGTCAGGAGTAGTAAAGTAGCAGAAGTATTTCATTTTTAGATAAGAATGGATGGAACAAACACAAACAACCAAGTAGAAAATTTAAACCCAAAAGCTGTTTATCAGAGTTGCAATTATCTGCTCATCAAAGACTTTAAATACCACTAACATAGCCCCACAGGCTCACTTGGAAGAGTTCTTTAAAAATACACTGGTGTTCCCTTACCAGGCTTGGAAAGAAAAGCCAAACCAAAAACAACCTTAGTGCTTCTCTGGACAATATACTCTTAAATTTAAGAAGTAAGATAAAGATCCAGAATAATGCTAGTGCATGTAAGCTGGCAGGTGTAAGGTGGGTAAAGCTTACAAATTAAGCATTCAGCTCATTATGTTCAGAAGCAGAATACTAGAGTCTCAAAGGCTACCAACAGAACAAAAGTAGCCCTACAGAGAACACAAGCCCTGCAGTGAGGATCCAATTACTTCTATATTTCTTCTCCTTCCAAATGGAAGACTGCGTCAGTCTCTTCTCATTAAGTGAGAAAGTTATTACTTGGAATTTATTCCTCCTTGTAATTACTAATCGGGAAGTGAATAGCAATACCATATTAAAAAGGATAATATTCTTAACAACAGTAGAAGGCATAAAGTAGCCTCATCATTTTCTATGTGTTATTTATGTCATTAGTCCTATTAGCACTGCTCAAAATGAACAAGTTAACAAGGAAACATTAGAATACATTTCAGAACTGTAAAACCAAAGGACTAAATATTAACGTGCCAATCACTTCTTTAAGTCTCATTAAATTCTTCAAACAAAATAGCAATGAAACTAATGTTTTGGGAGGTTTGGGTTTGGTGCTTTTCTTTTTGCTTTAGAAGAAACACAATGCTTGTTCATGTCCCAGACTATCTCAGTCCTCCAGGACTGAAATCTTACCTTATTGAACCAGAAGGATCTCTTAACATTTCAAGTCAGTGATTTCACTTGGAAGATTTTTTTTTTCTGCGATGTGAACAATTCTCCACTGGATTCAGATGTATTTCATGCTGAGAGAGCTACTGCACGCATTTGAACATGGCAAATTGGCTGTATGCACACATGCATGCACGCACATATATAGAAAAGGTTACCTAGTGGTTGTTTTCCTGAATCCTCCTTCAGATGACAAGCTGACAGGATTATTTTCCAATGTGACTGCAATTAGTAAATGAACAAATGCAGTCTGCATACCCTTAGCTGTGCATTTTATTCAGGAGCAAAGGACTATAAATATTCCTAATTGTTGTTAAGATTCAGCATATCACTTTCAGGTTTTATGAAGAGGATATCATTCCTGTCTTATATGACCTCTGGTTATGATACTACGGAAAGTGGGAACAAAATCTATACTAAATGAAGTGTCTAAAATAAGTGAACTTCAGATGCCCACCTCTCTTGATTGACTTTTGAAGGAGGTTAAATGACTTGGTTAAATTACAGAATCACAGAATGGGTACAGCTGGAAGAGACCACTGGAGGGCATCTAGTCCCACCTCCCTGTTCAGACAGGGTCCCTAGAACATATTATTGAGGATTGGGTCCAGACAGCTTTTGAATATCTCCAGAGGACGAGACCCCACAACCTCTCTGGGCAATCTGTTCCAGGACACAGTCACCCTCACAGTAAAAGAAGTTCTTCCTCATGTTCAGGTGGAACTTCTGAGCATCAGTTTCTGCCTGTTGCCTCTTGTCCTATTGCTCAGCACCACTAAGAAGAGCCTGGCTTCACCCTCTCGATACCCTCCCTTCAGATATTTACAGACATTGATGAGGTCTCCCCACAGTCATCTCTTCTTGAGACTGAACAGGCCCAACCCTATCAGCCTGTCCTCACAAAAGAGATGCCTTAATCATCTTTGTAGTCCTCCACTGGACTCACTCCAGGAGTTCTATGTCTCTTTTATACTGAGGAGCCCTCATTTGAATTAGGCATATGACTTCAGTTGCCTAAATTAGGGTGTGTTAAGTTCACAAAATGGACATTCATTATATCCAGAAGAAACTCAGTATAATGGACAAAAAAAGTAACCTGAGGGGGTACATAATAAAGCCTAGGGCTTGAAAATGCTTATGGACCCTGGTATAGCACAAACTTACAGCATGGTACCAATTCTATGTACTCCACCTGTAGATACTCTCACTGTGGAACAAGAATGCCTTTTCTTCCTTTATTCTGCTTCTGGAAGAAATTGTGTACACATGTCCTTGCAATCAATATACCCATGCCAGTGGTCAGAGTACTATTCCTGAAAATGAAAGGTAAGCAACAGCTTAGGCTCACAGAGAAACTCAGGTAAGGGAAACATCTCTCCTGAACTACTGAAGTTTGGGCAGCTCGTGATCTTAATTTCATTGTTGTGAAGGTCCAGCTGAATGCTTTGGAGCCACTTTCAGGTCAGCCAGGGTGAAGGCCTGGCTCTTCTGCAGTCTGTGACAAACCCCATAAGCCCAGATTTCATCTCCATGTTTCAGGAGTTTATGAGCACAGAGCAGCATTAAGCGCTGCAGTGGTTGGGGGCAGGGGAAAGAAAAAAAGCCTCACTGGTTTGACATCTTAGATAAGCAACTGTATTTGCTAAAATAATCTCATTCCAAAGCAAATAGATTTGATTCTATAGAAATGTACATCTTATCAGTGACAAACATTTGAACAAGCTCTTTGAATGGTGCCTCTTACTGATTTTTCAATAACAATCAAATGTTTCATTGTTTCAATTAAAGCTTGGTCTTTCACTTAGAGACTTACTGTCCAATTGTAAAATGACTGATTAACTGCAATTATAAAGCAAGATGAATTATTTGTCTTCTTTTCAGACTAAAGAAAATTAGTGTAGGGTTTTATTGTTTAAGGGGGTCAATGTGTTTCTTTATGTACTTACAGAGAATAGCTCAGTGATACTCCAGCAACCAGTTATATGGACTATTTTTACTAGCAGCACAAGAAAGCAAATACTGCACAGCTCATCAGGCTGTGTAAATGAAATGCAATAATGAAGTTCTCAAGCAAGCAGAATCAAGCATGTCTGCGTTATTCCCTTTTTGCACTAAGTGTATGAAATATTGCAGGAACTGCTCTCTATACTGTATAAACACGTCTCTGTTCTGTCATACATAATTCAGGTTTTCCAATTCCCCCGTGGAGTAGATTATCTAACTCCATACACTGAGGTACAGTCCACAAACCCTGCACCAGAATTGTACCACAACAGTACTGTACTAAACCGCATTATTGATACAACTCTGTCTCTTGCAACAACATATGTGCTCTCAATCAGCCTTATCCTAATACTTTTTAAATGTGTATAGCATCCTCCCTGCCAAGACCTGGATATGCTCTACAAGCAGTAAGTTAGAGTTCACAGAACAACACTGGATAAACATGACTTCTCAAGCATCGCTCATGAGTGCACAGGGATTTATGTAACAAGACTGTTCCACAGCTCCAGCACTCTCTGCTCTCAAAATTCATGGGAACTCTGTGGGGATCTTTGGGAACAGGTCTCAAATGACAGGCACTTCTGTAATAATCTTCTGTGTCCTGTAAGTCACCTCAAACATGGCATTGCAGAGGCCAGGCAGGGTCTGTTCCTGTGCAATCACCATCCTCACAATGGGATTGCAGGCTGTGTAAATCAGTACGGAATTGAGTCCGGAGACTTGAGCTGCCATGAACATCTTAAAAGAAGATTACACCCATGTAATAATGCACAATCCTTTGCCAATCCCTAAAGAAGAGGGGGGGAAAGGGGGGGAAGCAGGGGGAGGACAGGCACAGGGGGCTGGAATCAGATTTCTCAGCCAGCTCAATCCTGGTTGTCCTGGAGTCCAACCCTAACTCAGGGATCCAGAATCTGTGCAGCTTTGAGCCTGGCACACTCAAGCCGGCTGGGTCCCTGGCCCATCCTTCCTCAGTGGTCTTGCCATAGACACATAGCCCTCAGCTGAGTGGCTGAATACAGGGAGGTCAGTCTCTAGAGCCCAAAAGTGGTTTCTTCATCTTCACAAGCAGTAACATAATTGCTCTGTCTGCAGCTTCTGTTTTGGCTCTGTGGAGCCAAGCTGATCCTCTGGATGCAGAATCTAGTGCAAAGGGAATGGGTGGTGTAGGCATGGGCATTCAGCCTATCTCTGCTCCCTACTCCTTTCCAGCACAGGCTCAGTGGTAAGAGCGGGCTGTGTCCTTCAGGACTCAGGAGAGGAGGCACAGAACATTTCTACACCTTCAACCACATTTGGACATATTTTGTATGCCCAAGTCCTAGGTAAGAGAAAGGGATTGGCCTGGCTGGAGGTGCCAGCCTGCACAACCTCACGCAGGGCACAAGGCGACTTAAGCACTGTTCCCTGTCCTGTTTGCAAAACCATTGTGCTCTGAAAGACCAGACAAGACTTACAGCTAATCTCCAGCTACTGCCTCGTGCTCCCAGGGAATGTGGCCCACTGTCTTGTAAATCAGCCAGTCCCCAGCCAAACAGATGGACTCGAACAGCCAGGAGGCAAGATGTTGGCATAAAAGGTTGAGATGAAAATCAAAGTGGTTGGGATTAGAGCGATGACTGCTCTTTTGAGGCTTCTTATTCAAGGGATGTAATTTGACTATCCAACTTAAATTTTTTAATTGGTTTTAGACAATAACCTCCTGTACTAAGATAGTGTTAGGTGACCTGAATTGGGATCAGACCTGTACAAAGATTGCACTGGGAGGGCAAGAGGAAGAGATGTAATAAAATTACAGAGAACAACACATGAAGAAAGAAAAGGGAACAGGAATCCTGTTACCCTGATCCCCTAGCAGGAAGAGCATGGTACCTAATGAAAGATGAACTGCAAAGGACAGATGTACACTTACTGCTGAAATGCAGACGTGTGGAAGTGAGGAACTGTAACACCAAGCCAACGTGCTTATAAGAATTAAATATAAACACAAGCAAGAATGTCTTCATGAGTACAGTTAATTGTGCCACTGCTCTCTGAGCACCAGGTTCCCATAGCACTCAAGCTCAAATCCAGCCAAATTACTGGGTAGCTGAACCTTGAACCTTCCCAATTGCAGATGATCCCACAACTCCCTTGTCCCGAAGAGTCAAGTCCTGGCAGCACCAGGGCTAGCTGTCCAGGGTAGGCTCTCTGGGAACTTTCACCACACAAATTATACAGCAGCTATCTTTGGAAATTCATTGTGAACAGTAGGCATCTTTGCTTAATCACTCCTGGACATACCTCACATCAGTGGAGCCCTCTGTCTCCAGAATGTCCCCTGCCTGTTTTTAATCTCCTCAGAGCTGACCTCCCTGCAGCTCAAAGTCTGAAGCTGTGCCTTGGTTTGATTTTTGGCTTTGATGCATGAATGACAACACATTCTTTGTTCATCACAAGGCAGCAGTGTCCATCTTTCTGCTTTTTCAATGTTTTTTTTTCAGAAAGCTCTTCTCTGGCAAAAACAAAATTTCAGAGCAGCTGGGGCAAAAAGAAAAGTGGGTTGTACAACCTGAGCCACACCTGAGCCCTTCTGCAGTCCCAACCTTACAGCCAGGGACCTTGGACAAATGTGGCTAGCAGCTCTGTGAACCACTGTGCTTGACTCTTGGCAGGCACGGTCTCAACGGCACCTGCAGAGCTGGCAGCCAGTTCTCATCCTCCACAGCCATCAAGGGCTGAACCAGGTTCCAGCTCTTCAGGCAGAGGAGGCTGTCCCCAGCGCAGCTGGAGGCACCATGGACCAAGGGCATGCCTGGGTCACTTATGCCCTTTGACAACTCACCCCTGCTCCAAATTTCAGCTATTCCTGCCCTTCTGGACCATCTGCTTCCCCTTTCCCCAGCCCCAGCTTTGCAGAGACGGCTGTGCACCACCACTTGCTGGGGGGGAATCCATCCTTCTAACGCTGATATTGAACGTGACTGTCAGACAGGGCTAGCCCCGATGCGTGCCATGCACAGCAGCTAAGGGAGCAGCATTTTGAGCGGCCTCCCGCTCAGCTTTGCTTGTTTCCCCCAGGAGCTGTGGGGAATGCCCCACACAGGCATGCTGGCACTCCTGCCCTCGAGAACAAGCTGCATCCGCAGGGGAGCACCAGGCGGACAAGGATGGCGTAAGCAAGACCTGCTGTGCTGAGGACGCAACTCTCCCCTTGCGTGCTGCCATGCTCTGCTCCCCCTGGGTCCGGGCCCCTACCCACACCGGTGCAGCCGTGCCCTGCCTCTGGAGACATTGGGGAAGCACATGGGGTCCCCAAAGACCACTTGTCCCCTCCGGCTTCCCCCTCCCCGTGCGGCTTGGCGCTGACGGCAGCACGGGGCTTTAACTTTCCACGCCGGATCAAGGGCCTTCTGTAACTGTACCGCGGCCTCACATCCCTGTCCCCCGAGGGTATCCGGCTACCATGTGCTCGATGGTGGCGGCGGGGCGGGCATCTCCCTCCTCCCACCCCCGCCTGAGCCCGAGCCCCCCAGGCCTGCTGGGCCTCCGGCTGCGGGCCGGCCGAATCAGACGGCCGCTGCGCCCACGGGTCTGGCCCGGGGCGGTGGGCGGCCACCGGCGGGGCGGCGAGGAGGCGGTACGCGCGGACAAGGCGAGCGAGGAC
>VZTE01005137.1:1605366-1628577 GCA_013397775.1 Eulacestoma nigropectus | reverse complement strand
AAAAAAAAAAAAATCTTGGCAATTACTGAGACGAGAGACAATGCTAAGCCATACCCCTTTCTTGAGGCACATGGCTGGTGTCCCCCACCCTCCCCTCAGGGCTGTAGTTTCTGTGCTGGGCTGTAGAAGATGGCTAATAAAGAATTATCCTTGACTACTGAATGAGCCCATTCAGCCATCCCAGGAAATATTTCAGCCTCGCATCGCCCGGCTGTATCGCATCCAACTATTGTGCCAAGGACAGCGCCGGCAGATCCTGGCTTGAGCCACCGACGCTTCCAGACCCTTCAGTTTCCTCGCCTAGCGTTTTCCCTCTGCCAGTGTCTTGGATGAACAGAGATTGGGAAAGTAGCGACATGGCAGTGGGGTGTGGGTCTCTTGGAGCGCATCCTTCTGGGTGCTGTCGGGGAAAACATTGCATAATACGTAAGTTGTTATAAATCCGGTGATGGATGTAAACCTGAAACACGGCATTTAAAAAGCTATGCAACACCCGAACTCTATTTTTTAAAATGATGCCGGTGTGCTCTTTACATAGATAGGGTGTTCCCTCCTTGGTGCTGCCCAAAGTCTGCGATGTGCAGAGATGGAGCGTGTCCTCATGCAGGTCCATGGGCTTCAGGAACAGCCTTCCTGCCCCACGCAGGCAAGGGCTGGGGACCTTCTGTGTGAGGCATCTGGAAGACGGTGGGAGGGACCACTCCTCAGCTGTTGAAAGATTTATTGACTTTGTGTGCTAGCACAATATTTTTTCCTCTTACTTGATCCTGTGACATCAGTTTTTCAAGGCAATGCTTGTAGTTTTGTTGGGGTTTTTCCTCTTGAAAGTAAAGGTAGTTTTTGGTTTTTTCTTCCTAAGGTTAACTTTTTGTGAAAAATACCTGTCACTATTGAAAGTCTTTTTATGTCCAGGAAAGGATCTAAGCTTAAAATAAGAGATCTGCCGGATAGGTGGGCAGTGAGGGGTCTGAGCTGGCAGATAGGCCACACTTCAAGTGTCTATCTGACATAGGCAGATCCAAGGCAGTTCTCACATAGCTGTTGTATTTACTGCCATTGAGCCCTTGAAGGGTTGGTGCTTTTGCCTCTCTGTGGACATGGTGCAGATTTGTCTTGGTCACTGAGCATAAAAAATGTTCAAGATCTTAAGCTCATTGCAGAGTGTGCAGACTGTTCTTTGCCTCCTCCTAACTTGATTGTTAAAGGCTCAGCCTTTATTATCTGCAGCCAGTTGCTATATATGCCAGTCTTTTCTTTTGAATAATGAAGAAAAAATATCATGCCCTTCAGCTACATATGTTGCATCATTTCGAAAGACACCAAAGATTAAGGCATAAAGTACCATTGATAACCTGGGTCTCCTTTGGTGTCATGGTCCCCCATCATAATTGCACAGGGAGGTGGCATTGTAAATATAGCTTAATAGGAATTTTAACTTGATTTGCTTCTTTGTGGTGCTCTGGGGTGTGTGCAGTCTGGTCCCACCCAACTGTCTTGCCTGAATTGTTGATTAGCAGCTGTTTGAAAAAGTATGCTGGGCTAGCAATTGTAGTCAGAGATGCTTTTTCTTTAACCAGCATCACTACAATTGTATTTCAGGTGGCATGAACTGTCTGTGGTAAGATATAATTCTGCTTGACACCAGCTCAGTGATACTATAAAAAAGCAGTGATACCACTGTGTGATATCTTGATATTGAGGGTTCAAGGCCTAAGGAATCAGCCCTAATTAGCCAGCAAGGTAGCTTTAAGGGAATGTAAATTCAGGGAAGTCAGATCCCTGTATACTGCTTGGAATTTCTTATGTTAGTTCAGGAGAAAGGGTGTGGCCAAATTGCTTTTGCTGCCTCTGGTTTCTGGTGTTTGCAATGGCTAGCTGATTTCTCTCTGCTGATGTGTTTAGTTGCTGAAGGATGTGGACAACTGGGCAGCAGACTGGCCATTTGAGGTCCTCTGGACAGGCATGTGCACAGGATTGCAACAGCATGGGTTTCCCGTACCTTGTAGTGAGATTGCATTCAGCCCAGCTTGCTGAGCATCAGCGTTAGTGCTTCAGAAACTGTGCCACTGATGTGTGTGTTTGTATATCCTGTCCTAAGATGTCTGAATATTGATTCTGAAGGAAGAGGGGCCTGTAATGTACGTGGCCTGTAGGGTGTGTATATGGTGCCATATTTGGAAATGAGGATTTGATAGTGCCATTCTTCACATAGCTTTTCTGCTCTTAACTCCTCAAATAGGAAGCAGTAACAGATGTTAATTGTTGCGCCTGGCTCCTGAGTGGTGTAAACTGACATCTTCTCCTTGGATTTTTAGCAGTATCACTAGATTGGCGGTTGGTTTAGTAGAGGTTGTATAGGAACAGCAGAAAGTCTGTAAATGTTACCCGTTTGTCAAGGTGGAGTAAAAAAGGTACTTCTGACTTGTTGGGCAAACATTTTATTTCCCCTTTTTTTGCAATGTCCCTGTTCTTCAGTGTAACTTCTGTCAAGACGTGTCCCAATTGAAGCAATAAGGTGCATTTACTTCCCTGCGCATTGTATAGAAAGCGAAAAAATACTTCTTAAGGATGTCTTAATGCCGAAGTTAGATCTGTCTAGCTGGATACCTGTACCAGTTGTTTTGGGGAATGTAAGAATGTTATGATGGCATAGGTACCTTACTTTGTAGACATAAAGGCACCTAGGAAGTAAAATAACTAATAAAATATTCCTAGTCATCCACAGTATCAGTTGTATCTGTGTTTTTCTGAAGAATGTGGTAATTTTATTTGCACTGTGAAGTCATTAGAGGTACTTTTACCAACCTTAGAACTAGTGTGGGGGATACAACTAGAGCTAGAATGTGGAAGGAATACTTTTTAGATGAGCAACAGACTGGTGGTATAGTTATGAGCCAAGTACTAACTTTCTGGTATCCTGTTAGATTTATAGACAGCATGCCTTAACTCAAGGCTCAGTTGACTATAGTAGTTTTGTATTCTGAGGACCAGCTGCTCCTTGGTACTGCTGATAATGTCAGGTAGTGTCTATTGATAAAGTTACTGAGCAATTCACTGTAGTGAAGAAATACTAGAACATCCTCTGATGTCTGTGGGTGGGTGTCTTGAGTATGGTAAAGAGTGAGCTGGTAAGATCTTGAATACCTGCCTCCCTTTGGAAATTTATCCTTCTGAAAAATAAATCTGTTGTAGTACTGGAGGATTGGGGATGTGGTGCTCTGGAGCTTTTCAATCATTCATGTTAAACGGGCATGTTTGCCTTCTTAGGACTTGTAACTGGCTTTCCATGCACAGGAGAAATGTGCTTCGACTAGGTAAGCATTGTACTGACTAATTATCTGGGCCCTCTCTCTTCAGAGAGATCCTCTGTATGGTGTGAACTGTTGAGAAGCATTGGAGTTTAAGTCTCTTGGCCTTTTATACAACTGCATCTCCAACTGAAGTGGGCCGAGGGAAGAGCTGCTTAGATCCCTTCTTTTTCTGCCTTCATTTTTCAGTTGGAAATGACCTAGTGGAAATGCAAGCCCAAAAGCAGTTTGCAGAGGAAGACACTTCGACAAGATCAATATTTGCATGGCCTTCTTTAGAACAAAATACTCGTATTTTTCATCCCAAAGAAACTTGGTAGCAGTCTGTATTACATTGCCTAATTAATTTTTATGGAAAATGAAAATTCTAAATTGTGAAACTGAATTTCAACTTCATGTTAAAGCAACACCAGAAGCCTCTCTGAGAAAAGGCTGAGTTGTGAAGTACGAATTGAGCTGTTGTTTTAGTAAACTGATAGCTATTTTGAATAAAATCTTTGTAGTGAGACATTTGGTACCTTGGATGATGCCAGAATTCTTGAGGTTTATTTAAAAAAAGTCTGATGAATAGATGCCAGTTTTCAAAGTTCAAGTTTATCAAGTGTGGTTTAGCAGAAATTTTTCTGGTTGAAGAACTTGACCACGCACAGGATTTTGTCTGATACAGAAAGGATATTGTTCTCCGTGCCGTTTTCCAGTTGGAGTTATGCTGTGTAATGAAGTTCCTTATCTTTCTCCCCACCATTTTCTCCTAGCTCTCCGATCCTCCCTTTCAGAGTACAAACTCCAGTTGTCCAGGTAAATGTTCAGAAGTTTGTAGTTGACTGTGCAGCTGAGAGGGGTATCTACAGATTCAGACAGTTCAGTCATAAACTGAATCGTTTTTTGGTTGGTTTTGAGTTTGGTTGGTTTTGGGGTTTGTTTTGTTTTGTTTTTGTTAACCAGCATATTTAGTACTCTTACTCTTCTACAGCTTTCTTGAAATGAAAACTAAGGAACTTGGTTTATTACTATGCTGTGTACCAAATTTTTTGTGGCATGGGCGAACCTTACAAAATGCCTGCTTCCCAAAGGTCATGACTGAGGAACTTCAGAGGTTTTGGTTTCTTAGTCTTTCTATGTAATTAAAGAAAAAAACCACCTTTTCTTCATGCCTTTTTGAAAATATGACCAAGAGACAAGAAAGTACACTCTTTTTTTCCTAGTTTGACCACACACTGCAGCTGGTGTATTCCTGCACCACAGTGAAGCTATGTTTATTATTTTACTTGAATTTAAAGGTGAATAAAGTCTTGATTACTATAGCACACATGAAAAGGTAAGTAGTGAATGGGTCGTCTGAACAGTGTTTCTTTCTGTTAGTATGGCAGTCATAATGCATATTTAATGCATATGTTTAGTAGATCCACGTTTTTGTTAGTCTCTAAGATTAAGTTTTAACTTGCCTCTGACTCTGAAGCAATTTGGAAACTTTCTATGATCACTTCTTTGGGGTGTTTTTTTTCCTTTGTAAGCATACTCTCTGTTGAGTTTTGCTGTTGCAGAGCAATGCTCCTAAATCATGCTAAGGTCATTTAATTTCCTGCCATTATCTTTTATTGGTCACTTTTTTATGAACAGAAGTTCTACTTGCTAATAAAGTTAAACATAGCTTTGAAGTAGCTGCCGTAAGACAGAATGAGATCCGAATTTCTTTCCATTTTCTGCTTCAAACTTTGCTTGGATTAGGTTTTGCCTTTTGTGAAAACTGGTCTCCTTGTCAGTCAAAGGTGATGGATGGTAGTGCTGGAAAAAAGTGGGTCAGTGCTGTTGAGACTGGATAAGAAATCCCCTGCTGACCATTACACAGCCTGTTAGAAATCACTGACCATGACTTGACAGTGCAGCGTGTCAGATCTCTGCTTTGGACAGGGATGGACGTGGGGGAGAGCACAAATGGAGCTAGGCAGATGCCAGTGCAAGCTCCTGTGGTGTTTGTTCTTCCCTTTACCTTTTTTTCCCAACCCTTCCTACATCTACCTGTCATGCTATCCCACGTCTAACCTTTCTGGTCTCCCTAGTGGAAATCACTGCTACCTTAACTTGTATTAATCCCTATTAGAGTCTAATCTACTCTTACTGCTCGGCTTTCACAGGTCAAAATAGGCTTTGGAGTGTGGGGGTTTGTTTGTGTGTGAGCGATTAGGCTAAATGTGTAGCAGGGCTGCCTGCGCTCGAGGTGCTGCTGCCTCTGCTTCCTGCAGATTTTAGTCTCATGGCAGCATGTCCTCTGTGAGTGGCTTCTCCCACCTTGCTGTGTACTGACCTGACCTTTCCAGGGATCTGCCCTGTACTCTCTGCTGTGAGGTGTCTGGGCTGATGCGACAGAGTGCTGGCCATCTGTGAGGCAAGGCTGGCTGACCTTGCACTGTGCTGGTCAGTCTGGGAGCTGCAAGTCATGAATGGCCTCTTGTTCCTGAAGTTATTTCATCTTTTCTTTCCCCACTTTTTGTCTCTTGGGCCCTGTGCCACAGACCCTGAGGTTCATGGGATTGTGGGGGTATTTAGGTACATACATATGCGTGTGGAAGAAGAGCAGCAGCTGAAAATTGAAAGCAGTGGTTGAAGGTGCAGTCACTGGCATCGCTGTTTGTGTACCAGTAACAGGGATGAGGCTAGTGGGCTGTGCAGTAGCAGATACTTGGGATGAAGCACAGAGGGCCATTGCTGAGAGCATGGGTCCATCTCTTGAGTAAGAGACAGAGCTGTCTGCACAGGAAGACTGCTTGCTGGGTGTCTTTTACATTACCAAGGCTATATCTGGCACCAGCACTAAAGGAGTTGGTTATCACTGCGTTTTCCTTTGTTTCCAAGACTTAAACAACTGCAGGCTGTTCTGGCAGTTTGTGTGGTGGCTTGGTCCTGTGGGAGTGCTCTAAGACAAACAATTCACTTTGATCTGTTGTAATGGAGCCATAATCCTGAGGCACTACTTCCTCTAGAATCTACTGTTTTCTGCAGCTTGTGGAAGTCATCTTCTAGTAGACACTGAAGTGTGTCACAAGTGAGTTACATCCACTGGTAGGCTAAAGGTGTTTTACCTATGCTCTGCCCACTAATCCATCTTGTCCAGGCAAAGCACTCATATTCTCAAGCCATTTTCAGTTAACTTCAGTTTAGTAACTGATCAAGGAACATCTGTAAGAACTCCTTCCCTCTCATTTGTTCTCCTCTGTCACTATTTCTTAGGCATATACCTGTATGAATTTCAAGACACAGTATTCAGTTTTGCATCATACAACCCAGTGGAAACCTAAATTTTACCTGGAGGTGACTAATAAATCCTGAGATTGAGATGTGATGTCATTATGAAAAATGAAGAGTATTTTGGAAATAACCTCAAGCAAATCTGATGTTCTTTTTCCAAGAACTGGCTTGTATATGGGCATGGCCATGACTTCATATTGCTCTGTTGTCTTCTCTGGGAGATGTAAGTGCTTGGTTTAGTTCATAGTTGGCATAATAAAATAATCCCAGCTTTAGGTACATGTTAATGAGATGGGTGTTGCAGGTAGGAAGGGAAAACCCACTAAACGCTCTAAGAAACTGTTGTGGTGAAAGTGTATGCTTTATGATTTGACTCTTTAATAATAATATCTGTGAAATAAGTTAAAGATGGCCTGTGTTATTTACTTCAAACTCTATCCAGTGCAGGACAGGGCTGTTGATCTGACTTTAATGAAGTCTCTCCTAAGGTGTGTGGGTTCTTTATCTGTATTTACCTTGATCATTGCATCTGAGGGGTTGTTGTTAATTAAGGTAGTGAGAAGGGAAAATACTTTTTCTTTGTCTGTTTTTCTCAAAAAAGATTCAGTAGAACTTGCTTAGAAGTGTGATCATGGATTCATCAGTTAGAATATTCCTGTTAACTTTGTTATCTATTACTGACCAATAAAACATGCTTTAGTTTCAGTTGCAACCTCCTGAGACTTTCCTTCATAGATGCAGAAGTGCTGACAAGCAGGCAAGGGAGCTGTATTAGCATATTAACCAAAACATTCTTGAAATATACTAGACCTAAGTGGTTTTTTTATTGTGAAATAAAAGTTACAAAAAGTGTAATTAGAACACTTATGGTGCAGTATTTCTTGTTAGCTATATTCAGAATAAAAAGCAAATGCAGCTGGCTTACCGGATGATGACTTCCAGGAAGTAATGATTGTAACCCTTTACATAATTAGCTGTTGTGGGAAACAAAACTGACTACAGATTCATGTAAACTATCCAGACTCCTTAACTGACTCAGTGCTTACTCATCTGAATTACCCTGCATGTAAGATCTGATAGCAGTTTGTTGGTGCTATCTTTCATGAGCAGTCTTCGAGATGCTGCTTGTTTCTTCCAGGGTCTCAGAAATAGAGCGGTGCATACTTTTGGCTTTGCTCTGTGTGTAAAACTAAATAAGGTGACAAGCTGGTCCCCTTTCATTTTCCCACATTCTTTAATATGGGAAAAGAAAGCAGTCTCTACTGTTTTCGCCAGTTCTGGAGTATCTGCCTCCTGAAAATCAGAGGAATCTGTTCATGTTTAGAGAGTACACCAGAAGTCTAATAAGATTCAGTGATAGCTCTTGTATGACTCTGTTCTTTCAACAACCTGTCTTTTTTCAAACCTTGCTAGTCTCTTCTTTTCCCCTCTGATTCTTTTTTAAGCAGAGAGAGGATAAACAATTTAAAGCATCAGGTCAGAAGCAAGATAAAATAAGTGTTCATTCAGTACCAAGATGAGTAGACATCCCAACTGAAACTTTCTAACTCAACAATTAAGTTACTGTTTTACACAATAATGGAGAAATTGAAATGATTAGAAGTCATTTAATTGATTTTTTAAAATATAGATCAGGATGATCTGTCATTCTGCTTGTTCTACTAAAACCAAAAAAAACCACCCCAAAAAGACTTGCCTTTTGTCATACACTTAAATACTGATCTCTGTGACTAGTTGCTGTGACTTAAGTTTCTAGGCACAAAGTTACTTTTATTTCTTTGACAGTATTTATGCAGGCACTCAAAAGGCATACTAAAAAGAAAAAAGTTCTTAACACTTATCATAGGATACTTACTACACCAAGGTTGCTATAAGTGGTTAGACAGTACAGCAAGCTCTACCTCTTGCAAATCACTGATTTGCCAATGAGTAGAAACAAAAGTGTATAAGCTCTTGCCCATAGGAGTCTCATGTATTTTGCAAATTGCTGTCTGCATTCTTGGCTTAATTAATACTAGTTCCTTGAGGAACTAGCTGTGTAGCAGAAACCTAGCTTTTTTTGTGTGTTATGTTGCAAATGGATAACTGGTATGTTTAAGAACTTGACAACTATGCTGTGCTTGCTGCCCAGCAGACTACTTGAGGTTAAGACCAATGTAACAGGGTTGTGTTTGTATTATGAACCTTTCTTTGAGGCTATCTTCATGTATTTGTGCCTTCCTAATTTCCAAGTAACAGTGCATAAAATTAGTGAGATTCTTAATGTAATGACAGAAAATAGAATCAAAGTGTTAATCTGCTCAGATACCTTAGCATTAAAATCACAACCATGTGGAGAGTGGGAGAAGGTTCCCCTGTGCAGAAGAGATGAGGGAGCCCAGTGCAGGTAGCAGGTCCCCCTACCTGCTAGGTGCTCCTCTCCTCGTAGGGTGCCATGGAGGAGCCTGGTGGCAGCGAGTGCTGTCATGCACGCCTGGCATTGCTTCTTCCCCAGCAGCCTGCGACGAGCAGTCTATGTGCATCTGGAGCCAAGCTCATCGGATTATTGTGGACTGTATTGTAATCCTTTAATTGCCAGCCACTTCTGATGCCATGATATTGTAGTTATGGGGCAAATCCTGTGCTTCTTAAGCAGTATTCCCACTTTACCTGTGGGATGGCGGAATACACTACGCCTTGTGAACTTGATCGTGTGGCCTTAATGAGGAAAAAAGCAGCCAGGAGCATACTGTTTCTTGTAGCTCATTGCAATCTGGGCAGACAGCTATCAACAAACTTGTTTAAGCTAGAATGTATAAATTTGGAATGGAATAAAATGGAATAAAAGGAATAAAATGTTAATTTTTCAGGTTTCTTCTGGGTCTGAGAAGTTAAAAGGTATGAGAGTTGGGCCTTTTATTGTTTTTCCTCCAGCCCTCCTGTGAGATTTCTTCCTGCTTCAGGTGTCTTCTACCAAGGTTTTAATGCATTATCATGGTAACTGTTTTGAATAACAGCACCCAAGGAAGATATGACATCTGGCCTTTGGGAGATTTCTGGTACTTCAAGCAAAGAAAAGCACAAAAATGTTAATGGAAAAACTGTGGACAAGAAAAATAGTCTGTGTTTGAACAAGATGCTAGTGCTGCTTCTACCTGCTAACAGCAGAACAAGGGGAGGTGAATAATGAATTAAGCGTGGCTTTGACTGACTGTACCTATGTCCAGAAAACTGGAGCACCTTTTCCTTATGAGGCTGTTTTTATGTCTAAAAATACCTTGTGAAGTATATGCGCGATGCACTGGGCTGCAGTGAGACGTGCAGTATTGAAAGGGTGGTGAAAGAGCAAAGATAACTCTTACCTAACACAGGCCAAGTAGCTAATGTGCATAAAATTTGCTTTGCAGCTTTTGCCTGTCTTTTAGAACGTAGAATGTTTTGAGTTGGAAGGGTCCTTAAATGATCGTGTATTTCCATAGCCAGGGACAGCTTCCAGTACATTAGGTTGCTTAAAGCCTTGTCCAGACTGGCCTTAAACACTTTCAGGGATGGGCTAGCCCCAGTTTCTCTGGCAACCTGTTCCTGTGCCTCACCACTCTTACAGTAAAGAATTTCTTCCTTATATCTAATCTAAAGCTACTTTCTTTCAGTTCAAAGCCATTACCCCTTCTCCTATGACTACATGCCTTTGTAAAAATTCTGTGTCCAGCTGTCTTGTTCCCTTCAGGTACTGGAAGGCTGCTCTGAGGTCTCCCCTGAGCCTTCTCCAGGCTGAACAGCACCAACTCTCTCAGCTGTCCTCATAGGAGAGATGCTCCAGACCTCTGATCATATTCATGGCCCTGCTCTGGACTTGTTCCAGCAGATTCCCATCCTTCTTATACTGGTGGCCCCAGAGTGGGATGCAGCCCTCCAGGTAGGGTCTCACCAAAGGGGAGTAGAGGGGAAGAATCGCCTCCCTTGGCCCACTAGCCACGTTCCTTTTGATGCAGCCCAGGATGTGGGCCAACATTGCCAGGTCATGTTGAGCTTCTTGTCAACCAGCATGCTCAAGTGCTTCTCAGGGCTGCTCTCAGTCCATTTTCTGCTCAACCTATTTGGGATTATCCTGACCTACGTGCAGGACCTTACACTTGGCCTTGTTGAACTTCACGTAGTTTGCAGGGGCCCACCTCTCAAGCCAGTCTAGGTGCCTCTAGATGCCATCTCTTCCTTCCAGCATGTCAACCACGCCACACAGGTTGATGTCATCCTCAAACTTGCTGCAAGTGTGTGCATTCGATCCCATTGTCCGTGTCACCAATAGAGATGTCAAAAATCCCTGATCCCAATACAGACCCCTAAGGAACACCACTCATCACTGGTTTCCATTTGGATGTTAAGCTGTTGACCACAACTCTTTGAGTGAGACTGTCCAGCTAGTTCCTTATCCACCAAGTGGTCCATCTGTCAAATCCATGTGGCTCCAGTTTAGAGACAAGGATGCTGTGTGGAATAGCATCAAGTGCTTTGCGCAAGTCAGGGTATGTGACATGTTGCTCTTCCCCTATCCAGTAGTGCTGTAACCCTCATTACAGAAGACCACCAAGTTTCTGAGGCACAGTTTGCCCTTATTAAAGTCATGTTCACCAATCACAGTATTTTCCACCTGCCTTAGCATAACTTCCAGGAGGATCTACTGCGTGGTCTGGCTAAGCACTGAAGAGAGACTCACATCTCTGGGAAACCTTTCTGGGCAATTGTAATGTTGAGCAAGAAAAACCCTCTTGTTTATCAAAATGGAAAAAAAAATCGATGAAAATAAGAGCCAGAGTGTAATTCCTTCAATATATATTCCCTGACAAGCAAACTAGTGGGTTGCTGGTGAGAGGGTATGGGTGTTCAGAGGGACTGTTGAAGGAGATTGCAAGCACATGCTTTGCTAGTGGCCTGCTGGGCAGTTCAGTATAGCTCTCTGTTGTTCCCTGGTGTTTCTAGGTTGGCCTCTGTGCATGGGGGGGAGGGGGGAGTCTCTTCTCAGGCCTAAGAGGAAAGACTTTCAGGCTACAATAGGAGTTTTCAGTCTTCCATGAAGGTTCAAAGAGGCTTAGGGTGTCAAATATCCCATGGGATTAAATTCATAAAAGAACTTCAGCTCTTGTGTTTGCCTTTCAGATGCCACATTTAGTTCCGCTTTGCTTGCTGCCTCACTTCAGAGGTATTGGTATGTTTGGGTGACTGTGTATACTGGCCTACATGTTTATTCTGTAGTATAGTCTGAAATGCAGCGTCTCTATGAGTTATAGACCAGAAACTGCCTTGCCTCCAGCTGGCCAAGTGCCAGCCTCACCCATGCTGACATCATCTGAGTTGCCACCAGAGTAGACCTAAAAATGTTGCTTTTTCTGCTGAGCTGTGTGAAAATGTGTATGAAATTGCGGCATCAGGAATCTGATCAGTGCATCCTTCCTAGGGATTAGAGCGTTTGCATGAGGAGTTCTGTTTCATATTTTGCTACCTTTATTTTACTCAAAATTGAGTCTTAAGTATAGATCTCCTACCTTGCAAATGATTGCTCTGAGAACTAAGGAACTGAGTATTCTTGGACAAGTCTCCCTGATTTCTTGTTTGTGGAAGCTCTCAAGCTCTTTTCCAGACTTAATGAATATTTAATTATTTACGGGGTGATTATGAATCCATTACCTGGTAGTTAGAGCAGCCACCAGAGGGATAGGGTTCTCTGTGAATTCCAGCAAGTGTGTTCCTGCTCTACTTTTTAAAGAAATGGAAAAGGAGGAGGACTGTAGGATTGAGGTTTATGTGACCATTCTAAATTAAGAATACTTACTTTATTAATCTGGAAGGGGGAGTATTCAGAGGATACTTACTTTATTTATCACGGTACATAGAAAAAAACACAGCTCTTTCCTTTGTAATGATTTTTAACCTTAAAGCCCTTCCAGCATTTACGCCAATTTTTGGCAGATTGTCTCCAGTTTTGCAGATAACCTGTGAAAGAAATGTTTGCTCAGAGTTATTTGAAAGGTTCACAGATGAATGTCTGCTTGAACCTTTGCTTCAATGACTCTTCCTGCAGCACTCCCTCCATACAGCATAGTCAGTCCTCTGTCCAATGGCAGTTCTGCTCCCCAGGTGCCTGAGTTGCAGATTCACAAACAGCTTTTTTTTTTTTGCAGGCACCAGAAACTTACTCAGCAAATATTCCTGGCTTATTTCATATTTGTGAAGAGTAGGGCTTTGGGTTTTGGGGGGTTTTTTGGGTTTTTTTGAGAGCAGAAAAATTACTTCAACTGATGTTTAAGGAGGAAGGAAGGAAGGGCAGTTGGTCTGCAAATATTACCAAGGCAAACCTGCAGGTTTTAGTCAAATAACAGTGAATGTTTTGGGGTTTAGTGACTAGAGGTGAATGATGTGCATTAATATAGCTGTAAGGAGGAAAAATGAAGAACTCTCTTATCAGTCATGACAGCTGATCAGGTTATTTCCTTTGCAGAACTGTTCTGTAGGGACGCAGACAGTCCTTCAAGAAGCCAAGCTACTCATTACTGATTTGGGGCTGTACTTTGGTGTATTAATGTGTTTGTTCTTTACTTGTACTGCTGCAGCTATATGTGGTGAAGTTGGGTTGTTTGAACAGCTGTATGCAGAGTGCCATAATTGAGAATCAGGCAAGAAGATGAAAATGTCTGAATTCTTTTCCACTTAATTTAAAAATGGATTAAAGGCGATCTTCCAGGTATGCTTCTGAACTTGTGCACTGGCATGTTTTGCATTGGAAAGGACAGTTTGTTCTTAGTTCTGTTCTGCACTCCATTCAGTTGTCTGATAATTTTTGTAACTGTTCATGTGATGAATTTTTTTTTAATTGTAGTTGACTGTTGGGTTAAATGAATAGCTAATGCATCCTGAATCAGTAGTAGTTCCTACTGGATAAGAGTGTGCTTGTAAGTGTATTGAAGATACTGTAAATAAGGAGATAGCATATATGTGAAGAGTTAATAGACTTAATAGAAATTTCAGTTCTCTAACTATTTATATACAAATTCAAACAACCCAATCTGGGTCTTTTTAGTTGCAGTATCTGACTTGCAAAGCACATGCTGTTTACGTTATGTGGCTTTGTTTTTGCTTAGCATTGTTTGTGTTAGGATATTTGAAAATAAATTTAATTTAATTGCTTTTTTTACTTCTATCTCTGCAATTACTTTTTTTCTCAGTTTGTAAGATATCAGTAGTGTGGGAGATCATGGGATTAGCTATGATCGCTGAAAAGTCCGTCTTACTTGTAGGTCTGTGGTAAGATGCTCTGGAAAAAAGCTTTTTAGGTTACGACTTAAACTGTGTGTGGTGCAGTGGGGATTCAGACCTGTTACTAGGATCATATGGGCCATTATTCCTGTTACAGTGTGTTTATGACCTCGGAATTACCCCTTTGAATCTCATCTCAAGAGTCTGTGATTTTGGGAAGACACCTTTTGTATAGCTGTTGTGCAAACAAACCTGACTTAGTGAAAAAAAAAAAAGCTTTTGGTCTCTCCTAAGTCAGAGCCAAGACTCTGCTCTAACTTAAGCAAGAGGACTTAATTTAAAGTGAAGAGACAGCTTAGTTCCAGGTGACTGAATGGACTGACAAGAGTCTCCTTAAGTGTACTGAAGGTAGCTGTATTTGCATCAATAATGGAGTACCAAGTTTTTGTTCACAACAGTAAATGAGTATTGATGAAACTGGTGTTTCTCTTTGGGAATTTATTTTTCCTATAATGGGTAAGATTTTTGCCAAGGTCTGGTATTTAGGTGGGTTCCTAAGCAATGAGGTGGGCCTTGCTGAAGCAGTGCCGCATGTGGATGGGGTGGAGCTGGTGCTGGTAGGTGCTGAGGAAACTTCTCAGTTGTGTAAAGACATGTCAGTGTTCTCTGATGTGCCTTGGCTACAGGAAAAGCTTGAGACCCACTGCAGTATAATTTCAGTCAGTTAATGGATTAGGCTTTGAATGGATTCAGTGCACTGAATAGTTGCTAACTAATGCAGGATTGGAGGGATAAATGAAGTGGTAGTGCTTTTACAAGCAGAATAGTTGCTATGTGTCCTGTTAAGACAGTGTTGCTTACTTCACACACATGAATTTGTTGACCTCACTAGAGCTCTTAACCTTCCTAGGGCTACTAATCTCCATAATGTCTGAAGGATTTGGCTTAATTTTGGCATGGGCATGTGCCAAACAAATGAATCAAACTATGAGTCATCATTTTTTGTAGTAGAACATTCAGACCTAGTCCCACAGTCAATGTGTCTGACTGATACTTGCCTGAGAGCTTGCAGGATCTGATCCATGCTTTGGGAATCCTGACTTCTTAAGTGTGGGAGAGACTGTTCTGAAACAAAGGAAATGTAATGCAGAATATACTGAAGCAAAGCAAGAACTGTCACTTGACTCAGATGCAATTCATAAGATAAAATTAGCGTAGGTTGTGGACAGGATTATACATACAGAATGTTTCAGTAGTACTCAAGATGCCTTGTGAAAATGGTAGAGGTGATGTTTTCAAGTTACTGACTGTTACTTCCTTTTTTGCAAATAGCTTAACTAAAGCATGGCACAATAAAATAAAGTCACTTATAAAATTTATTTGAGGCACTGAATTGGGGAGGTAATGGAGAATGACGTGAATGTCACTTTCATGTCTGCACTATAAAATGCAAAAGCACAAATGTAGTAACCACAAGGCTCTTTTTGATGTTTTAATCTTTTAAACCTTTGAAATGGTGGTGTGCTTGAAAGGGCTTCTAAATCCATTGGTTAGTCTGTGCTGTCTTGTATTGTGTTCAAAATCATAGCAGATAAAGGAAGAGTGATCAGAAAGCTTAATGCAGTCAGAGCGTCATGACCTGTTATGTAAAGGAACATTTGGCAGGGCCTTCCCAGCTGCTGTAAGTGAATGTTAACAGCATTTTATCATCTGCTTTCACTGTCTTTATTACGTAATCTGAATATTTATGACCCTATTAATATGTTTAGCCTTGGAATTGCAATATTGAAGGAATGAAGGTTCTGTAGAATATTGAACAACAAGAATGATTTTATTTTTTGCCTCATGAACAGAAGTTGTGTTAATACTAAAAAGCTTTGAGTTCATATTTCAAATAAGTTTACTGAATTGCTTTGCAGGTATATTTCTTTATTCCCTCAATTACGTATTTCTCTAAACATTGTCATGAGAATAGTATTTTGGTGACAGAACTGTGTTGCTGAACATGATGCATCTGTGTGTATGTGAAATACAGAGCACTAACCAAAGAGTGATGACTTTTGTTACTTGTAATGCAAGTCCTTGAATCCATTGTGATGATACTCTGCACATAGCCAACCTAGACCAGATCCAGGCTATCAGAATCGCCTCCATCAGAGAGCTGCTCCAGGTAGGATTCTGTATATCATGTAATTAGGGTATGTGTGTACCACATTACATGTCTGGGGACTGGTTGCAGATGCTGTCCCACTACTGAATGCAGACTTGCCTGTATCACGATTGTACTTGGAATTACGTGTAGGATAATGTGCTAGGTCAGAAGATGAATGAGGAGCTGTAAGTCATTTCCCTTGGGAGCCTCTTGGATTGTATTACGTCCCCAAACAGAACTGAACACCACCATTTCGATAGTCATCTGCAAATTTCTAATAAGGTGGTGTGTTCAGCAAGTGGCTCTCACTGATGGAATTCACAAGTGATATTGGTATTGTGGTTCTTTATCATCCTGCAGGCTAAATAGCTCAGTTAGCTTCAGGCTCATATCTGCAGGTTGTCTACAAAAATCCAAAGTGAAAAACAAAGTTCTGCATCTGAGTAGAATGAAGTTCTTCATCACTTTTATCTTTGAGTGCAAATTCTATAGCCTGTCTGAAAGCTGCTGTCCTAAATGTCTTCCTACTGATTGCCAGGGCTAGAGTTTGAGAGATGTGGGTGTTTATGGAAGTAGGTAGGTCCCTTTTGTTTCTAAAAGTCTCATGGGTGTAGTGCAAATCTTGTGGCATGTTGTGACACTATACCTAACGGAGCCACTCTGTCGTGATGGTCTGTACTTCCACCTTCTCCACACTTCAAACCTCGTGAGCTGGTACAGGAGGCAGCTGCACATGACTGTAAGTGTACAAATTCTTAGAAATGTAAAGATCAGTGGTTACAGGGTGTAGAGTGCTAAGAGTCAGGAAGTAAGCTTAGATTAACACATATTTTTTAACAGTATTTTATCCCCTAGCAAGGTTGTTATAGTTACTGCAGAATTCCAAATGGACTCTCTTCCCTTGTGGGGATTAGAGATTTAAATATGTATTGTTCTTCTGGGCAATAGTATTGAACAGTCAAGTAAGGTTCATAATAGAACAAGGAAACCTTTATTTAGGACAGGAGTTTCAATTGCATTCTTTTTTGCTTTGTGTAAGAGAAACTTGCATTGAATCAGATAAATAAAACAATGGAGGGGTGAAGGAAGTTTGGAAGAAGCACATCTATTTACAAAGTTAAGTGCTGAGTTTACGATAAACCAATTTTACTTGGGAAAGTCTTAAAACATGGTTTGCCTTCTCCCAGTCCCTGAGCATCTGAGTCAAGGTATTTTAAGGAGAGGTTTTTCAACTTATTCAGTGGTTTGGGGGTTTCTTGCTGTCTTTAATTTGTCATCCGGGAGATACCTTTATTGCAATATAAAATTAATAGCAATGTTTACATGGTTCTAAAATGGTGGGTTAGGTTGGTGCATGCACTGTAATTGCATTCTTCCCTTACTCAACTTTGTACTTACTTTGTGTGGCCTAAATACAATGCAGTATTTCCTTTAAACATAAAGAATGATAATAAATCTTTTCTGGTACGTTCTGGGGTGTACATTGCTCTGTGTTGTTGAGGTCTTGAAGTCAGTAACCTTCTCTACAGCCTCAGCAAGTTGCCAGTGTGCAATAGATTATAAAACTGGCACTTTTAAGGAATAATACCTAATAGCTTCAAGGGTTTGTTAATTTGTTTCTGAAATTGCCTCTGGCAAAAAAACCAAACTAGTCTCCTCTTCCCGTCAGACACTGGTAAGAGGAAGCCTAGCAGATTTGAAGCTGACTTTCTTTTGTGCTGGTTTATTTAACGTTTACTGGCTTATTATGTGTGATGAGACAATGGAATAATCTGTCTTAAATGAGTTTTTTAAAGGAAAACTTCAAAAAGATGGTGGTAGTGAATTTGGTCATGTGTCTTATGCCTGTCCTCTGCAGTTTAAATGCCAAATCCAACAATGACAAAAGACTGCTGTTGTCTGGGAAACGATTGATTCTGCTCCTTGTTTGGGTAGAAGAGCTCTCGGACATGGCTCGAGGTAGTCCATTTCCCTAATTACCTATCTCTTTGGTATTTTTCAGCCTTCTGCTCAGTCCTGTCAGGGGAACACTTTCCAGAGCAAAATCCATGTCCCTTTGAAGGACCTAACCAAATTTGCTAAATTCAGAAGAAAGAAGCTATTGACTTCATTGGACTTTGGGAAAGGAAGGGCATAGCCTTTTATGTTAAATAACTGATGTGATCTTCTTGCTCAAAATTTTATTTTGTGGAATGTTCTAGAAAAATGTTACCGTTTTACTGGGTGAATGGTAAACTCCACTTTAAGTGCAGAACAACGTCTCAGTTGTGGAGGTGCAAAGGATACTTCATAGTAGCAGTATACTTGAAATTTACTGAAACCTCCTGCCCTTGCCCACATCTTGCATCCCCTTCAGTGCATCCCATATGAGTAATTTATTTGCCGAATAAAGCTATTGTACTCCCTCCTCTTGGAACAACCTCAACTGGTATGTGGGATTCTTTACCAGGAAGGAGAGACAGGGACATTGTGTTGCATTTATAGAATGTGCTACTAAATGGCTCTTCCTGTTGCCTGACTTGATCGTCACTGGTTCTTGTTTGTCACAAGGATCAGTACAGTAACTTTATGTAAGGGAGATATTAGTAACCTGAGAGTGGAAATTCAAAAAGGTCTTTTTTTCCCTGAATATCAATTAGTGCCTGTTACCTCTTGTTCTTTCAATGGGCATTGCTGAGAAGAGTCTGGCTCTGTCTTCTGTCTTCCTTCCCTCTGTTCCCCATTAAATATTTTTGCTCATTGTTAAGATCCACCTTGAACCTTTTCTTCTTCAGGATGAAAATTGCTCTAGTGCTTTAATCATTTTTTTGGTCCTTTGCTGAACTCACTTGAGTACTCTCATTGGACTGGAGAGCCCAGAACTGGACACAGCACTGCAGATGAGATCTTACCAGTTTTGAGTAGAGACAAAAAATCTTCCTCTACTTGCTAGCAATTCTATCCTAGTGCAACCTAGGAGACTGCTGACTTTCTTTGCCACAAGGACACATTGTGGACTCATGTTTAACTTGGTATTCATCAAGACTTTTTTTGTCAAGCTGCTTCCCAGCCTGTATCGTGTACGGGTGCCTGCAGGTGCAGAACTTTGAACTTCCCTTTGGTAAATGTTATGAGGTTCACATCTGTCTGTTTCTCCAGCCTGTTGAGGTCCTTTTGAATGGAAGTTGATTCAACCATATGCTGTATCAACTTTCTCTTCTCAGTTTTGTATTATTTGTCAGCTTGCTGAGGATGCCCTGTGACCAATCATTCAGGTCATTAATGAAGATGTTAAAAGAGTAGTGGCCCCAGTATCAGCCCCTGGGCTATGCCACTAGTGGTTGGCTGCCAGCTGGACTTCATATTGCTGATTGTAAGTCTTTAAGATTGACAGTTCAATGAGCTTTCAGTCCACCCCAGTGTTTGTTCATCTAGCTCATACTTCTGTCAGTTTTTCCATGAGGATATTGTAGGGGAACAGTGCTGAAAGCCTTACTAAAATCAAGATAGACAATATTCTGTGTTTTTCTCTCCTCTGCCGGGGGAATTGTCTAATTGTAGAAGGTTGTCAGGTTAGTCAATCCTGATTTTCTTTCAAAATTGCATACTGACTATTTGAAATAACCTTCTTGTCCTTAACATGTTTGGAAGGTATTTCCAGAATTACTTTCTCTTTCACCTTCCTTGGGGTCCTGGTGAAACTGGCTGAACTTTAGTTCCTGGATATTTCTTCTTTTCCCTCTTGAATATGAGTTGCATTTGCTTTTCTCTTGTCTGTCGCAATAGTTATGGCCTTGTGAAGATATTCAAGAATTGCCTTGTAATGGCATTAACCAGCTCTCAGCATTCATGGGTATGTTCCATCAGGTCTAGTGCACTTAGGTATGTCCAATTTACGTGTTTGCTAGACTAATTCAGTTGTGCCAAAGGTAAGTCATGCTTGCTCCTGACTTTCCCATAGGTCTCAGGAACCTGAGAATGCCAAAGCTAAATCTTGCCACTCAAGTCCAAAGCGAAGATGCCATTGAACATCTCTGCATTTTCTCTGTCCTTTGTCACCGTGTTCTCTGCTCCATTCAGCAGTGGTCCCACATTTTTCCCTCATCTTCCTTTTGTTGTTGATATACTTGCAGAAGCCCTTCTTGTTGTCCTTCATGTCCCTAGGCAGATGCAATATCAGACAGGCTTTGGCTTTCCTGATTTTCTCCTTGCATTCTTGGATAGTGTCTTTGTATTCTTCCTGGGCTGCCTGTCCATGTGGCTTCCACTCATATGCCTACTTCTTAGGTTTGAGTTTTGTGAGGAGCTCCTTGTTCATCTATTTAGCCTTCCTGCCGCTCTTGCTTGAGGTTCTGTTCACCAGGGCATGCCATTCTTGAACTTGGAGGATGTGATCGTTGAAAACCAACCAGTTGTCTTGCTGCTAGCAGGTCCCTGACCAAGCCAGAGTCTGCTCTCCTGAGGTCCGGGGCTTTGTCTGCCTGTTTGTTTCGTTCCTTCCTCATACCATCCTGAATTCCATCATCTCATGGTCATTGCAGCCATGACTGCTCCAGCCTTCACATTCCTGGCTGTTTTTTTCTGATTTGTAAGTATGAGATCGAACAGAGCATCTTCCCTTATTGGCTTCTTAATCACTCATGTCAGGAGGCCATTATCAGGGTGCTCCAGAGACCTCCTGGATTGCTTGTGCTTGCCCTTCCAGCACTTGCCTGGATGGTTAAATTCTACCATGATGACTGCAGTCTGCAAACACGAGGCTTCTTCCGGGTGCGGAGAATGCCTCCATGTTCTACGTCCTCATGATTGAGTGGTCTGTAGTGGACACCCATCACAGTGCTGTCCATGTTGGTCTGCACACTAATACTGAGCTGTAAGGTCCCACCTGACTTGTTGCCCATCCCAAGACAGAGCTTCCTGCATTCCCACTCCTTTCTCACCCACTCCTTTCTCATGTAAAAGGCAACTCACTCTCCTCCCTGTCCTGGCCTGTCATTCCCCAAAGAACCTATATCTGTTCATTGTAGCAGTCTAGTTGTGTGAGCCATCCTGCTATATCTCTGTGATGCTGATGAGATTTGTAGCCCTGCAACTGCAGTCAAACTTCCTAATTTCTCCTGTTCGCCACCCTCCAAATGTTAGTGTACAGGTGTGTCAGAAGTATCCCAGTCATGTTGAGTTCACAGAGTAAGTATGAGCTTCCCCTGTGATACCATTCCTGTAGGTACTTTCTTACTTCTGTCCATACACTTGAGGTCACCTTCAACCCTCTTCTGTTGTTTAAAGGTCTCTCTTCTCCACATTAGGCTGGCCTTTGCTTGTCATCCTGGTCTCCTATTTCCTCATTGGATTGTAGCTTTCTTCCCCCCATCATTTCAGTTCAAAAGCTCTCCTCATGACATTGGACAGAGATCCTTTTTCCACCATTTTATGTGGGATTTGGATATAGGGATTCTTATTATGTGATGGTGGCATTACCACAGAATCACAGAATGGTTTGTGTTGGAAGGGACCCTAAACAACCACCTTGTTCCAATCCCCTTGCCACGGGCAGAAACACTTTCCACTAGACCAGGTTGCTCAGAGCTCCATCCAGTCTGGCTTTGAGCATTTTCACAGATGGGGCAGCCACAACTTCTCTGAGCTACCTGTTGTTGTGCTTCAGCTCCCTTGCAGTGAAGAATTTCTTCCTTATATCTAATCTAAAACTGCTTCCAGTTTGAAGCCATTTCCTCTTGTCCTCTCGCTACAGGCCTTTGGAACGTTCGCCTCTCTCCATCTTTCTTGTGGGATCCCTTCCGGTACTGGATAGCCACAATTAGGTCACCCCAAAGTTTTCTCTGGGATGAACAATCCTATTTATCTCAGCCTTCCCTCATAGGAGAGGTGCTCCATCCCTCTAATCATCTTGGTGGCCTCCTCTGGACTCGATCCAGCAGGTCGATGCCCTTCCTGTGCTGGGGACCCCAGAGCTGGGTGCAGCTCTCCAAGTGGGGTCTCACCAGAGCAGAGCAGAGGGGCAGAATCCCATCCCTGGCCCTGCTGCCCACGCTGCTTTGGATGCAGCCCAGGACACGTTTGGCTTTCTGGGCAGTGAGTGCAGGTGGCTGGGTCATGTTCAGCCTCTCTTCCACCAGCACCCCCGAGTCCTTCTCAGCAGGGCTGCTCTCGATCTGTTCATCCCCAGCCTGTGTTGATACCAGGGTTTGCCCTGACCCAGGTGCAGCACCTTGCACTTGGCCTTGTTAAACCTAATGAGATTCCCACAGGCCCATTTCTCGAACTTGTCTACGTCCCTCTGGATGGCATCCTGTCCTTCAGGTGTGTCAACTGCACCACTCAGCTCAGTGTCATCTGCAAATATGCTGAGGGTACACTGGATCCTTTTGTCTCTGTCATTAATGAAGATGTTAAGTAACACTGGTCCCAGTACGGACCCTTGAGGGACATCACATGTCACTGATGTCCATTGGGACATTATGTGCCTTCAGCGTGGACAAGGTTTCTGTGCAAAATTGCACTGTTTATTCTGTCTACAGGAAAAAGCTCCAGGAAGCTTTCCCGATGCTCTTCTGTATCCATTGGTTTATGGTCTACCAACTTTTCACCTGCTCACCCACTCAGACACAGAAGGTGTTAAAGAGAAAAGAGGTTGCTAATTTGTGATAATCAGGAATTGGTTGCTGTCAGGGCTTTCTGTGCTGCTCTTCTGGATACATTTTCACATACCAGAGCAGTTCTAACATGAGCTGTCCCAACTGCTATTGGGTAATTTCTGAAACTGCCTTGTCCAGGAAGAGGAGAGAATGTGTTGTTTATAAGACTTCTGTGGCTGCTCTTCAAGTAACCTGTGCAGATTAGGAGCTTTTGTTTGTTTGTTTGTTTGTTTTTCCCTTGCTCCAGTATAAATCAGTTTCTCACCTTGATCCAAATACGACAGATCACATGGTGAAGTTGTACCAGCAGTGAATGTGTACTTATCATGGAAGGATTTCTGGAGCTTATTAACAAAATTTCATGCAATTTAGATTACATATTTAAATCAACCAGGAAAATACTGGTATGTAGCTATTAAAGCAATATACTGCACTGATACAAAGGGTCTTTGTGAATTAACTTTTTTGGTTAAGCAGTAATAGTCTTCTCTAAACTTCTTAAACCAATCTTGCACTGAGTACTTTTAGAAAAAATTCTATAGGGTGGATTTAGTACAAGAATGTCCTGGGTTCGTGACACATGCTGACTATAGTCTTTGCAAGAATTTTTTCTGTGAACAACGAAAAACAAAACAAAACAAAA
>VZTE01005137.1:1453970-1601527 GCA_013397775.1 Eulacestoma nigropectus | reverse complement strand
GGGGGGGGGAGTTTTTGCTTGGAGAGTGCTGGAGGGAAGAGGGTTTTGCTTTCACTTCTTTTTATTTCTTGTTACTTTTAATTCTGTTAGTAATAAACTTCTTTATATTCTTTAAAGTTTTAGGCCTGCTTTGCATTTCTTCTCATCCTTATCTCACAAAGTGAAAAGCATGTGATCAAACCACTACACTAAATTGGTGTTTCCGCCCGGTTTGCAAACCAAACCCGCTACAATGCTCAAAAACACTCAGTTTGTACTTCCTTACTATCCTTGTGGTTTAAAATGTTACTTTCTTATCTGATGCCATTTCTTCTAGAAGATGCTTGTAAAATTACGTTTGCGATTCCACACATAGCAGACTCTACTGTAACTATTTTGTAGATTGTAAAATTGCGTCCAGATGTTCATGAACCCTAGACCAGTATAGGATTTTTTACCTTATGTGATGATATAGCTGAAAGCACCTGCATGACCTTTAGAGAGGTATCAAGTTTCATGACGGAATTAAAACATCTGGCAAGTGTTCTATCTGCTGGTTATTACAATTGCCATTTCCTTCAAGACACCAATTTCCAATAACCTATCCTGCATTATGGCTTTTCTTCAGACGAAAAGGAGAGATTCTACCCCAGGTACTTGTATTCACCCAGACCATTTTCATACTGTCTACAAGCCTGAGGGATGTTTTAGCATTCCAGCGTAGCCAGGAGCATACAAGATCCTAGACTTCATCAGCTTGGGGCTGTTGCTACATAAGAGCTTTTGGTGTGAGGACACTTGGGAGCTCTGCAGCCAGAAAACTAGGAAGACAAAGCTGTAGGTAACAGGTTTATATTTGTTGTTTAGGTATCTCTTCTGGAAAATACTTGCAGAGTTGCTCAGCTCAAATGGGGTTGAAATGCGGTGCAGCCAGGGTGCTGCCTATCATCATATGCCTCAGCCTACAATTTATTTTAACTGCTAGGACCATTTTTCACTGGTCTTTGATGCTTTCCTTCTTTTATGTTCTCTTCTTTTGCGTTCTGTGTCTCAAAGGTGGCTGTTGCTACCCTTTTGCCTGAGGAATGCTGGCAGTCTCACCTCTGAGCTCTTCCACCGAAATTCTTAATCAAAGAGTCTGCAGCGTGAGAGCAAGTGTGCTGCCTCTGCCATCTGCTCTACCAAGACCATTGAATTGATGTGTTTGTCTTTCTGTGGTGGATGGACCTTGCCCACTCTGTGTCTCTCTGGCCACAGAGGGGTTAAGTGTCTTAATCTCTTCCTGTGGTTTTGGGGTGTCTGCTATTGGTTACTACCAGTTTGACAAACTGCTGCTACTTTTAAAGCTCCTTTCCCTCCATCCTTTGACTTCCTTTCAAAAACATGCAAAAAAATAAATGCAAATATTTCATGTACTGCTGTTGTTATCAATGCAAACCTTTCAAGGCATTCTCTTGAGGGAAATCAGCAACACCTTATTCATCAGTGTACTTGACAGTAGTCTCACTGGCATGAGGTATAGGGAGGGGGAAACTGCTTGCATGTTTTGTGAGTGGTTTCTATCAGGAAAAACTGGAATTTGCTTTGACTCTAAGCATATAATTCCTGCATAAATTGCTTATTAAGTTAAATGATTAATTACAGCTGGAGCTTTATATAAAACTGAGGAGTTGCAGAGTAAAAGACTTACAACAATACCTTGAAAGCAGTACATGGCACCTTGAAAGTGGTACATTGCAGAGGGAGCTGGAATTGGGCCCCACACTTCCTGAAGAGTCAGCCAAAACTCTGCTTTAATTTTGTCAGCCTTGCTGTGTGGTGCTGTCTGTTTGAAAGTAGTTGAAGTTTGATTTTTTTTATTTTTAAGGTGGAGTTTAACTTTACAGTTGCTCAGTACTTTAAAAAAAATTTTTTTTTTGGAAGTGTGTGATATAAAAATCTCAAAATAAAAAAGCACAAGGGAACTTCTAACTGCTTGAGCTGCATATGCTTAAAGTTCATGAAAAGAGGTATTCAGGGACAGGGTGCAGCGCTGTGTCTCGCATCCTCAACGCAGCTGCTTAGCAGCGATAAGGAAGCAATGTTCTATTCATGCTGACCTTGTTTCCAAAGAAGCCTTGTCCTAAGAACTACTGAAAATAAGGAAGAATTTCCTGTAACATGCTGCTCGTGTTGGCTTTTTAAAGGGGAGTAGAATGAAATCTCTGAGCATGACACATACTGTATCTAACCACACAGGATTTCCTGTGCTGGAATGGAAGCTTAGTGGAAGCCACGTTTTTCTCTTCCTCTTAATTCATTCAGAAAAATAGAGGTCAGCGTCTTGAATTGATATGGCTATAGTCACTGTTAAAAGCTAAAATCAGCAATTGCTAATGGATACATTGTGATGCCAAGAGGACTGCAATGCAAATTTTTTTCCCTTTAACACAATAAGGCCTGTATATATCCTGATTACACATTTAAACTCTCATAAAAGAAGAGTTGTACACTTGAAAATTCCATCTCATTGAAGGTACGAAAAATAATGCATATATTGCCTTAGACTTCAGTGTCTTTTGGTAGTAGACTTTTTACTCTATTCAGAATTAATTAAGCTATTGATGAATTGAGAAAGACACAGAACGACACTTGGATTTTGCCTCTGGAAATACTGAAAATATTTACTTTTCCTTAAATTAAACTTCATTTTATAATACTTTAGTTAAAGAAAATTCCCGGTGCTTTTCCTGTCTGTTGCTCATTTGCAACATTATCTTCCTGGGCGGGTCTCATTGGGTTTGAATGGTAGAATCAGAACTCCTGCTACAACCACAGTGAAAGCTGGAGTTACGCAATGGGTTTTGATAGGATAAAGTGCATATATTTTTAATCCTATTTAAAATATAATCACCCGGTTTGCAGTAGATTTTCAGAGAATGAGCTAACAGCCTGTGCTTAACGGCAGGTCACCCAGATGTGCTCACACTGTCGTGGCTCCATGCAAGCTCACTTTGCTCCAGAGCCAAGCTGACCAAGCAGCCTCCTGACTGTGCTGTCTTAATGGTGAACCCAGAGCTTTCCTGGTACTTCTTGGCTTGGGTTCAGTGCTTTCAAGTTGTTCAGACATTTTTATTCTTCCTTTAGTCCAAATAGTGGTCTGCTGTCATCATGGAGTATGGGTAAGAGTGTGTTTACTGACTCACATTGCTTGTTGTGACTCTGTGCACATCTTCTCCCCATCTACAGCATTCACAGTGGAGAGAGATTAAATCTTCTGTAGCTTTTACTTTTACTCAATAGTCATATTTGTATTGCTTTAATGTAGTGTGAATTTGCTTGGGCTCATGCCCATGCATATTTTTTTTTTTTTCCTAAGAAGCAAAAGGTTTTTTTTAAACCTGGAATGGTTCTGCTTCTCTGTAGCAATTCTGAGACCTATTATCTTAAAGAGCTCTTTTTTTAAAAGGGAAGAAGGCATCTCATGGCAGACCTTCAGTGCTTCTGTTTGGTAATGTCTCCGTACTTCTTTGTTTTCTTCCACAGTATTCATGGTCTGGTACTGCAGGCCCTCAGTGTCATGAGAGCCAACAAGAGCCTACATGGATGGACTCAACCTGCTTTTAAGCACAGTCCTGTTTGCTATACTTTCATGTTACACATATCAGCCTAGAACTTCAGCTGTTTCTATGTGATGTCTCTGCAGTTCCGGCTTTATTTGAGTCAGGATTTACATATGCATGTTACTGAGGGGATACTTGGATCTTGTATGTCTCATTTAATTGATTGAGTATTTTAATATCAAAGCAAAATCATAAGAGGCAAAGTATTAAGGAATTTTTGTATATGTTTTACACGAGGACTTCTTTCTGTGGTACTTCACATATATTTTGATTGTGTACTTGTATTGAAAGTGACTCGAGTAGTGTTCTATTTTACAGACAGATGGGTATTTAAACAGTTTGCAGAAGCAAATAAAACTTGTAGATTTCCATTCAATTGGATGATCTCTTAAATAAGGCAGAATTTAAAGGCACTTCTAAACAATGCAATGGGTTTTTTCCTCTCTTTTTCCACAATCCCCAGATTCTCCCTGGATAATTATTTAAATAAGTATTCTATTTATTACAGAAGTTGGATAGTTAAAGAGGGATTTTGATCTCTTTTGAGTTCACTGTAACGTAGATATATACATACATGTACACATATATGCAACTATTTGGAGTTGCATAGAGGTTGCATAGAAGAAAGGTAGCACAGGTTTTCAAAGTATATTTTACTCGAAACACAATGTTTCATAGGTTTTTAGAGTGACAACAACTTAAAAATTCTATATATCTTGAGCACATTTGAGAATTGAGGTAGTTTTTCAGATTTTCGTCAAAAGGATTTTTCACCTTTGGTTTTCATATCATACTGCGTGTTGTGCTGAGGGTAAGGATAGTCGCATACACTGCTCAGCAAGACTGTAGGTGTGTTGGCCCAGCAGGAATAGTTTGGCAACTTACCTTAAGTCCTGAAGTACTTCATTGATAGGAATAAAGTTTTCTCAACCCTTCCAAGGATCTTACTAGTTTGAGCACCATTTCCACATGTCCTGTTTCTTTGGTCTCCAGAGGAATCACGTGTCCATTGACCAGGTGACTATCCTCTTCTGAACAATATTTATGGTTCGGCACAGCACAACTGAAACTAAAATGCAGTATTTATGGGTCTGCCATGCACTGCTCCTCAGGCTACCATTTCTTTTACTTGCCAGTCACCTATAATAATGCAGCTAAACTTCAGTAATAGGTTTTACCTGGTCTGTAGGATAGCACCTAGTGCATTTATGCTGTATTTTCTGAACCTTTCCGTTTTAGTCAAACTTAGCTGTGCTACGAAGACAGGAGTAGCCCATGTTTCAATTTATGGCTTCTGGGCTTCTCTTTTGAAATTCTGCAAGCAGTGCCAGGTAAAACTTGGCATACTCTTATATGAATTACAGTTTGGCCTTAGTGTAAAGTTTTGTGACTCTGTACTAAGATAGTGTGATAATTATGCTCTGTACCTGCCTTTAAGGAAGTAAAAGTAGTTTTAAAGTGATAATCTGCCATTAGCAACAATGAGATAATGTCCCAGAGTTGATAAAACCTAAAGGGAGATACCTGAATTTACACAGTGTGTGTAAGCCTGTGTTGTCATACTTGCTTAGAGGGAAATTTTGCTATATGTTGCTTACCACATGCACTAAATTTATGCAGAACATCAGTCCTTATTACTCTGGTCACTGGCTTTTCTTTCAGTGAATGAATTAATGAGTTGTGAAGAATGTCTTTGCATCTGCAGGTTGTAAATGAAACATTGGATTGCATATTACTATGGTGGCCTTCCTGTGTGGTATTTGATTGCTCAGAGACGGTATCCACAATTTCTTTTGATGCTTAATTTAAATACATGCATTCCTTTGTGTGTGGGATCATATATATATCTATACACATATACACATATATATATAAATATGATATTTGTAGTATGAGGGTGGCATTTTAAACGGATGGTCATCTTTTACTATGTTTGTGGTAACCCAGAAAACCAGTTAAAAAAACAATCTAGGGATCCCAGTTGGATCCCAATACTTGCGATGCATATGGCAAGCCTGCTGTATCAGCATTTTCTTGACATTATTTGTGTGTGTGCCTGCTGAGGACTGCATTCCTGAAGGCTGTGAAGGGGAAGGTGGGACATGTGCTGACCTTTCTGGGTTTCAAACAGAATGTTACTGAGTGAATATGTTTAATGCTTGCTATGAAGATACTGAAAGGCAGGTACTGAACTAAGTATTATTCCAGTTCACCTTTCTTTGTATTTTTCCCCACTTGTTTGAGGACAAAAGAAATTTTGTTGGAAGCCCGAGACACCTATCTGATAGTTACTTGTCTTCTTGCTTGTTAAACAGTTTATCACTGTTGCCCATCTGAGAAAAGTACATTACCACAGTTATCTGCACAGGAAGGAAACACTTATCAATGCTATGGAATAGACACAGTGGAAAGAAGACAGTAAATACTTCAAATTTAATTTTAAGCCTTTTCAGTCTGAAAATATAAAATCATTGTTTTTACTTTATAGTAGCAATGGTTGTTTCATGTTGCTTGTAAACAGAAAGCTTCGACAACAAACATGTCAGTCTACTAGCAACTGCATCTGTGCAGATACTTACAGATGATTAATGGAAGATAATAGCATATAGGGATTAGTAAGGACATATTGCCAAAATTAAAACTGGAGAATATTTTTTTGAATAATAGATGAAATGAGGAAAGAGGAATCTCTTTGTGTATCTGCCGTGATGTGTGTTTTGTGCCCATGCAGAATAGGAAAAGTTGGATTACTGAACAGGGAATCTTTGATGTAGGAACATGTGGTAAGGATTTAATTACTTCTTTGGGCTAATACTTTGTATTGTACTTTCTTTGCATTTTTACTGAGTTGTTATTGCTACTGTCAATGAAAACAATTGCTAATCAGTCTGGAGAATCAATAGTTTTGATTTGTTTAAGTAGACCAGGATCATCACCCTATATCCGTTTCCAGTTTCACCATTGGATGACCCAGTAAATTCTGCAAGGACCTACACACACTTTGATGAATAACAAATGGCAGGTGCAGCTGGTCACAGATGTTACCAGATTTGGCTGTCTGGTCAGATTGATGATGTTATGTTGAAGCAATGACATGAAATGAAGTGTTCCCTGTACATCTTCAGGGAGCTGGTGCCTGTGAGGTGCCAAAACATCTTTGGCAAGCTGGAGTCACAAAGTACACATGACCTCACTGGAGAAGAGCAAAATTTAATTACATTCAGGGAGGACAGCATCTTCTGGTAGACTGCTTATTTAAAAGAGATGCAAAACTTCCTTCTAGAAATGCTCTGGTTTAGGAGTAGTCATTTTACCAAAGCAATCCCCAGAGTCTACAGCTTGCACCTTTCACCTTCCCTTTCGGACCAGGCAGGAGGGTAGGCTGCAGACCATAATTAGTCATCACAGATTACGCTGTGGTTCCTTCTGTCCCAGGGGACTTGCTTCCCCTTGGCTGCCACCAGAATGCTGAGGCTCTCACATTATATGCTGAACACACATTTATCACAGAGGCAGATGTATGTGCGAGACACCTGCATTGGGCAGATGGTAATCACAAGCAACTTCCAGTTGTGTGCCCAGCTGCGCCTCCTGCCATGGCTGCTGTGTATCCGGATACAGGAATGCCTACAAGCTATGGAACTTAACACTTGTTTCTCCAGACTGTTTTCTCTACTGGAGGAGTATCTAGAGTACTGCTACTGAAGGCAAAAAGTTGGAGGTATCCTGGAAACACATCAGAAATAGCATGGCCAGCAGGACTAGGGCAGTGATTGTCCCCCTGTACTTGGCACTGGTAATACTGCACCTTGAATTCTGTGTTTAGTTCTGGGCCTTTTGCTAGAAGAAGGACATTTTAGTGCTGGAACAAGTCCAGAGAAGGGCATGGAGATGGTGAAGGGTCTGGAGCACAAGTCTTATGAAGAGCAGCTGAGGGAGCTGGGGTTGTTTAGCCTGGAGAAAACGACACTCAGGGATACTGCTCTTTACAAGTACCTGAAAGGAGGATGTAGCAAAGTCAGGGTCAGTCTCTTCTCTCAAGTAACAAGCAATAGGACAAGAGGAAACTGCTTGAAGTTGCACCAGCGGAGGTTTAGACTGGGTATCAGGAAAAAATTCTCCACATTTCTCCACCAAAAGGGTTTTCAAGCATTGGAGCAGGCTTCCCAGGGAAGTGGTGAAATTTCCATCCTTGGAAGTGTTCCACCAAAAAACGTGTAAATGTGGCACTTGAGGACATAGTTGAGTGGTGAAGATGGCAGTGCCGTGTTAATGGTTGGACTTGATGATCTTGAGGTCTTTTCCAACCTTAATAATTCTATGAAAAAGAAAATTGTTGTTATGCAACTGTTAATTTTCTTTCATTATACATTATTTTGAGCTACATCAATTTTGAAGAAACTTTGAAGAACAGAAATCAAAAAAGCTATTTCAATATCACTTTGAAATGTAATATATTTATATATTATGAGGTTTTATCAAGAAAAAAGCTGACAGTCTTACTTAAACAGAGCACATAAAAACAGATAATCAAACCAACAGTCTGCAAGTGCTTCTATACAAATGTCAAACTCTTACAAGCTAATACAAATGGATTGGAGTGTCTGATTTTTAGTTAGGATACTTTAACAGTGAATATTCCAGAGTTGTAATATTGGTTTATATGTCAGAATAGGAGCAGGTTACACCTTTGGAATAATAGCTTTGTGCTTTAAGCACAGTGAAACAGGATAACATTAATAAGTCAAATGTATCAACAGGTGCCTCAGTCCACGTGGATAGAAATTGAGTGAATATATAGCAATTATCCTGGAAATATACCAGCGGTTATAACACAGAATGGTGATAATGATGCAGAATATAGAGGAAGATGAGGATTGCTGTGATGTTAGAAAACAATACTGTGAAAAAAATTTAGTTACTTTTCCATATGCAAGGGAGAAGTCACAAAAGGTATGATGTGGAAATAATGGTCTAGTATAAATGACTGTGTTGAAGAACCCGCAAGAAAAATTCTGATTTTGTACTGGGTCTTCATTCACAATTTATATGCTGAAAAGTTGTAATAGATAATGTATTTTAGTTCAATATTCTCATTAAATGAAAAGGCCTCCCAAAAATCCCTCACTTCCCATTATAATATTTCAGAAAGGAAGTAGATAAAAATGAAGAAACAATGAAAGGCATATTAAAAGGAGAAGCAAAAAGGGTAAAATACATAATCGATTATGGATTAAACCATGGATTAAGCTATTAAACTATGGCTCTGGTTTAATGTGTTCTTTATAAGTGTTCTAGGTTAATAGTATACTACATATCAGAAAGAGTTCACTATATAAATCCATGGTGCAGAATTTATTAAACACTGTATATGATAGTAGTCTCTCTATCTTTTAACAAAGGTGACATAGTTGAGAAAGTACAGAATACATGGAACCACTTGGGTGCAAAGGTGATTCCAGATGACCTGGCAACAAATGGCTGGAGAGGGAAATGGGAAATTGTATGTATTTTTTGCTGAAGTCAAAAAAATAGTTAAGATCACAGAAAAGATGACTAGGAATGACTGAAGTGGCAACATTCTGGAACACATTCTTCCTGGAGCCTGCATAGGTTTGGGAGGGAATTAGACGATTATTAGCCTTCGTTAGAAGTGTCCAGTGTGAGAGGTGATGATCTTTAACCTGGAAAGCATTTGCCAACCTGCATGTTTTTTGGCCACTCGTTGAAAAAAATGTGTGCGCCCAATGAATATGATGTAATTCTGACTTGCTATGTTTAATTCCTTATTAAGAAGAGAATATTCAATTCAACAATGAAAACAAGTATTTAAGGCTGGACAGCCTTGTACTGTGAAAAATGTCACCTATTCAAAAGCTTAATCTTCTTTTTTGAAGAAAGCATGTTTCCTCGGTCTTTCTGTACTTTGGTAAGGTCACTTGCTGGACATGTTTCTTAAATAGACTTTTTTTGGTAGTTGTTAGCATTTCACCAAATTGCCTGAAAATACTGCTCTATAATAGATATGGAAAGGAGCGGGTTCTGGACCTCTTTAGGACAGATCTTCAGGAAACAGCTGGGCTTTCCTTTTAACCTTTTTTTTTTTCTTAAACTGGCCTCCATTAAGTAATTTTGCTGCTATTTGCAGTATGTTCATTACATACTGGAATAGTAAAATTTAGAATACATATTACTTAAATATGAATACATTCACATTTTCATTCCTGAAGAATTTTCTTCCTAAAGCCTGAAACTGTCTTACATTCCAGCACAGACATTTTTCAGGGGCAGAGGTAAAGATTTTTGCCCTGAGCATTCTTAGGCCGATCTGATCATACTTATGTTTTTGGATGACACTTCTTCCAAAAGGTAATGCACATAGCAGCATGAGTCAGTGGCTATTGACCTTGTCATATTAAAAATGTTTGAAAGAGCTTTTAATCTGCCCCAGTGCACATCAAATAAGCATAGTTAACAGTCACTGCCTTTAAAGAACTCTTCGTATTCTCTCAGGAAGGTGTAGATGTCTTCCTGATGCAGGCAAATTGTGTGCACAACAATACTCAGTATTTTTATTTGGAGAATTATTTGTCTTATTTCCAAATGAGTTTAGTATATTATTTATTTGAAAAAAAATTCTTTGTTTAGGGGACTGTCTGCAGTCCAAGGAAGAGTTTGAGTTTTCTTCAGCTGTACTTGTGAAGCTAAAATTATTTATTATTTAAAAAATAAAAAATTATTTATTGAGAAGTAGGTGTATGTGAAGAAGTTGTATATTCCCTTTGCTCGTGAATGTGCAGTTTATCTTTTCAGTCCCTGTGTAAAACCATGATATAATTGAGGTCGGGAGGCATGTCTGGAGGCCATCTAGTCCAGCCGGTTCCAAGCAGCCCCTTAGATGAGGTTGGTCAAGGCTGTTTGCACTTGAGCTTTGTGTACATCCAAGAACGGAGATTTCACTAATTCTCTAGGCAACCTGTTGCCTTGTTTGACTGCTGTCACAGAGAAGACTTTTTCCTTGCAGTTAATCAGAATTTTCTGTCATGCAGTTTGTGTCTACTGGTTCTCCCGCCATCACTCTGCACCTCTGGGAATACCATGGTCTGCCTTCTGTATGCCTGCCTTCCAATTAAGCAGCTGAGGACAACACTAGTGTCTTCTCATGTGTTTCAGTCCACAGTTAAAAGTGAAAAAACATTCAAGCTGCCGTTTTGTTTTCCTGTGGGAATTGTAACATGAAAGTCCTTTGCCTCAAAAGTTCTCTGTCAGCTGAACATTCTACTTATACAAAGTTTTTCCTCCCCTTTTTAAGTAGGTGTAGGCCAGTTGTCAGTTAGACAGTAGTGGAAAGTATAAAGCACTTGAATTACAACTTTCTGAGAATTACAGTTTGATATAAAATTCAGATATTTTCAGCTCGAAGTGTGAGGATGTTTTTCAGGCTCTCTTCCAACAACATGTCAGGATCTCATGTGTAAAGCAGTCTTTTATAGGAAAAACTTGAGCTTTGCCATTCAGGATAAAATTTGGTTTTCACTTAAGTTTGCCAGAAAGCTTTTAAGCAGATGTTTAATGCATTTTAATATAGCTGAATGCATTTCTGCTGCTGCCAAAGGAATTGTACTCTAGTGTTTTTTGGAAATGATTGCCTTAATCATGGTTTCCCAAGCCTTCTGGAAGTTCATCATTTGTGTATTCTAAGTTATGTCAGTTTTTGATGTTCCAACCAATTTTGATTATGTTTCAGTTGTTGACTCTTTTTAATAACCAGCTAATTTTTCTTTACTACTACATCAAAAAGTATACATGAGTGTAGTTTATATGTGCTTTTCAAGTATTGAACTTCAACGTTCTTTGGAATATCCAGAAGATAAAACAAAAAGGCAGGAGAAATAATTGTATTGAACTGCAGTATTTGGTTCTGTCTAATCAATTCAAACAGGTTTAACTGCTCAAAACTTACCATGCATAAGTATACACATTGCAGTACTTTTGACAACGGGACCCTACTGCCTTGGTATTACAGAGCAAACATTAAACAAGCTGGTTTTATCTTCTAAGGTTTATAAGAAGCATTTTGTTGGTTGGTTGGAGTATTACGTGATTTAAAACATACAGAATGTTGGTATTTTCAGCTGAGTAAGAAGGAAGAAGAAATACAATTTATTGTAGGCTCTCAAACAGTGAGACTCAACTTGTTCATATTCATAAAATACAATGAGATTCTTAGGGCCCAGTGTTTGAAGCTGATGAACATGGCTTCATGACTATAATTTACTTTGCATCACACCTAGATATGTTTTACCTGGTTTGAGCCTTTTGAAAGGACAAGACACCTTCATCTTCTCAAGCTCGTTCCCTGGAGGGCAAGTTTTGGAAAAAGCTTTTAATCTTGAAAGGTTTTAAAGTGGCTCATTGTGGCAGGAGGAGGCAAACCCTGTCCAGTGCTTGGATTTCCCGCAAGGAATGAAAAGAAAAAATTAGAAGAATTTTCAACTTATTTTTTTATGGGCAACAACATTGATAAAAGTTAATACAGCTAAGGTTAGAAGGACTGTGTGAAAGCAGTGAAAATTTCTTTTCAAGTATTTCTCATGACACACACTGGAAGTGCTCATAGCAACTATCACCAGGGAGACCAGTGAAATCCTGAAAAACCCTGAGGTCAGATGTGAGCACCAGGAGACATTCCATCTTGATTAACTGGGCTTTGGACCAAACAATCCCTTTTCCCCCATTTCAGTCTTTTTTTAAAATAGCTGAAGAACACCATGCCCTAGAATAAAGTAATTTTTCATTGCTGAAAAAAGTTACACAGATACAGACAGTATTACGTAAGGCAAGCATGGGGCTGGCATTGTAATGATGGCAAACCTCAGAGTAAGCTGTCAGGATACCAAATGGCTATAAAAATTAGCTGTAATGGACATAGTTAATGCATATTAGGCATGAGTCCACAGTCTAACAGCTTGCATAATGGCCACCTCCTGGAGGCACTGACTTTTTTTTTCTTTTTTTTTTCCTTTTTTCTTTTTTTTTTTTTTTTTGTAATGGGAGATTTAAAGTAGCATCGGCAAATTTCTGTTCTGGGTACCATGAGTTGTTAAATGCAAAGCCTGGAGATATGCCAAAGAATGTGTTGTTTGTGTTTGTTTTATTCTTAGCTTACAAATTGGGAGGAAGTATTTCACAATACTCTCATGAATATTAACTAAAAAATTATATTAGAAATTCAAAACGTGTAATTGGTAAATCCTGGGACAATTTTTCCATTATTTTTGAAAGGCTGGCTGCTGGATCCAAATGCTTTTTTTGTTTATAAGCACTCAAATAGTGGGTATGGCACTGTTGGTGGTAGTTAGGTATTTTACATTTGTTTTTATTTTCTTTTGGTGCTTTCTTGAGAGAAAGTGCCTTTGCATCTACTTATTCATATCTCTTAGTTGCCTCCTTTTTTTCAAGTTTATAGTGCTTTGTCCAGGGCTTCACTCTATTTCATTGCAGTAAGTCTTAATGTACATTGCTGGATTGAGGTTGATCTGTAGCTTCTGCCAGTTTTATACTTGGGTTCTGGGAAATGCGTAACGATGGACGTGACACTCTGGCTCACTCTCCAGCCAGTCACCATCTTCCACTCATCTGACACATCTTCTGTTTTGTGGCCTTTTTATTGCTGCTTTTTAAATTGAGAGCATTAAATAGGCCAACTGGCATTAAAAGTGGGGATAGCTGTTTTCTGGTATTGATTAACTTACGCATGACCACACTTTTTAATTTGTGTGGATAAACAAAAATGAAGCAGCCGGTCCAGCAGCTCATTTCTTACATAACCTTGCCAAATGAGTCTCTTTGGGCTGCAGCCTGGATCAGTCGGTCTGGCATGTATTGATGAAACTTAGCAGTAGTGGAAAGACGTGGCAGCTGTTAGTGTTGTCACTGGCTTCCCGGATCTGTGGCCGGATGAGCTCTGTGTAAAACAAATGGGTAGAAAAGTCATTGGTGTTTGTTCTGTGGTGGAGTATCCTCTACATTTAGGAATAAATCAGATCTCAGTGTAGTGACTGCTGTGTTTAAGTTTCTGCTAAGAGTATCTTCAAGATTGCTTATGCTGCTGTTAACAAGAGGTTGCAGACGACGTTGTTTGAATGCTGATGCAGTTCTGCTGCTGCTGCCTTCCTGGTGCCCCCATAAATGCCCTGACAAGCTGACAGGATTTTGCAGTTTCTGGGGAGCAGTCGCCGAGCAGCTCTGCTGGCTGCAGCCCTGCTGAACCCACGGCAGACATGGAGCGCGAGGCTCTGGTGGGGACACGGTGCTTTGTACAGGGGTCAGCTGTTCAGGTGAGGCCAGCCCAGGCAGGAACAGTGGTGAGGTTGGCAAGAGGATGGCTTAGGGGGTGAAGGTCTGTGTAGGAACAGGAGACAACTAGTGCTGTGTTCCTAGAGGGCTGGGATACATCTGCTTTCCTTGGGATGGCAGCTGTAAGAAGAAGACATAGTAGAAAAGCAGAATGCCTTCTTATAGAATGGACCAGATCAAATGTCTGAGTCTTTTATCACTTTCCCAGTGTCAGGATGAGGTGTAATGCTAGAGACATTTTTATGCCCATGGTTGCTGGGTTAATACTGAAGGATTTATGGCATTTTACAGTAGATTTAATGCTTATACATCTAAATTATTCAATTTTGGTATACCAAAAAAATCAGTGTAGTTCAGAGCTGTTACTGTCTACAAGGGATGTCTTAGTTTTAAATTAGCAAACTATCTCTTAATATTTTAAATTTTGCCTTAAAACACATAATTAGGTGCCTTTCCAATGCTGCTGGCACCATCATAGTTGTGTTGTATGATATCCCTAGCTGCCTTCATGCTAATCTTAGTTTCAGCTTAGAACAAGGCTGAAACTTCTTACTGAAGTTAATGATGCTCTTAAATCTACACCACCTTAATTCAAGCCTAATAAATGATCGGAAAATTTTCAAGGAAAGAATTGATTTTGTTCTGGAAATCTAGATGTTTTTAATGCTGATCTTTCATGCTGTGTGAAAGAACAAATTGATTTGACCTTAATATTTTATTTATGTAAAACTGAAAAAAAAATCTGAATTTTCAGTACCTTTTATGTCATTTGCAGAACTTTGGGGTTTAGCTGATAGGAATGGATTGTTTGGTTTGCCTTGGGCATTCATAGTAGAACTGCAAAACGCAAGAGTAGGAAATAGCTTTTCATGAGACTTCTGTAAATGCCTCTAATATGCCTTTTATAATGATACCGCTGCCTAGTCTAAGCGAATAAATAGCGTGATGTTTGCTGAGAAATACATCTTGTACCATTTAATATTTTAACTTCGTAACAAAATACTCATGAAAAGAATGCAGAGTTGCATAAGAATATGTTGTTTGCTCTCAATAAGGGGAGGAAATGCTTGTGACTTAATAAACATTTTTTATTTTACTGGTAGTGGTGGAAGTATGTTCTGTGAGATGACAGTCTTCTCATACAACAGAGGAAAATAAATCTTCCATTTCACTAACTTGCTCATAAGACATCAATTTACTTGGCAGGGTTATAAGATTCAGGGAATCTCAAGATGAAAAGAACTGGGTTGGTTTGTTAACTCTGCCTTTTAAGTATCTGATTCTTTTCTGCCTTGATTCTTAGTGAGGAGAACATGGCAATTCTGCAATTAAAAAGTACTAGGCTCTCAGTGTTACCTTACTGATTAATTTATAAACATTATAAATTACTTTACTGAATTAATTGCATAGATTATTTATACGTTCCCAGTTCCGATGGCAACAGCGATAGTTTTGACTTTGGAAGATTGCTTCTGTTTGGATTTACAAGCTGCAGCTCAAGCATTCTTCTTCCCGCTGGTTTTCACTGAAATCTTGCTAGTTAGTTCACCTCCACACTTATTTATAGCAGACTTCATTCTGGCTGTATGCTCATTTTTCTGGCTTCAAATGGTGCTGTATGGTTCAGTGACTGCCACAAAATGCAGATCCTGAAAAATCTTGATTGCTGGGTGGGCAGCAGCCTGCCTGTGCCTTCCTGGCCTTTGCATTTATGCCATGTCTGAGCAGGTGATCTTGAATCCTCCCTATCTCCGGGAGGAAGCTTGAAACTCTCCCACTCTTAGGTGGGACCCTGAGTTTTAGTCCTCCAATGATAGGTTGTGGTTTCCTCACCAAGCCTAATTTATTCCCTAGACAGTGTAATTTTGGTCTTTTTGGAGCAAAAACACACTGGATTGAGACCAAAACCTGTACTAAGTAAGCTTTGGCTTTGAAAACACTAAAATGGTTTAAATGCAGTGCATGTTTACTAAATGTTTGGCCAGCATTGGATAATCCCAGACCCTTCTTTGGAGCTTCCCTCTTTGCTTCATTGTTTCTTGGAGCGCTGACACTTGGGAACCTCTGGCAGCTCTTCCACGCTTTACAGCAAATGTGCCGTTCATCCTGTCAGGTAAGCTTTTGGTCTGCTTGTGCCAGCTTGTGCAAGGCAACATTGCACCTCACTGGAGACAGAGAAAACAAATTCCTTGAGACTAACAGCTTGGCCCATTGTATTTCCATGTTTGCTCTTCCCACAGCCCCACTGAATTTCGGCTTTAAGGCATACAATAACTGCTCTATGAGACGATGCTGAGTCAGGGAGTCTCAACAGCTGGCTTAGGTGCAATGCTTTAACTATTTTTTTCCATAGCGGCCTTCTTACTATTCATAGCTTTGTTGTGTATCATTCCTGTTTCACAGCCTTTATTATCCATCTTTTGAATTATGGCTGATATACTGATGTTCGTTACTCCAGAGGCAGAATAGGATCCTATTATGGCATTTCTATTAAGTGTGCTGGATTCAGACAACACAATGTGTTTTTCTTTATAACTACTTTGCAAAATTTGTGATACTTCTGTCTTTATAGAAGCAAAGAGTGATCTCTGCCTCTACTGGAATTTTTTGAGACCTGTGTCTACTGGTAAACTGCTTCCATCATCTCCAATAAAATGGGCATTAATAACCATTGAAAGAAGCCACTCATAACAAAAGCTTAAACACTTGCAGCTAGAACAGAAAAATCACCGTGAAATGTGTGATATGTTAATGTTCAGTAGGGAAGAATTTAATGAGGCACTTGACCACTTGGAGTTAAACTACTGGTGACTCCAAAATGACAAATTACTCATTAGTGAGCTAAAATTATAAAAACTAAAAAAAGGTGAAGGAGGAGAAGGAAAATGGGTTGGCAAGCTGCCTACATAAGGGGAAAAGAGGCTAAGGAGATCATACCTTGCAAGAGTTAGTAGAGCACTCACTGAGGTAAGACCTCAGTACCATCCTGCCGTGGCTGGAGATTGTGGTTAAATCCTTTGTATCAGGTCTCTGCAGATCTGGATTTCTTTCTCAGCTCAGCTGCATGGTTTGAACAATGTAAAGTAGGGATGGTACTTTCTTTGTGATTCTGCTGGTGGTAAACTTTGGGAGAATGTTGTGTGTTACTCTGTATTTGCACATCATTTAGCACAGTGGGGTTTCTTCTCAGCTGGGGTTTCTGTGAGCTTTTATGCTTAAGGAATAAAATACTTTTATCTACTTCAATTATTAAACCACGCGCATCTTCAGAAAAATGAAGATGGCAACTAAGTTTTCTTGTGCCATGGAAATAAACTTAATACACTTAGCTTTTGTATTTAACTAAACACTTGGTACTGAAGAATGTTAGCCTTGAATGGAAATATCCCACCAAATCTTTTACACTCAAAACCTGCTTTGAAAGAAAAAGAGTTTTTAGTCCTCTAATGTAGAAAGAGTTAGGCTATTAAATGATATTCGTGAATCTCATTTAAGAAATAACATCAAGATGCTGTCAGTATCGGTGCACTCCCAGAGTATTCACATCAAAGATATTCCTTGCAGGGGACACTGACTAATCAGGTGAGCTATAGTTTTTTCCAATTGACAGATTAGGCAAAACCTTCTAATTACAGAGTGCAGTAGAAATCTGCCAGGGATGAGAGTGAAATCAAGCTTCTCTAACTATCAACATTCTGTAACTATCAGCATTCTCTAGAGAAAGCCTCTAGAGATGCTGATTTGCATCAAGAAACTCCAGTTCTTCCTCTCTGTAATAACAGGATATCAAGCTGGTGTGTTGTAAAATACAGCAGAAGTCGTGTATCTCCTTTATGAGATCACTGTGGTATATTCTCTTCTACCTGCTTTCTCAGAGTCATACTGGGAGCATAGTGCAGGTTGGATTAGCTCATCTGATGAAAGCAACCAGCTCTGCCTCCATCATGTTACAGAAATGAAGACAGTCCTTGTGCATAATTGCCATTTATAGAATCACAGAATATCCTGAATTGGAAGGGACCCAAGATTCCACACTGGGCAGCCTAAAAGTTAAACCATATCTCTTAAGTGCATTGTCCAAATGCTTCTTAACCCTGAAAGGCTTGAGGCCATGACCATTTCCTTGGAGAGCTTTTTACAGTGCTTGACCACCCTCTGAGTGCAGAACTTGTTCCTAATACTCAACCTGAACATCCTCTGTTGTCCTGATGGTACAGAAGGGAAAGGAACCACACCTCAGGAAAGAAGGTGAAGAGGAATACATTTCCATGAAAACTGCTCATAACTGCAGGAGACTTAGGAAAACCAGTCACTAGGAGGCAGCTACACAAATTATTCTGTTGGCAACAGGCTGTTTATGCCCAAACTCCCTCCTGGAGCTCTCCAGCCTTGAACAGGAAGGAGTTAGGATTTAACGGCAGAAGCATGTACTTGTGCTCAGAGTCATGTGTGCCCTTTAACTCCAGTGCTCACAGGGAATGACCATAAATGTGGCATGTTCTGCAGACACATGAATGACCAAGTTTCCTGTAAGGTGGAGACTGCCAGGTCCACCCTTTCTCCCTGTTAAAGGCTGTGTGACCTACCACAACATTAGAATTGGAAAATACTGTGCTGCTACCCAACACCATACTTGGAGCTTCTGTGATAGGCTTCATGATTCTCCAGTTATAGCTGAACCTTTCAAAATACAGTGTTTCCTGTAGAAAATCAGCTCCTAGCTGGTAAAAATCTTTGAGAGATGTAGAAGCTATTCTTCTTCCACTTTTAATATCTGATTGTATTCAACAGTTGCCCCTGAGGTGCCTGTGGCTATGCTGCTTCCTCATATGTGAGGTAATAACTTGGATTTGTTAGGCAGCAAGTGTTCAGGTGTTAAGTGTATTCTGTCTTCAGCAAATTCCAAAGAGCATACTGTTGGTTGGTAGTAACTGATGTGTTCACATCTAGGATTCTCAATCTCCTTTCTTCTCACTTTTTGCCTTGGAAAAAGAAAGCTAATGACGATTGTAGTGTTGATGGCCAGAGGCAAGACCTAGTTCTGGGTGTTACTAGACCTTATGAAGTTGAATTTGTTTCTCTACCAGGTGTGAAGGTGAAGAACCACAAGTGAAGACGTGTTATTTCCTTCAGCAAAGAAGGCAGCAGAACTTGGTTTGGTTTCATTGATGCAAAATTGGATCTTAAGTGAACAGTAGTCTCCTCATTCTTACATGTTTGTCTTGGCTTTAGTTTTCATTATTTTCTGAACTTAAATTTTTTTTTAATAATAATTCATAGAGCTGTTTAAAAAAACCCAAACATCAAAACACAATGAGAACTGCAGCCATCTTTGAAATGTTGAAAGAATCATGCACTGGATTTGTACTGGACTGTCAGTGGTGCCTTTTGCAAGACCTGTTGTGTCCCTGAATTGGACCTTGTCTTGGATCTTAAATGTGTTTCTGCATACATGAAAACTGAGATGCTTAGTTCATCTATTGTGAGATTAACTAAATCCCAACACATGAAAAAATTTCCTCTTCCTAAAGGTAAACTTTCAACAAAAGACACCATTACCATTTTAATTTTTCTGGGTTTATGTACTCTATTTTTTTAATAGAAGAATGTCAGCATAGTGCTGCCTAGGACACTTGGAAGTCTGGCTCTTTTCTCTCATTGCGTCACACTGACACATAACTCTGTTAAAACCCAAGTATTTCTGTTTGCAGTCTGGAGCACCCTCTTCTTGAACTGGATATGGGGAGCATGGCCTTCTCCTTTTTGTGGGGGTCAGGCTTTCCTGAGTCATTGACCAACTGAAGAGTGAGTGTGTGTTTCACTGGAAGTGCCTGTAGCCCCGCTGTGCCAGCATAACTATGTTATTCATGTTGGAAATATATGTCTCTTCACAGGGTCATGGCTGCATAAGAAATTTTTATATTATGTGTGAAAGTTTTTGTTGTGGTAACTGCCAGTGGGATTTGATGACACCACTGCTATGAACATCAGAAATAAATTATGGTTTAGAAAATGGGCATCACTTTAGCATTGACGTTCATGCTTGCTTTTCTGACTTCCTCAGTGTAGTGAAATTCTACAAATACAATTATGCTGGCAGTGAGAAGCTCTCTTAAAATTTGAAGTTCTTAAATATGCAAAGCTACCCATCAGCATTCCAGTTCGCCTCTCTTCAACCCAGTTCCCATTTTCCTCCTAAAAGCTTCAGATGGATGATTTGTTTTCTCTCAGCATAAAAGGAACTTCTGTGTTTATATTCCTTTATGCTTCAGATTTTTATCCTGTTTTCTCAAGTAAAGATGTACCACAGGATCCTGCTGTGTCCATCTGTTCAGGTGCCTGCCTTCCTTTCTCCAGCACCTTCTCAGCTGGAGGGCAGATCTCAGCCACATGGATCAGGGGGTCATCAGTCTGAGAGACAGGATGCCTCTGAGAACCTTTGTAATATGCATAGCTGTCTGTAGGAAGGAGGGTTTATTCCTGTTTCAGCTGACGGGTGTGCTAATTTGCTCATCTTTCATTAGCTATCAGGAGACAGAAGCAAACAGGTTACATCACTTCCGCTTTTATTTTTCCCTTTCCTCTGCCCTTGTCTATACTTTTTGCCATTTGTTTCCCCTCTCTGAACAATGCCGCTCTCTTGGGAGATCCTGTTGTTTGTCATCCTGTTATTTTGACCAATACTCTTGTCTTTGCTCCACAGCTGCTTATCTTTTGAACTTTGCTTGCTTAAAAAATTATTGAAGATGCTGCAGGGAAACCAGCTGGGAGTCAGAAAAGTCAATGAAGCTATGAGGTCTGTCAGGAAACAGGAAACCCAGGTTGTACTGTGGGGGTTCTCTGCTACAAGGCTGCAACCAGTGGAAAGTCTAATCCCGCCATCCTTTACTCAAGTGACCAATCCTAGTTCGTGTGCTCAGGCTCTCGGAAGCCAGCAGAAGCTATCTATATTTGTAAAGATTGCTGGACCAAGTCCTTATTTAGAGAGAAAGATGAATTGTTTCTTGCCTTTGAAACTGCTGCCAGCAGAAGCAGACTGCACACACTGAGAAAAAAGTTGTACTTTGGGGAGCTAATCGCTTGAATGTTCAACACATGGCTAAGTGGTAAACTTTAAGCAGATTATGTTTCACTGAATTGTTTTCCCTCTTTGGTTTTTTTTAATGTCGAATATATCACAATGTAATTTATGAAGACATGCCTTCGAGTAGAACCACAAACACTTATAGGGACACTTGCTTCAGACAACATATGGCAAATCCTATGAATTATGCACAGCCAACATACGGAGAATGGAGACAGCCTAAGGAAATGATTAGACTTGTTATCATAGCAGTGACTGTACATTATTTTCACTTGACTGGGAAAAATTGAGTTTTATTCTAGGTTGGGGCCGAGATTGTTACTGCCAGGTGCAATATATTAACATGCATATGAATATTTAGTGGTTTCTAGGAAATGTGTAGGTTAGTTCTCTTCTGTGCTAAACCATGTTTCTGATGTAGTTGCTACAGTCTTGTTGCAAGAGTAGCAGCACAAAAATAGATCTCAATTTTTTAAAGTGTATTATTGTAAAACATAAGTTACACACCAGCAAATATCCCATGCCAGATGGGTGGCTTTCATCAAGTTTGCATTTACCAATTCCTGCTTTTCTTGTTCTGAAGAGTAGATTTTATGTTTTTACACTCAGGTTAATTGCATTGTTCCACCAGCAGGATTTGTTCATCCTCCGGTGGAAATGTTATCAGTAAAATGCTGATAATGCGGAGTTCGGACTCTTCTGGGGTGAAAGGCCCAAAGGTTTTTAATTTAAATCCTGGCTCTAGCATCTACTTCCTGAAAAAAACTGCCTAAAATTAGCTTGTTACACTACAGCCTAGCCCACAGCGCTTCACTGAAACTCTAGAAGTGCCCATGCATGACTAGGCATCCAGGACATTTGGGCCAGCTGTAGAAGTCAGTAATGGGTGGCCTTGCTGCTCCCAAAATTTCTATTACAGTTAAAAAGAATCTGGAGGTGACATTTTAAGTTTAGATGGTTGCAGTTTGCATTATAAAGGTGAACACCTTCTGAAGCTTCAGCTGTGTGATTCAAGTATTTCAAAACCACAGAAACAGAATTCATAGAAAAAAATTACCGTCTTTAGCACTTACTGGTTTCCAGCCAGACCTGCTGTACACTGGGAACCTGACAGAAGTTTAAGCACCAGATTGCTGCTCTCAAGCCTATCTGGAAGGCACTTGTGCCATCCATTATCACCTCTTTTCTGATAGCATTAGCCATTTAATTCTTCCCAGACTACTAATACTTAAATAAGTTTTCTTCAGGCTCTTAATTAGATATGTTTCCCATCCCACTTTCTCCTAGCCAGCCTCCTAGGAAGTGCTATGTGATGACAATGAGCTAAATCATAATCCTTACTCCATGTTAACAGTCTTACCACTTTTGCTTTCAGCACTCTATATAGTAGGTATATGAACATGTGTTGGCTAAAGATAATAAAGCATCTAGTTTTTACACTGTAAATCCATAAAACTCATATGATTCCACAACATCAATAATGCTTTCTGGCTTTACTTTTCCTGAAGATACCTGTCAGAGCACAATATAATAGCTTTCACTATGGAGAATTCACTGATGCTTCACAATATGTATCTGCAAAAAAATTACGAAAAAGCTTTTATCTCTTTTGTGGAGGAAGAAGAGTAAAGGATAAGAAGTGCCTCAGTCAAATGATGAACAACGTTATTAGTTTCAGAAGAGGAAATTTATAGGTAAATCTTCATGTCCTTGTGTCTAGGCCATCTGGTGAAAGGTATTTATCTGAATGATTCTCTTTCTGAAAATTCAGGGCAACTTCCTTTACGAGGAGTTGGAGTGAATATGACTCTTCCCCATTTGAAATTATCAAGATTTAGAGCAGTGCTGCCTTTCTCTGTCTAGGTTTATGTTGAGGTATTTGTGCCCATAATGATGTGCAAGACTGATAGATTTGGATTTCACGTCCAGCTGTAGATGATGTAAGTCTTAAAAGATGTTGAATTTATTCAGCGTGATGCCTCTAAAAATTGAGATCCGCGTTTTACTACAAGTCTGGATGTTTTCAGAGTTTTACTACAAATCCATAGTCTGGGATCCTGGATGGTTTTGCTTTCTCGTTCATCATATCAGCATCTGTAGAAATGAATATCCACACCACAGGAAGATCAGGCAGTTCTGCCTTTTAGTATATTGAACAAAATCCTTATACAGTCAAAATTTAGCATAACATTTGAAAGATGTAAAATCAGAATAGAGTATCTTGATAATGTCTTTTAAAAAGCTCTGACTGAATCAGCCTTCTCCTGTGTTATGATAATGCGGTCAAGATTTTCTAAGAGAGAATTTATTTCAATGTCCTTTCAACCACCTTTGCTTTTGTCTGTTGCTCTGACACGCTTGCTGAGCTTTGACTAGCCTTAGTTCTGCATCTCTTGACATTGATAAGAGTTTCTAAAATGGAGTTGTGCTTTTATGGTAATATTTCATATTAAATACCCTGATTATTGTAAAAAATACATACAAGTTTTAGGATATAAAGATGCCATGGACTTGGAAGTAAGTGGACAGGAAGCTTATTTGTCCAATGGCACTCTTACTAAGAGGCGTAATGACCTAGGAGCTACCCCTGCAGCTCTGCTGCCTGCTACAGTGCAAGTCACCAGATAGGCTTGTAATCACAAAAATGGCCTTTCACTTTTGAAGGAAATATGTTTTTCCTCTATGGGAGGCAATGAGAGTAGCACCCTATATTTTAGAGGCATTTTTAAATTGAGAGTCACAGGTGGCTTTGTTTTTGTGAGTCTGAGGATTTGAACTTTGACTTAGGGATTTTCCACAATACTTTCTCCACTCTGAAAAATGTAATCACCTTGTTGAGTTTCTTCAGACAAGTTGAAAAGTTTCAGGAGGACAGTTTAATAATCTTATTTGTAAATCAGAATTGTTTTTAACTGCTGCTTTTCATCTCACTCATATATGCACCAACTCTTTTCCAGATCAAACAGCATTTTTCAGACAGGAAGCAGAAAATGCTAAGGCAACTTCTTACTATTCAGAAGTATCATTTAAACTTCTAGGTAGAATTTTAGACTTGCAGCCAAGATAATACAGAATAGCTACAACTTCATTTTGGAGCCTTCAAACATGAGTAAAGCTACAAACGAGCAAATCATACTGTAAATGTAGCAAATTATACTGTAAATGTATGAAATACTGCCTCACAATTTACCTCAGATATTTTTAAATGACTCTTGTCTAGTTGTGTCCTTCCATCCGTCTGTCTTTCCTTCCTGCCTGCCTTCCTTCCTGCCTCCCTCCCTCCATCTTTCTTGTTTTCAGGCTATTTGCCATCTGTAATGGAACCTCTTGCATGCTTCTTAACAGCAGCACTTATTTCCTCTTGTAGCCCCAGCTGCTGGAAGTAGATATAGAGAGCTGTAGGGCTCTCCTGCTTGTGAACTTGGACAATAAACTGCTAGTGACTAACACACGTGTTTGGTTTGCACACTGAAGGCAGCATTGCACACAATTGCCTCTCTTCATCCTACAGATGTCTGCATATTTGAATTGTAGAAATGGGCTTCTTGACACCCAGAACAAAATGTTTTCCTTAAGGAGCAGGAGGAAGTTATTAGTATGCAGACTCACAGCAGAGCTTTTAAATGAAATGTTTCAAAATTACTGCTAGTATGCAGGTAAACACGTGTCCTGTTTTCTCTCTAACCAAACTGGTCGCTCCTCCTGGATTTCTTTTGCCATCAAAGCCAGGCATTGTGTCTGTCAGCATGCTATGGGGTCAAGCCTATAGCTCACAGGAGGAGCTGGATCGGGTGTCAGAACCGCTCTCACGGCTCCTTATACTGCTACTCAGTCGTTTCTTAAGTGCCATGCCCTTGATTCCTTTGGTAGGACCTCACACAAGTCCTCCTCCCCATGCCTGCCTTAGTTCCCTGTGTACTGCACCAGCATACCAATAGCTGCCTTACTTCATACAGTGCTTTCTTAAAGACAGTGTAGAAGTTCTTTGGGGTATTAATTGCATGTTGTTTTAATAAAAGCGGCCTCTGTGAGTCACAGCAGGTGAGCACCTGTAGCTTGGAGGCTCTCATTAACCACAGGAGACTAGAATAGAGTCCTGATGGCAGGGAGCAGCTGAGGAAGGGGAATTGATTGTGAACTCTGACAGTGAGATGTACCATAATCTCTGTAGCCGTAGGTCCCTTGTGTCTGACTTCCCGAAGGTCAGCAGAAGAAAAGAGGATACTCTGATCGTCTCAACACCTTTTCTCCCTTGCAGTGTGTATGGAGTGACAAAACCACTTTTTCTTCTGCAGTATATGATGGCAGCAAGGGGAGAGGGACCCTGCCATCTTTTTCACTCCCTGGCATCAGACAGGCAGGAAGAGATGAAATGAGATGTGTATAAGCCTTCTCCTCAGCTCTCAGCATGCCCTGTAGCCTGAGAAAAGCCGAGGAGGAAAAAATGAGAGGGAGGATAAGGGACTGAAAGTGAGCTTCCAAGATAAACAACTGTGTCTTTGTAGCACAAAAAGGAGAGGGCCTGAGGGATAGGAAGAATAACACTGAGATCACATCAGCACTGTTACACTGCCTGGCACTTGGCTATTTGGGATATGGTAGATCTGAGCTAGGGGTCCATCACATGCTCCGCTTTGATGACCAGCAGCCAGAGTGAGGTCATGACAGTCACCTGGAAACAAGAGCAGTGAATCCTTGAGGAAAACACTTAGCTCAAAAGATTAGAGGGTGAAATGCTTTTCACACTCTTGGCTTTTGATACCTGTGCATTTCACTCCTGGTTAGTTTTCTCTTTTCATTTACAGCATTGATTCCCGAGGAGTTTTTCATCTTTGTTGGGGAGTATGTTTTTAACATGTCAGAAAAACCCTCCAAAACCCATAAAGTTCAAGTCACGGGGTGACTCCCTCTAATGGCTTGGAGATTGACTGAGTTGAAGTTGGTGGTGTTTCTTTAAGATTGAAAATGATAGAGGAAATCAAGCCAGGCCAGCTGAGCTCTTCGGAGAGGCAATGCTGGGAAGATTATCACCCCATTAGAGCTTCTCATTCTGCCATAGTTGTGGGCTTGTCATTACTGTGGTTTTCTAGCTATCATCTTACACCTGGAAAGCATTAACACAGGATTCAGTTCTTGTAGAATCCCTTCAAATGCATTTGTTTGTGGAAGTAAGTTATCTGTTGCATTTGATGTGACATAATAATTATAATTCCTTTCTCCTGAGACAACTCCTTGTTTTGTTCTTATGAATGCTTTTTCTGCCACAGCATTTCCTTTCTGATATATTTGTTTTATAGTTTTAAGTCCTGTTGAGCAAAGGGATATTTAGTTTTGTTCCTTATTTAATTGTCATAATTACACTCTTTGCTGACTAGTATGTTCGTAGGCATTCATAACTTCTTTTGTGTTAGCATTCCAACATCAGTTAAGTGCCTCTGATCCGTAATAAGTGCTGGCTATCATCTTCCATGGGGCTCTTAAGCAGTTGCCTTAGAAAGTCAAATATATTGCATTCTATCCCTAAGAGAAGAAAAAACGAGTTGGAAAGACCAGAAGCAATAAGGGAAGTGTTGCTGTAGTCAAAAAAGGTATCCCAGTGGTGCAGGAGAGGTTGTCTCAAGTCAGTCTGATTTGGTGCACAGCAAGGAGGCATATTTCTGCTTCTTCCGAAAACAGCAGTATGTGTCCCTGTCTAGCATATCTCTAGTAGCCAGCTGGTGACCTGGCCAAGCTCCTACTTGACAAATCTGTCCCTTTCATGCATTGATGCATGGGCTAATGTTGTATCCAACCTTTCACTAACGGGAGAAGCCCCGAGCAATGCCATGGATCGATGTCCTACCGCTTTGGGACTAGCTGTTTCAGAGAGCCAGCTCATGTCATGGGAGTCTTTTCTCCCTCTCCAATAAAAATAACCAGACCTACAGGATATGGTATTTCCTTTTCCTCATAGTGAATAACATCCTGACACCTCCATGCCTCTGGCTTAATGTACACATGAAGAAGCAATTATATGACAGATGGTTTCCTCCCCAGCTTTCTCCAATATTCAATTTCTTCACAGTCCCATGTCCTCCCAGCACTGGCTGATCTGTCCCTTGTCACAGGTGTCCCAGGACCCTCAGGACTGGCAGCCTGCACAAAGGTGGTGGACGAAGTATTCACTCTGGGAGTTGTACCTGCTCCAAATTCCCTGCAGGAGGATTTCTTTCGTGGCTGGCTGCATGAGGAATATTAGGTTCCTGAACTAGGTACTCCTGTATCTTAGTTACTTACTGTGAGTGCTTGCCTTCCAGAGGCATAAGATCCTGTGGATTGCTGCTCTGTAGCACTGCAAATCCAGTAGTGAGGTGGATGTATTAAATGATGGTCTGATCCGCAAAACCAAAAGGAAATTCTTCCACAGGAAATACAGTGAAATGTGTGGTTGTTCCTGCTGCAGGCTTTAGGCAAGAGAGTCATTTATCAAGGAGGAAGCTGTATCATCCTTCTTGTTAGTACTTTACACATGCATTTTCACTCAAGTGCTTGACAATATCCACTGTACTTTATGGCTGACAGTAATAGAAATTGCCCCTGTGCTGTAGGATTTGGACTGGAAGCCAGTGAGCCCTTGGCATTAGTGCCATTACTCTTGCCAAGATATCAGAGCATCACTTCTAGGGAAATGTATCCTTGCAAGTATTTCACCGGGGTGTCTAATGCATAGCTGACATGTAAGACAGTGCTTGTGCCAGGCACTGTGAGAAACAGCAGAGCACATGGCCAGATGACAGTGTATCATGCAGGGCAAACAGGACTTTTCTTACTCTTTTTTTCCTGATGTGTGTGACCACATATCTGACTAATTTAGGTGAATTTTGGTTCATATGCCACTGTGCTTGAGTGCAGTTGTTCTTTCTGCCCCTTCCTGACTCCTGGTATGGGGGGGCTGCTGCTTCCTGTGTGAGGTGCTAGGAGAGCTGTGTTCCAGTGTGAAAAATGAATTATACTGAAACGAATGGTTTAGAGTCATCAAACCTTTTTGGAAAGGGGATGGTTTCTCTGGTTTCCCTCTGTCAGCAGTGAAGAGAGCAGCAGCTCTCCCAGGAGCAGACCAGAGCACATGGCACTTGGCTGTTGCTCTGAATCAGTGGCTGAAAGAGAAGCAGGGTGGAAGATGAACTCTCCTAGGCGAGAGTGATAATGTAACCCTATTATGAGGGAACCTGCATGGATGGAAAACAATCGTTACCCTCAATTCCCTCACCTGATTTTTTTTTTTTTTCTGATTGGATTCAGGCCTTGGTCTGACAGATCATGCAGCCTCATGTGTCTTATCTCTGAAGGGTCTAGAAGGAAAGAGGGGGTGAGCAACCAGGGAGAGGAGGGAGGGTGGGCCATATATTTCCTTAACAGCCCACAGTTAATCAGCTGAGAGAGATCAGCCAAAGCTTCAGTCCATCTGCACTTCAGGTCCCATGACTCTTCTGGTTTGCAATAGCCTTCTTAGCCCCCATCATGTGTTCTTGCCTTCCTACTCTTACAATGGCAGCACTCTAGTTGCAGTGAGAGCTGATATGAGGGATAATCTTTTTTACCTTGTTAATTTTTAGCGAGATCAACACCCTAAGCACACATAACACATGTTAGCACAGATACGCTGCTCTCAATCCAGCTTAGGTCAGCTTAAGTTGCATCTCTGCAGTGTGCAAAGGGTAGTCAGATGGAGACTGTTTAACAGCAAATGCAGAGATAGGCAATAAAGTTTCTGCTCTCTCATAACACCAAATTTACTATAACATTAATAACAATTCTGATTTTGATAGTGCCTACAGTAAATAGGATGTCTGTTGGATTTTTGTTCTGCTGGATTTCCTTTTTCCTCGAAGAATCACATAGATCTTGCTTCCAGAACACAAGGATGCACTCATCCTCCCCCTTCATTGCTTTATCTGAATGTCAGAGCTTGGATTTGCCTCCCTGCTGTTGTCTGCGGTCAGCTGGATTTTAGGCAGTGGTAAGTGGCCCATGGTAGAGAAGCCATGGCCAAATACAGTCCTGTCAAACTGGAAGTTTTGCTTTTATTTGCAGAACCACTCTTAGCTTCATATTGAGATAACAGTCCTTCATTTAAAAGTGCTTTCTAAATAAGTACTTTAGGTCCTTTGTAACAATCAAACTTCTTACTGGAATGTCACTAAAAAAAACCAAGCAACCCACTTCTTTGCTCTTTTTCTCTCTTTTTTTTGAAGGAAGTTAAAAAAATTTAGGGTCCATGGGGCTCTTAAGCAGTTGCCCTAGAAAACATTTTGGAACAGGTGACTAAGTTACAGGGCCTTGTTGAATTCCGTCACAGAAGAAGGTAAAACATCTTCTCAGATCACACGAGTATCTAGTGAAAACTGAGAATAAAATCCCTATTACCCAGGTGTTGTGTTTGTACTGTCTTCACCCTCACTCAGGCAGCTCCTGTCTTCCCTGCATTAGTTCTGGGGTGGGATACTTAATGCTAGCAAACCCCACATTGTTCCTCTATGTGCAGCATTTGTCAAACAGTGGTTTGAGATTTAGATGGACACGTTTGATAGAAAGGTCACCATTCTGTGCCACACGAGAATGAGCACGACCGCGCATCCATTCATTTCATCAATACTGCTGCTGTTGTGAGCTGTAAATGGCTTTCTAGACCAGACCTTAACAATGGATGTCTCATATTGAAGATGGTGCAATATTCTGTATTTTTATGCCAAAAAGGTACAGTTTTCTGAGCTGACCTGGCCGTTACACTATTTTTTCTGAAGTAGCACACCTGTATTGAGATGTTTGTCTACAATCTTTAATAAGGAATGTCATTAATGTCACAAAATCTTATTCTGTCTTTTTACAAAAGAGTTTTTCGTTCTTTCAGTTCAAAATCTCATGTATTCATCCAGCAGATTCTCCTGTCCTCTGATGCTCATCAAATGTTTGCCATATAAGCTGCCTGCAATGGAGCAAATGATTTTGCTCTGCCAAATTTATTTTTTAAAAGCCCCAAAAACATATGGGAAATACAGAGGGAGCATATGCCTGCAAAGTAAAACATCCTGGTAAATAGAGAGGAGCATCCTCAAACCAGTGTGTTGTACATGGCTGTCTACAGTGTAAAAAGATGCTGAAAGTATTTTGTTTTGCCCCCAAACATTTAAGGTTCTTGCTATCCCTCCCTCCCTGCATTCAGAGAACATCAGCGGAGGTTCTCGAGCAACAGCAGCATTTATGAGAATGTCTGTATCAGGCAGTGGGAATACAGTGAAGTCATCCAAAAACCGGTTTTCGAAAGGAGACCTGAAACTGTTACCAAGGTAGTTTTGGATTCATTTGCTTGGGAGCACCATCCTGAAGTCACCCAGGCACAGAGGAATCCAGAGGAGGGATGTGGGTGGTGTTGAATCCAGCCCAGATCAGAGGCAGATGTATTTGGCATTATAGGAGCAGTGACTGGCCAGACAGTGTGTTCTCTTACCTAGCTAACAAGTGCAGGTCTCTAGTAAGACCAAGTGTCTGAGACATGTCACCCCACTGAGCTGATGGAGTATGCACTGCGTGGCAGCCCAGGGAACAAGAACGGCACTTTTTCTTATTGTATCTCGGTGAACAAATGCATAGGTTTGAAGGTGCAAGTTGGAAGAAGTTTGGCACTCAGGAGAATGCTGACAGTCTTGTCAAGTATTCCTCTGCAAGATGCAGCCTGGCTAACCCTCTGCAAGGCTGCTTATTCTCCTGGATCCACTATTGTTACGTCACTGAAAGCTTTTATTTCTTGCCTTAAATTTCCTTTGGCAGCAGTTTTTTAGGTGTTTTTACTTGGGGATTTAAATGATAAAATTTCTGTCTAAATCAAACCGACTGATGACATATTTAAAAATACCCCCAGGATTTCCTTCGCACAGGAAATGGCAAGGTTTGGAACTTTCATTTACATCTTAATTACAAGCTTTTTATAAATTAAAAGACTGAAACTTTGCAGAGGAGGGAAGTTTTTAATTAAAATCATGAGGTGCTTTGGAATTGGAATATGTTTGTTCTCCTTTGTTAAATCAGAACGCTTAAGGGCTTTCCTGATTACTTCTGATTTTTTTATTTTACATCACCTCTGCCTGCACTGTGGTTGCATCCTCATGGGTAAAGATAAGCTTTGAAACTATCTTTCCTTTTCCTGCACAACACGGGTGCATCTGCAGCACTGCCAGTGGTACTGTCTGCAGGAGTGAGTGCAGGAAGCACTCAGGAAAGGCAGGCTCTCCAGCTTGGCGTTCCCAGCAAAACACCTGGGGGATGCAGGCAGGTTGAGCTGAGTGACACCCTTGATACAGGACAGCAATGAGGAGGTGCTTTTGAGAGGAAGGATTTTTTTTGAAAGTTCAAAGTGTCCTGCCCTGAAATGGAACTCTGGTGCATTTCTATCAAAATGCTGGTTTTATGTCTAGCCTTAGTGATGATTCAAGAAACAGCTAATTATTCATCAGAGTTAAAATGTTGCAGATGTGCTTCTCAGTCAAAGGACGTGCAATAGGTCTTCAGTTACCATCTCATCACGTTGCCTCCATCAGAGCCTACACTAATTCTGGGTGGCTTTTCCGCCCACTCTGAGGAGCTCAAGCAGCTTGTTTGGCTTGAGTATGAACTGCTTGTAGGTCTGCTGGAAAACTTGTTCCTAGCAAGCTGGCTTACAACCAGCTTTTTCTGTTCAGGCTGTTGGCTTTTCTGATCTGAATCTCCTTCAAGAATGCCATATACCTGTGTGGTTAGAGGACTCTCTGTGGAAAGTAGGAAAAGCTTGCTTGGCTCCTTGGGAGAAGGAGGCTGAGCTCAGCAGCCTGGCTGGGTACCATGTACAGTGATCTTCCAGACCAAGGGAGGCTTTTGCCTACTCGTGTCTCTCAAGCAATTTTGTAAATAGAGCTCTAGGGGAGAAAAATAAGTCTAGTTGTAACTCCTTGGTAGATTTCTGTAGATTTGCAAGCAATTTCCACATGATTTACACAGTTTTGGGCAGGATTGTTTGTTCTCCAAGCAAATTAATTTTGTTTGAAAGTTGGGAGAGGGGGTTCCTGGTGAGTTTAGCAGGCTTCATCTAGGTGTTACAGTTCTGTTGAGTCTTCTGACAAGCCTTTCTTCATGCCTGAAGTTATTTTCTCAAAATTTGATCTCATTGGTCAAAGCCAATGCTAATTTGGGATGAAACTGGGTTTTACAGACAGGGAAAGAACCATTACCTGGAACAGTGCGTCAGAAAGGCTTAACTTGCAGAACGCTTAAATACTGAGCACTTACTGTCTTTGCTTTTCGTTCTAGGTAAAGAGTCTATTTTTTCCTTCTGTCAGCATTTTGTTCCTTCAAAGTAGACAAAAGTAAATGTTACTCAAACCCTTTTCACAGCATCTCCTGGCTATCTTATTCTTGTTCTTCATAGCCTGAAAGTTTGTGTAAACAAGTAAAAATACATCTCCAAGCTTTTTGATGACACCACTTGTTTAGAGTTTGTAACTTGCCTTTGGACTCCTGTCATTTGGACCTTGCTATTTGTAGTAAGGGTGTGTTTAGAAATACAGTGTGGGACACCAGGATCATAGAGTTTCCAGCCTTGTGCAAAGGTGGAATGAAATTTATAGTAATAGTGTTGTACCTTTCTGAGCAGTATTTCTGGACTTGCCCACAAACAGGTCGTGGCAATTGTAGAGTGGGGAGTCACCCACCGGCTGCCGTGGTTTCACCATTAGCATTTGATGTGTGTTGCCTGCAGTCTCATCTGAGCTTGGCACTGTGTTCAGCACTGAGCGGGCACATGGTAAGTGGGACGTAGGGGCTGGGTTATAGATCACTGTCCTGAGGAAGGGTCAGCTAGTCATGAAATGATTGTTGTTTTATAGAGAAGCCACAGAGGAGGTCTTTCAGATAATACCCAGCTTGGACATGAGTAATCTACAGTTTTAGACTGAGTCAACTGGGACAACTTGAACTTAATGCACGGGTAGTCTTCTTTACTTTGTGATTTTTACGTGACAGGATTATGACAGATAATCACCAAAGTGACAAAGCAGTAGATCAGCACTAAGATGAAAATGTCTGTCCAGGCAGAGAGGACAGGACTGATGCTTCAGTAAGCACTGACGCTGTACTTTGACAGACTAGGTGCAGGAAGGAGGTTGCAGCAAAAATGCATGTTTTGCAGAAACTGGAAAGAATAAATGCTTTTTAACTGGTTTATCTGTATTTTTGTGCCCTTTAAGGTTTGTTGATAGGTTTTAAATGGAACAGGAATAGAATAATTTGAGGCACAGGACTGCAGGTAACTTGAGGCAAAGGATTGCAGGTAACTTGAAACTGAAGGTCAGCTGGGTTTAAGTTATCCATCTGTTGATAAGCTTAAGTAACTCCAATGGCTTGCCACTGTAGTTTTCTTTTCCAGGAACTGACCTGGTTTCTCCTTATCTCTCTACCTGTCTTTGTTTTATAAATATTTCTGATGAGAACTTAAGAAGTTTAATGCAGAAGTAGCAATTTCCTTGCCGAGAACACACTGGCGTCTTTCTCTGCTCCCCCTGCCCTTTGCAGGAGATGCTCTCCAGCCCTTTGGTCACAGCAGCAACTTTCAGGGAAAGGGGACATATTCTTGTCAGCAGTTTGACTACTGCAATCCTGGGTTCATCTGGCCTGAGTAGGTGTCCACTGCCACACCTTATGACTATTTGGTGTTTACTTAATCCTTCTGTTTCAACTCTTTTCCCAGTACTCCTGACTGACTCTAACTTCATCTTTGTTTAAAATAAAAAAAAAAAGAGTGGGCCTAAGGTAAACATTTGGAAATTTAGCACTGTTGTAAAACTAGTATCAGGAGTATTTAGACTATTCCTGATTAAGGAAACTTAACTCAAAATGAAGCCTCCTTTGGCAAATTGTCAGAAGCCTGTGATACTCATATTGCTTGCTGACATGTCTGGTTTGTCCTTCCAACTACCCGTGCTTTTTTCCCCAGCTGGTATCCCTTTTTACTGCATTTATTATTTCCAAAAAATTTCCCTAGTATTTTGCTTATGTTTGGACGATGATTTTCTTACAGGATGGAGATTTCTCCATCGTAGATGTCACATCTTTCATTTCTTCACTAAGTTGTGCACCGCCTTCCAGGAATTACCAAACTATATTTTTTCCCAGAATAAAGAATAACTATTTTTTCAGGTTACCACTTTGCCATCCAGCTGCTATGGCTGCTGATGTGATTCTCAGAGCTGAAACTTTGTACTTAGAAACATCAAGACTCAATTTCAGTTTAGCTCGGGAAAGGGTCTAGGAGCTACAGCTACTGCCCTGCCCATTGCAACTCTTCTCCTTTACTCACTCCAGTGCAGCTTTGCTACCAGAATGTCTATTTCCAAGTAGAGATAGGCTAAAAACATAGGCAATAATAGGGGGTGTATAGCCTTTTTTAATAAAGGAATTCTGAACTAAGCATGTGAAGCATTCATCCCTTGGCTGTTCACTGAAGGTGCCCAAAGTGGCACATCTGTTTCCTACAGTGGTTCTTGGTGTCTTTTCTTCCGTAGAGCAATCATCAGAGCCCTGCTGGAAACCCTAATCACCCATATGTCTGTTGGAGAGAAACATTTGTAGAATACACAAAACAGTGAATTAATGCAGAAAGGTGATACAGATACTGGGTTCTACAAATCATCAACTTTAAATTTTGTTGGTTCTGATATTCCATCTCATTAAAAAATATGGGAGTGATATTTTTCTTTTTTTTTTTAACTTTGAACAGACTGAAGGCTGTTTCCAAGGGACCAGGAAATATGCAAGTTATTTTAGCCCAAAGTTCATTCATTGCAGGTACTATTCTTTATCTTACTGTTGAGCGAGTAAGCAACAGTTACCTACAGTCTCACGGGATGATTTTTTCTATTCCCATTAGCAGGAACCTCAGGTGGTGGGGGCTTTCTTCTCCTACTGTAACGACTGAAGATAAATTTAATTAAATGTGGTCCATGTTCCAATTTATACCTCCCTGTAGCAGGAAGAATCTGGTCTGTGACACTGAAGGATTTGTTTTTTCCCAGCTGCTGTTAGGGAAATTTGAGGCTCCGAGTAATTGGGTTCAAACTTATCAGAAAACCTTCCTTTGTGGTAGGCATTTTATTTTCTCACTTAGGCATTACACCTTTTACCAAATCAGAGCAGTACATAGACAAATGTGTTTGAAGCGTGGCAGAATTTATATAGTCTTATTAATTAGGTCACATATAAAAATACCTGTCCGTTACTACTACTCATCTAATGGTTATAATCAACCAGTATGGTGATTATCTGATTATCTTTTTTACACTTACTAGTACTCCCACAGATAGAAGTAATTCCATCATGATAGGGATTATTCTTTTGTTTAATTAGTAAAAATACAAATTTTCTTTTCTTTTCAAAGTTAGGCATATAGAGCTTTTTTTTTCCATTCCCAAAATGTGATGTCCTGTTTCTTAAATCCTCTATTGAGTCAAATTCAGTATTATTTGCTATGTGAAAATGAGACAAGACACTGAAATTTACTTTTGGATAATATCGTAGTCATGCTCAGAAGACCAGTAATCCCTCACTGGGGCTTTGCTTTTGCAGACTTAGGCCAAGTCTCCACTAAAAAATTAAGCAGATCAAGGTCCATCTGGTCTGACAAACATACTCCTCAGCCAGACTTGCACTTTTACAGTTATATCTGTACAAGAAGTATGAAGCGTAGTGATAGAATTTCATTCGAAGATTTGCTGGGTGGTAGATGCCATCCTTCACTCAGCACTGAGTGGGTGAGTGAGGAGCTCTAATCCCCCGCTGCCACCTCACCAATGCAGGGCCGTGGGGACCACCCCTGGTCTGTGCTGGCGAGGAGGGCAGGGGCTAATGCTCTGCCCAGAAGTGTGCCAGCATCCAAAGCAGCATTCTTTGCCCCACTTGGTGGGCTGAGGCAGACAGGGCCTTAAGTAACTACAAGGATGTACGCAGGTGAGTAATTAGCGTAGGATATGTCCATAAAGTTTAAAAACTGGTGTTGGAGGCATCTCAGTGGCATAGCTGTTTGTCTCACTGAAGAAGAGCAGCATCATGGATCTGTTGCAGAAAAAAATAGTACACATTTATTTTAGAAGAAAAACACAAAGGTGCTCAATATATTAAGTTGGGGGGTTGGAGTTAAACGTATCAAAGCTAAATGAGCAATAGTGGAAGTATTTTACTGTGTGTTAGGGTGGACTGAAAAGGAATATGGGTAAAATGCTGGCACACAGCACAGATTACTGTTTCCTTTTTGTGCTTAACTGCACTATTACTTCACCTTGGGACTTAAAGAGCTGTCACTGAAAGTCATGGCGGGGTCAAATGCTTGCTCTTATTTATGGCATTCACCAGGGTATGTGTCATCCTAAAAATGTTTTATTGACCTCCTAAAGATGTGCCATGCATGGAGAATCATTTTCACAGGATGTAGGGAGGGCATTTTCTCTAGTTATTAATTTCTGAGTCTTATCACAGTGATAGTTATCAACAGGAGATGCCATATCTGACTGATGTGCAGATTTCATGACTTTCTTGCTTATTCTGCTGCTCAGGAGTTCCTGGCCTGCACTTCTACCAGCATAACTCTTCATCTTAAGAGCTATGTCGCCTGCCAGAGGTTCAGAATAATTAATATTTTTGTCAAGAAAAGGCACATCTCTCAACATCTCATTTCTAGAAGAAGCCTTTCAGATGTTTTCACTTGTCAGCTCTCCACCCAAGATACTAAGAAGGAAGGAAGGGGTTTATTGTGACAGATAAGTACAGCTTAACAAAATGAAATGGTGCTGGTCTGGATGCAATCTGTACTCACGTCTGTATGGTCAGGAGGTTTCTGCTTCTCTGAAGGTAAAGGGTGTGTGCCCACACTAAGACTGGAGTCATTTCAGGGTAATGTCGGTGGATAGGTGGTGCAGTGTATGTTGCAGAGTGGGTACTGCTGCACTGTCCGGAGGCAGCTCCATCCTCAGCCTTGCAGCAGCTGAGGCAGGAACTCAACCTGATGTCACCCAGTTTACAAGTAAGGAAGCTAATTAAGAGCATTCTGTTTTTGTTACTATTTGGATCCTGACAAACTGAGTTTTCTTTCCTACTGGACCCCCTGGTTTGTGTGGATTTTTTGTCTCATAGAGTGCTAATGCCAATCAGGCCTTCCAGACATTGTGCAAAGAATGTTTCGGAGGAGACCCGTGAGTCATTTTTCTGTTCTATTGGCAGATACATCATTGGTGAGAAGATTAGAAAGATTTGGGCGTACTGATTTCTTTTTAATTTTCTCATATGCCCAAAATTTAAGTCTACAAGGAAAGGCTCATGGTATCTTTAACAAGCATTAAAAAAAGGATGCTCAAAGCCCATCAGAAGCTTCAGAATAAGTTTTCTCATAGATCTTGAAAGTTTAGATGCCTTAAATGGGTTTTTAGACGCCTACTTTATGATCACCTGTCTGCTTGGCAGACAGTTGCACAGACTCCTTTTTCCTCTCCCCTTCCTCCTTCCCTGCCTATCTCTCTCTCTCTCTCACTCTCTCTGTCTTTCCTTGCAGAGCTGATTTGCTTCTCTAGAGGTGAGGCAGTTGGATTTTGGGAGAGTATCTGCTCCCACAGCAGGAGATTAGGGTTGGTCACTCTAATGAAAGACCTTGGATCAGACTGTTGACGCAGAGGAAGCATCTTGCCCTTTGCTTTCTACTCCTCTGGTTGGCAGTGTTTTGACATGAACTGAGCTTTTACTGTTGAGCAAAATAAAGTTCCTTCTCCTCTGAGGGACAGAATTTTTTGCCCTCAGTCCCAGCTCCTGTGACTACAAGGACAGAGTATGCCAGGATCAAGGTTTGGTAGGACGTAGTGCCAGCACTTAGTTATGCGTGCAAAGGAGCAGTTGCCACAAAAGGAGTGGCACTCAAAATGTGGTGCAGGCAGACTGCCTGCTTAAATTCATGGTCGCTTGGCAGTAGCACTGTGGCAAAAGTGTCCTGCCAAGTCATGAGCTGGCATACTGCCCTCCATTTAGACTCGGACTGTAGGCAGCCAAGTGACCAGCAGCTGTGGCTGTGAATAGCAGGAGGGCATTAGTCCAAGAACAACAAGAAGAAAAGCTTCTTCTTCTACGTTTAGAGATTGTCTTGGCTCTCACAGACACGTCTTCTAATTTCAAAAGGATCTGGAAGGTGGAAGGTGCCCTAATGCAGCTGCCCTTTTTCAATCCTGTCCACTGGGATCCCCTAGTTACAGGATTCTGCATGGGAACATGTTGTTGCCCAGTCTGTGACTGCAGTAGAAAGGAGTGTGTTTGCTTGAATGTGTAGAATGAAATTTGCAGCTTCAAGGAGAGGATTTGTTGTTTCTCCGCTCCCTTTTTTTGAGCAGGACAACTGAAGTGACCCGTAAACAATTGTCTGCATCCTGCAAATGGCTTCTACACCAGCTTTCCTGCTAATGGCTGCACAAGGATTGGTTTTTATCTTTAAGGATGCCAAAGTGCTTAAATGAACGTGGTTTACAGTTTTTAAAGGGGTTGACAGATGTCAACAGGGGCTTCAGATTGCTGACTCTTTGTACAGCCCTTCAGATACCAGGCGTGATTCTCGCTCCCCATCCATTTCTATGCTACAGCCTGAAGACGTGATCTGTCACAGGCAACCTCAACTGCATCCCCCAAAACCCCCAAACAAACAAAAAATCTGAAATTAATTCTCTGGAAAATAGCACAAAGTCAAACATTTAGTTTAATGGTGGGTTGTGCATGGCAGAGGTCGCACTTTAAGTGAGGGCATTTATAAAGCTGTATGCTCAATATACTGAGTGAAATTGGTGGGGGTGAGGGTAGGACAAAGTCCAAAAAAGCCCTGCTTATGGAAGCTTGAGGGCATCACTGTCTCTGCAGCCACACTTCTTACGTGGTGAACACTGGGAAGTGATTTCCCCTAGTCTGTCATAGAAGGTTAATGTTAGGCTACAGGCTCATGATCTATTTAAAGGCATTTCTTGGAGGCAGCAGCCTCCAAGATCTTTACTCCAGCATCTCTCATTAGGTGTCAGCCTGGTGGAATTTCCTGGCTTTAGAAGTGGATTTTCCTGCTTGTGGTCAAAGAAAATGGCAAAAAGGACCTGGGAGAGAGTGCGAGCCAGACTCCCTGCTGACCACAGAGCTTCCCTCACCATTTGTCATAGAAATCCTTGAATAGCTTTCTAGCCAAGTCTCTGAGAAATAAAAACTTTCCAGCACTAGCGTCTTTAGGCTGTGTATCTCAGAGACAAGTATTGGCAGCTCAGTCTGTGAACCCACCATTGATCTGATACCTCTCATCATCTTTATCTTCTTGTCTGTTGAGAGGAACAATAATGTCCCTGGGAAGTGTGGGAGCACTGATGGGACATGGCATTAAGGAGTACTAGCTGTGCACAGGGACACCTCCAGGCCCCTCTCAGTGATTCCTGCTGCCGTTTCTCTGCTGGCAGCATCCTCAGTGGGCTGGAGATAAGTGCTTTCTGAAACAAAACCTGAACTGCAGATGTTGGCCAGCTGCATGCAGCTGGACCAAAGCTCTGCTCGTCTTGACAAAGAAGCCAAAACCAAGTCCTTACAAAGGCAGTGGCTAGAATGAAACTGAAATGATCAGTCCCCCCATGCAGCACCCCAGCTTCTAGCAGCAGGGGTAGACATGAGCAGTTCTTCAGGCTAAATAACTGGGGCACAATGAGAGGCATGCACAACTCAAGTGTCTTCAAGGAGGAACTGCAAGATGATTAATGCTGCAATAGCTTAATTATGAACGCATGTTGGTGGCCAGATTATATCTAGGCTGAATTTAAGGTCTGAATCTTTTCCTATGAAATATGATCTGGATATCATTGGCATAACAATGAGGGATATGTGTGTTGATAGCTCACTGGGGTAAAAAAAAAAGACTAAGTGTAATGGTTTAGAAATGCAAAGTCTAAGATACCATATATTGGTTTTAGTGCATTTGATGAGACACTTCTGAGTGTTTTAAAACGAATCTAATTTTTCTCCTTTTTTCCTTTTTTTTTTTTTTCTTTTTTCCGTGAAGGAGACATTTGAAGAAAAATGGGAGGTGATGGGGCTTTGTCTGGCTACCCAAGAGATAAAACCTGCGAACATAACCATGTCTTGTGAGAGCCTCTGTACTCTCAAAGAGTTCAGTCGAGTTACTTGCTTTTGTGATCTTTTGCAGGGTGAGGCCCCGAGGCTGTTGGTATGATTATCCAGTAATACTACTGGATTAATATGTCTGCATAGTTTGTATATTGTAATCATGACTTAAATATAGCTCCTTGCCAGGCAGGGTGAGGCAGCAGGTGGGAGGCTTGCGGTGCAGCCGAGGGGGGTGACCAGGGAGACATGTCCTGCTCTCTGGCATTTTCCAGAGCTTTCACCAAACACCAAAGCCCATGTCAGGGCTGCTCTGCAAGCACGAAAGTTAGTTCCACTTAAACAGGAGTTAAGAGTGGCAGGCTGCAACAGTTCTTGGGGTGGCTCAGGCAGGATGCATCTTGGCAGCAGGTGTGTTGATAGCACCATGAAGCATTCTTTAGAGTTGCTTTGCTCGAGAGTTGGTAATGAGTTTGTGGTGGTCTGAAAGGTCTCCAAGGTCTGAAAGGCTAGGCATAGCCTAGTGCAGCATGGCTGGAGCACTGCAGTGCCACAGGGCAGGGATGGGAGTGGGCATTGCAGTGGGGAGTTCTGCAGCAGGGCAGCAGTCTGCATGCAGTGTTGGTCTGTCCATGGGTTAATTTGGTTAATACCGTGTGTTTACAAGTTGTGCAGCTACTGAGGTCAGGAGGGGGTTTCCTGTGACTTTTTTGGGATGTTTGATGGAGCCTGGTGCTTTGTGTGTGAAGTGAAGGTGAAGAACTTTGTTCCGTGCTGATGTGTAGCCAGCATGATCATTGGGTCACATTGTAGTGTATCTCTCCACAGGTTCCTTCAGGAGGGGCATTGGCCTGTCACTGGTTACATACATGTTCTTCAGGGTAGTACAGTGTATTACTGCAGTGCTATGTAAATCACTATTTGTAGAACTTTACTGTGTGCAAAGAGGTAACCTTGATGAGTTATTTCTGATTATGATTTGGGTGATGTCAGTAGTTCAGCTTCATCTGCTCTGACTTAACTTTCAAAGCAACATAGACAATAGTCTTGTCTCTTTTTACTTTTCGTGGTGTACAGATTTAACCACTTGTCAAGGAAATAAAGATCTGTTGAAAGGTTAGAGTTATATCTTCAAAACTGGCATAAACAAAGTCTAATTTTATACTTAATGCAGTAATTCTAGTAGAGAGTGTCTGTGAGGGCACTACTAAAATAATTTTTAACATGAAAATCTTTAGAAATAAAACTTTATTCAGTTTATTGATTTAATTGCAGTCACCTTAACTGCTTCCTCACTTTGATTGTGTGTGGAAATCTTGGACAAAGTGTAGGGTGGATTTAATATTTTTTTCCAGTTGATGTGATCTCAGTCTTCTGTTCAAGCTGCAGTATAAATGGATGGGATTCCTTTTGAGCCAGCCCCTGACCAGAAAACCAGTGAGCATGACTCGAAGCTGCCAGGAGAAAGAAGGAGAAGGTGTTAACTCATCCAGGGTTTAAACGGGCCTTTTCCTGGCGCAAAATAGCCTGGCAATTTAACATCAGCCACTCAGCAGAGCACCGTAGGACAGCGTCGTCGTCCATTACAACTGGTACCAATTTGATTCTGAATTTAAATGTGCCAGCAAAGTAAGAGTAAAGACAGGCACCCTTCTCTTACTTGCTGCACCTGTCTCTGTCTATGGAGTTTGGACTTCACTGGCTTTGTTTCTTTGAATACAGTGCAGCAGTTTTCAATGCCACTCTTTCTAACCCTAGGGACACCACACATGTAAACTGGTTAAAGAAAATAGCGTTGCCTTAGTGCATTTTTCCATAGCGGTAGGTAATGGGTAGTCTATTATAGTTAATAGTACCTGGACAGTTGTGATTTTGTCATACACAGCTGCTCAGGCTGCCTGCCTGTTATGCCAGTGCTTGTTCTGGGGGTTTGTTGTTGAGGGTTTTTTTTAAAATCCACTGCTCTCATCAGAAAATGGAAATCACAACATTTTCTGATCGTTTTCATTGCCATCTCCTCAGCTTGCCAGTATGGCATTACACATGTTGTTAGTAAAAGAATTAAATGGAGGATAAGAATGACATGAAGGATTGGAAGGAGAACTGCTATTAAAGTCACTTCTGGACTGACTGTGGTCAGCTAGCATGAATGGGATGTACATCTCCCCTTTTTCTCCTCCAGCAGGAGGCCATAGGCTCAGCCTTTTGGAGCCAACATGTTCCCTCTCTTTGCTGAGAGTCAAATAATCAGAAATTACAAATCTTCCTTCATAAAGCTGCAGGCCCCTGAGCCCCTAATTTTATCAGCCTTACTTGGAGTTTGTATATCTCCATCAGCTTTCATAGATCATGCTTCAATTTTGTTTTCTAAAATACAAGTTTGAAGGAAGCCACTATTGTCCGTTGAAAATCCAGACAGCATCAAAAAGCTAAGGCAGTTTCTCTTATTTTATCTGTTGTCCTTTATTCATTGTTTCTTGTATTTCTATTCATATATTCCTGTTTCTAAAATCTTTCTCATTCCTGTTGCTATGGTAAAAGCCTGCCTAAAAAAGGAGAATTATAGCAGCAAGATACACTGACCTACAAAATAATCAGAACACAGTTGCTCCATACAAAATGCTGCTTTCAAAGTAACTGCTAGAAAATCTTGAGTGGGAAAGGGAGATGGCCAAAGTATAGGGACCACGTACATGGATCTGGATTTAGTAAAAACTCCAGCTTATGGACAAAATTGTTGCTTCTGACCAGTGAATCTGTACAACTGGTTTCCCATACACAGGAATTTTCCATGATGGCAATATCAACAGTAGTAGACACCAAAAAAGTGGTCTTGAGTGTCTGTTTCTGCTGTTAACCTTCCAGCTCCGATGTGATTTTCTCCTCTGTGTACATGAATGTCACTGATACAGTGTTGTATTACAGTGGCTCATCCTTGCTGGAGGCATGGTTTCTTTTCCAACAAACTGATTTGAAATGAAGTGAAAACCAAACCATGAATTTTTTGGTTCACCTCCCAGACTATAAAAATGGATGGTCTCATTAATGATTAACACAGCAGCTGGTAGCTCACAGGAGATCTGGAAGAAAATACTGCAGTGTCTCCCTCCTCCAGCAAATATATTGGCTTAACAGTCTCCTGTGCTCGTACTACTTTATTTCAGTATACACATTTGAATCCCAGCAGAGTAGATCTCTGCCTTCACACCTGCTCTAAGATCAGTAAGGATGCATTAGATACTAGATGCCATCAGATAATTTTTTGCAATGTTATTACTACTTAGTGGTTTGCAGTTCTCTGTGATGTAAGCATGACTTTTAGAATGATCTTCTATTTCAAACTGTGCTGTGGGCATTGAAGATTTCCAGTATCTTTTTGCCCACAGCATGATTAGATCATTACGAATCAAGTAAAATTTCACAACAATTTTGCATGTACGTGGACATCACTTCTGGGTGTTTTGCTATTGATAAATCCTTGTTAGAGCATTAAACTGTGTAAAAAATATACACATATTTTATTGTCACAAAGCGTTTACTCCTCGTTTTACTCGGCAGTGTTGGAGTATACTGTGCCTGGGCAGCTGACAAAAGTGTAATGAACTCTAAAGAACCAGAGGGGATCTTTTTAAACTAAGTGTTCAGAATGTGTTTAGCTGGTTAGCACTCAGGAAATAAAAGTGCTAAAAAAATACCAACCAAAATAAAAAAGAAAAACATTCAAAACCCCCAGAAATCTCTAAAATAAAAACTCTACCACTTAGTAATTTTGCATATGGCAAAAAGTGGTAAGAAATGTGGAGGCTTTTCCCTAGTGCTCTAGAAGAGAACTGTGAACATATATTCTCTTCTAAACTATCTGATTTTTTTTTAATACTAAAAAATATGCTACAGTCTCTGGAACCTTGTGCAAATTTTTGAATAGTTACCTCTCAATATAGGTACATGTTTTCCTCTATATTTGCTGTAAAACATGGGTGAATGCATGTATAGTACACCGGCTTCCTCCCTGGCAGAGATGGTGCAGGTACGGAAGCTCACCTGTGCACAGTTACACTGGATAATGCCTCCAGAATTTATCACAAGGTTGTTTCTGTGGTACAGGATGATACAAGCCAGCATAGAACACCTGACAGTCAGCAGGCTGATCCTGGCCCAAAGGGTGCTTGTTTATCCAGCCATTCATCGGGGCAGCACCACCTTCTGCAAGGAGATCACTCCAAGCTGAATGTTGTGCTAGTGCCAGAGGCCAAAAAGGAGGACGGGAGAGGAAGGTGGAGGCTCACCTGAGCCTGGCAGAGTCCTGAGCCCCTGCCACAGCTGTTTGTGAGACAGACAGCGGGTGGGTGGATGCTGGGCATTAAGCGTGTGGTGGCAGAAGTGAGAGCTGCCACTGCTGCATCCCACCATGGCAGCTGAAATCCAGATCCAGCTGGTGTAGCTGTGAGGCTGAGGTACACTGGAGTGTTTGTAATTTTGGTTGGTAACACTCAATTCATTTGCTTTCACTGACCGGAGTGATTATGTGTTTCTCTCATTAGAGATCCGAGCTCAACTCGTTGAGCAGCAGAAATGCCTGGAGCAGCAGACTGAAATGAGAGTGCAGCTTCTTCAGGATCTGCAGGATTTCTTCCGCAAGAAGTCGGAAATAGAGATGGAGTATTCCCGAAACCTGGAAAAACTAGCAGAGAGGTTCATGGCAAAAACAAGAAGTACAAAAGATCATCAGCAGTACAAGTAAGAGAAACTTGCTTGTCCATCACATCCATGTTGTACCTGTTGCTGGTTCAAAGGCCTGTTGAAAATTTCCACCCCTGTTTAGCAGCGTAACAGCTCTCATTGCAGTTGAAGGTAGATGAGTGCCTAAATACTGTTGTTGATGTGGCTCTTTGCAGTTACTCAGGTCAGCTTCTGACGAGTAGTTTCAGTTTCTTAAAAGGTAAGTTGCACAAATATTATCCCTAACCTACCATATGGATTTTAAACCACTCAAAATACAACCAGTATCTAGAAGAGATGCAGAGCCCCAAAAGTGCTTGAAAGCTGTATGCTGGTCTCTAGTGGAGTTGATAGGATTTTAAAGTATCTGCATGAAGGTCAGTCAACATTACAACAACAACAAAAAAGACATTAATAAAGAAACTTTTTTGATTTGTTGTTATAGGTGAACTTTGCTGTGTCTTCACCCCTCTGATTCCTGGAAATAAAGATGATGTGAACGTTCACAATTTAGTGTATCCCTTTAATGGCATAGTGTATTTTGTGCAAAACAAGTGGTCAGGTAGTATCTGGAATACTGTGTACAGTATGTTTTCTGAAGTGTTTCAAGTGCATTGCTTGCTGACATAGTCTCATGTGATTATTTTCCTGACTTGAGCTGATTAATGAATGCATGTGTCTGGCCCTGTTATGCTTAGGGATTTAGAACAGTATTTTGTGTTTGTAAAACTAAAAAATAATTTTCCCACTGTTCACTCGGTGCTGTGCTAGAGATACACAGATAGAACTGTTGTTTTAGGACAAAAGTATTTTCCAAATGCATCTGGCAAATAAAAGGTTAATCAAATACAGCTTGCACAGTTCAAAGAGCATTAATATATATTTCTTAAAATTCTTAAAAATGAGTTTTAGTGACTCAGTGATTCCCTGAAATAACCAACTTGTGCATATGTCACCACTTCAGAGAGAGCCCTGGCTTTTATTCTGCTTGTGGCAAAATCTTTTTTCCTTGTGCATACAAACATCTTTCCTTGTTATTAAACATGTTAAATTCAGACTGGCAGTTGTGCATGGGGGTTATGACTTGAGTTTTGCCTTTGGCTTTGTTCTTGAAGTTCTCTGCTTTGAGAAGAGGTTGCAGCAAAAGTCGCTTTAGTTGTTGGTCCCCTGAGCTGTTCCCGCCATTGCCCCCAGAACAGTCAGGAAGGTCTATGGAATCGGCTTTGGGACATGCAGAAGCAGTGAGGACCAAGTGATATCAGCATGGCCCCTCAGGAGCGCTCGTGTTGTCTGACCTGGCTGATAAAACCCCTTGCTGTGAAGTAACACTGTTAAGATGTCCATCTGAAACAAATGGAGGAAGTTTTCTTAACTCCTGATTCATAGCAAAGCAAAGCACTGATGAAGAAAAGACTTTTGTCTGTTAATCATTCATTGTTGCTTTGATTCTGAGGGTGAGAGCTAAAAGTAGACAATTAGATGGGAATTAAAGGCCATATTTCTAACAATGAGAATAGCTAATTATTAGAAGAGTTGGCCAAGAGTTGGAGGAGTTTCTCCCTCAATTAATCACTGCTTCTGCCTGTTTTATCTTTATCTTTTAACTAAAGGAGTATCCCTGTAAAAGAGAAAGGGAAAAAAAAGAAATGCAAGTTTCTAGAGCAGTTAGTTGAAAGGCAAACTTGATACTAAAATGTCGATAAAAACAGAAGAGAAATTTTATAAATACGTTTTTGTTGTCTGTGAAACAGTTGCTGAACTACATGTATTTTTATTTTACCTTGTGTAAAAGAATTGAGAAGTCATCTTTGATTTCACTTTTTGATATATTAAAGCTGGGAATGGGCCTACATTGCAAAAAGTCTGTCATGGGAATTCAGAATTGGATCACTGGAAAAAGTCCAGTCCTGCTGTTTGTCTTGTAATTGACACATCTAGGACTAGCAGTAGCAGTATATTTATGAATGCTATGAATTTATAAGCACTGCTCACAGAATATGGATGCTTGAGACATTTTCTTCAACTTCATTAGTTACACAGATCCAATTCAGTGAAACAGCTGCACCTGCAATTTTGCTCATGAAGGATTTGGGTTGTGCTTCCAGTGCTTGTTTATTTCTAATGTCAAAATTTAATTACTGTTACTCTTCCAGGAGTGACCTTTGTTGATTTTGAATATTTACACGTACTCCATCTCTAAGCTTTGTGGCAAGATATTTTTATACTTTCAGGTGGCTTGCAGAGTATATCCATGCCTCGTGAGACTTGAACGTGTCTTAAAAGTCATCTGAGGCTTGCCTAGCCTGAGTTACTCCAAGAATGGATAGACTGACTGTTCGGAAGCAGCTATTTTTACGTAACAAGTTATGACTGTAAATGTCAGTGAGATGTTTCAGTTAATAACATAACTTTTTCATTTCTGTACATTATACGTCTGTATCTCCTTCCTCAGGAAGGACCAGAACCTCTTGTCACCAGTGAATTGTTGGTACTTACTCCTGAACCAAGTGAGAAGAGAAAGCAAAGACCATGCAACATTGAGTGATATCTACCTGAACAATGTGATCATGCGATTCATGCAGATAAGTGAAGACTCCACCAGAATGTTCAAGAAGGTAATGCCTCTCCTGCAATCCTCCATCCGGGCTTGTAAGATGCATGAGGGAGGCAAAAGTGTCCTAATAGATAGCATTTGAGGAGAAGATTCAGCACACACAGCATAAAATTTGTTTTAGCATACATATAAATTCTTCATGACTGTTCTCTTGAAGCAAATACTTAGTGCTGAAATGCTTGGGATCTTGCCGTGTATGCTGGTAACTTTAAGAGCTGAATCACAAATATCCAAAAAAAGCAGGGGAAAAAGCCTATCCTTCTCTAAAAAGCACACATGTCTACCCATGCAGAAAGGAAACAGTTTTCGCTTAGGACTCCCAAAATAGTAAAGCTGTATTAATGAATTATTTGTAAAAAAGCATTTCATTGTGAATGAAACAGATTGAAGACAAAGCAAGAGTTTGCTTTGTAGTCCCTTGACATAAAGTTGGTAGCAAATGCTGCAGTTCTCCTAAAAGTGTTTCCTTTCCATCCTAATATTAAGTATGAACATACACTTTTGATAACATAAGTATTTCTATTAGATCCTTTCAGTGTTGTCTCTGTACATCTTTGTCCTTGTCCATGACTGTTAAATATTTTCATAACATATGTAATGTGTAAATCCCTCATGTGCTAAGCAAGCACTCTAGGCAACCTTAGCTCAAGACCTACATGTTTGCAGTCATTGTTGTTAAAATGTTCCGGAAGGCAAATAGATTATAAATGCATATTTGTTAGTCACAGTGAGATGCTGGTAGACAATCAGCAGACGAAAGAGTTCAAGAGGAGTAAAGGTTAAAAGATGTAAACTGTGTGACTAAATGATAGCAAGGGTACCCAAGGTAGTGCTTTCAAAATAGGGAACTGGTTTCACATATACCCCACCATAGTTCTAGATAGCACTGGGGTGGGGAGAAGAATCATTTAGGGAGCACACAGGTTGTACTTGGAGGAAATAAAAGTAAAAACTTAAATCAAACTTCCTGATATGCATTAAAACCTGTAACAGGGACAGAGTTGAAGTTTATAGTTTCTCAATCAGTAATGAGTTGTTCATATAACATGTCTAATATGCAAAACTGTAATTCACTAACCACTCGATTTAGTAGTATGGAAGATAGTTATAGAAGTTGAACCAATAATGAGAAAAGTGGTTTGAACAGGCTGCAGTACTGTCTACGTGGGGATATCTCAGAGTTGCAAACCAGTAAGAAATTTCTTTTGGTGTTGAATATTGAAGCTTTCCAGTGGTTTATGTCTTATCTCAGAAGTATCTTCTTCACTAGGTGTTTATTATTAGACAAGCCTGTTTGCTTTCAGTATAGTTCAGTTCTTTGGCCCTAGAAATTTTGCCTTTCCTTCCCTTCTGTCCAGATGGACTGTACAATGTTATATAGTTAAAGTTTTCCATGGAGAAGTGCGTGTCCTTTAATATTCACTCTTAATTTATTAATGGAGATGGCTGCAACTTCTCTCTCAAAAGGAGGAAAATACGTGGATATTTTCAGTGTTTTAGCAGGAGGCATATTGTCCCATCTCCCTGATAAACTTGTCTCTGTCCTCCATGTTGTACCCCTGCAGGTGCAACATTTCAAATTTTCTCTTCCTAGCATAGCTTCTTGAAGAAGAGCAAGCAGCTTCTCTTGCTTTTTTATTCCTAACTTGGATTTTCTAAAGGGGAAAGAAGAGCAAGGAAATTGAGGTAGTCCTGCCATGCATAACCTGAAGCTCACATTAGTAGAACCCAGATCCTCAGCAGCCCTTTCCTACCTTTCATCAGGATTTGCCAGCTGACACGCAGCGTGAGAGTGTCATGTCAAACATGTTAGCTGAGGTGGAGCATGGACAGAGCGAGCTAAGCAAAGGCTGTGTGCAGGGATCTGAGCCAGTCCCATAATGGGAGGGGAAGAGTGGCAAGAAGACATGCAGCACCTCAGCATAGTGTAAGTGAACTTCACTTACATGGACATGTGGACTGAATGTGGCTTGTTCACCAGTATCAATTCTGAGCATGCATTTTTAAGAGAGTCTGTCAGGCTCAGTACTTGTTGCAGAAGGTTGGTATTTCCACTGAGCCCCAGTGGGCACAGTTCTTGCTGTGGTGCTTGCTGCAGAGTACTGGTGATTTATTTGCTGTTAGTTCCCAGTTGCAGAACTGATGATGAAGCTCTTCCAGCCCAAACCCTTCCACGATCCTGTGATAATTTGTGTCAGATGTGAATGAGCAGTCTAACTTAAGGTACTCTCAGAACTGCGTAATGGATGTTTACCGGGCAACAAAAAGATCAGATACAAAACACGACCTGTGGTACAGTTCTCTTTGCAGGAAGGAGATCACAGGGGCAAAGAGAAGGTGCACTTAGAGTGAGAAAGGTGACAGCCAACAGCATCCTCCATGAAAACAGTATTCTCTCTAAAGAAAATGATGTTGATTTTTTTGGAGATTTTTAAACATCAAATAGAGTATTTAAGCAATTTTTTGTCAATTTCTGTGAGTCTGCAGATTACTTTTGAAAAAATGTATTTAGAATAAAATATTGTCAGAGAAAATATAATCAGTCTCAATAGGTGTCATATCCCTCTGAAAGCATATGGAATTTGCTCACTGTTCACGGATTTTGAATTAGAGACAAACCATCTCCTGCAGATACTTCTACACTGGAATCTGATGGTAGTGTTCCCTGAAATACGTACTCTCTCTCTTACAAGTAATAAATATAAATAACAAGAAAAGCAGTAATACAAAGATTTTAAAAATAGGCTAACAAATGTATGCTTAGTGTCTTACTGCAGTCCATGGTGAAGAGCAGGAAATATCTGTACTCTGTTGGCTCTCACAGCATTGCACACAAGAGCATTTAATGTCTACAATTCTGTGATTCTATAATTTACAAATAACCAGTTAGTCAAGCTTCTCTGTATTCAATGATTAGATCTTTTAGTTATATATCTTACAGCTTATTTATCTAATAGTGTTGCACATCACTACTTTTTACCTTGTTTTAATTCTCCATCAGTCTTGCAGCAGCAAGGTGCTTTACTCCATTTCCAAGTCTGGAGCGTAAGTACATACACCCAGTCCATGATCAGAACAGATCTTCATTGTGCTGCTCTGAAACCTCTGTCCTGCTGCTGCAGAAAGGGAAAGTGTCTCAGAGTGGATTGCCCCATTGCCCACAAGCAAGATAAGGGGAGACAACAGCAAAGTTGTAATCACTCTAAACTTCTTGACTCTTTCTACTCTCTCTTTTTTTCTCCCCCTTTCTTCTCCCAAGAGGATGGGACTTCCCATTCTGCTTCTCAGTGGTAGACATTATTGACTTTTTCCATCTTGCTAGTGGGCATATTGGTTCTCAAATGAATTTTCTGTGAAGTGAGCCCAACATTTTCTAGAGGAGTATGGTTTGAATTCATATCTTAAGATTGACTCCAGCTTGAATTGTAGTAAAGAAAAGATCAAATAATTTCCTCATTTCCTGGCCATGCTTACCCACTAGAGTATTGTTTTGTTCCCTTTCCTATGTGGGATATAGCATAAGCCGTAAGTTTGTAGCAACCCATTTTTCTACTCCTTCTGTAAAAGGTGTGTGCAGCAGCCAATGGTGATCTGGTAAAATGTAGTGGTGAGGGTGTCTGTGCTCCTTAGTCTTTGTACCTTGTCCTTGTCTCACTCTCTGTTCTTCATCATTCTGGTTTTTCCTTTTGTGTGCATCTGGACATTTGGATTTTTCTGGGGAAGTGATCCCTACTGGCTATAGCCTACCTGGTGTGATGGGACAGGGTGTGTTGTATTCAGGTACCTGATTGTACGTTGCTTTGCTGTCTAGTCTGGCCTCCTTAACATGTAGATATTCATTAATTTTGTTCTCCCAGGAGCTATTTGTTATTCATTTTTTCCAGGGGTCAGGAACTGGCATCTGTTTAAATGTACTAAATGCAGGACAAAGATAGGATCTAGTACAGAGATTTTGTAGCATTTATTGGAAGACATTATGTCATACTTTCAGCTAGGCACCTAATCTCTTCTTTTTAGTTACTGGCATATAAAAGCAGTAAGATTGCTGTTGATGCCTGGCCTTCGTGCTGCACATAAAATGACAAAAATAAAGTAGCGGAGTTCAAACCTTGCATGCTTGCATGTTTCTTTAGGCAGATGGGGTAGCTGGCCTCATGGGGACAATTAAAGAATAAAGTAATAAGGAGAAATGTCAAGCAGAAGGGAAAAGTATTATGCAGAATATTTCATGCAGTGATTCTGGTTACCCCAGCAGTAATAATCAACTATATAAACACATACCCACAAAATCCTTAAGCAGATTTGTATATTTATAATTTATAAACATATATTTTCCTTGAACAGAAATCTACATAAGCCAAGATGAACATATCGTCCAGCATTTACAGTAAAAGATGCTGGAGAAACCAAGCACAATAAATATTTTAGTTCCATAATCTGCCTATTAACAAGGAATATGACTACCTACTGAATCTCTTTGATGTTATACAGATTGTGGCGCATAGATTTTTTGCATCGTTTTCTTAAACATATAAATGTTTAAAAGGATAGCAAAGCTGTTTGTTGCTATAGACTGGCAAGTCTGGGACAAAATTTTGCTGAGTTGGTTATGTTAGTGTCACTGCAGCTCATGAAACCACCTTAAAAGAAGGGTTTGCACTTCACTTCCCACAGGGGCTCATTTAAAAGCACTAGTCACAGAATATTTTCCTTAAATGATGTAACTGAGTAGCATTGTGTATGCTAAATACAGGCACTAAAGAGTTCCAGGAAGAACTGGACTGACTCTTAAATTTCAGTTTAAATAAACAAGAGTAAAGCTGGAGTTCCAAATTATGCTCTAACTGAAATGGATGGAAAAATTTTAACAGACTTCAATGAAAATATATTAATATGGAATAAAATTTTAAGTTTCTCAGGCTTTAATCCAGAAGTACAAATCCTGATAACATCAGTAGGACCACTGATGTGTTGAAAGTTGAGCACATACTGAAAGGTGGGTTTAGGTACATTTACTTGTCTGTTGCACAGTTATGATCTATCTTGCTATCAGATGAAAAAAATACACTACTGTCTCTTAATCTTGAACCAGATTAGTAACATATATAATATTTTTAGCAGGAATTTGTATGTGCTCTAACATTTTTATTATATTATTTGTTCTTTTGGTTAATAGGTACTAGTGCATTTCTCAGGGACACAGTGAATAAATAAGCACCTTCAGTGATTGTTTGTTAGGTTTTAATAGCCTGATTAGAGCTATCAACTCAGTTCCAGGAAACTGTGTGCTGCATGTTACATTCTGTTGTCTGGGTACCCTGAGGACAGGCTCCTAGAGGAGCGCACCATTCACACATGCTGAAGTCTGCTGCGGGGAGTAGGTAGCATAAACAAGAAATAGGAAAGCAATTAACCACACAAAATAGATGCACTTCTTAACTGGTGCTCTAACATGCCATATATTAGACACTAAAAGCCGTATTGCTTGCCACTCCAGTCAGTATTTCTTGATCTGAAATGGTAATGTAAAATATGTTGGTTCTTGAAAAAGAAATTCCTTTTATGCTGCTAAGTTTAACCAAATTTCTTGATTTTTTTTTTTTGACAAGTCATACAAAACCTTTCATCAGAAGGATGCATCATTTGAAATGTTATCCATCACTACAGGCACCCTCTGTGGGTTGGAGTCCACAGATGAAGTGGTGGAAGGATGACTCCTTTGTGATTATGTGGCATTGCTAGGTTGTCACTTCCAAATTTTCACTCTTTTTGCTGATCACCTCCCTCCTTCTCTTTTTGCTTTCCATTGTAAAGCTTATTGATCTTTTACAAAAGCATCTTTCTCTTTCTGTATTGTGATCTCTTCCATTCACTTTCAAATTTACCATTGATCACTGTGTTGCCCTGGAAAAGATCATGTATGCATGTTAGCTAGTGAATCCTGAGGGCTGGACTGCTTGTGTTTCAGTGCTGGACAGAGCTCGAAAGGAGCAAAGAGAAGAAATGCGTCCTACTGAATAGTGATCATTCACCAAATCCTCAGCTCATCTGATGTCTATTTGCATTAAGGTGGGACTGCATTAAGAGCAGAAAAGAAGGGTGCATCCTTCAGTGTGCTTTGCTTACAGCAAAATCTCGAGGGGTAAAGAGAAAATTGTTTTGGGGTTTTCTGTCTCACCTTCTCAAACAAAGTTTAGCACTACTGGGTTAAGGCATCCTGCCTTAAAATTGCTGTTGCTGTATTTAGGGCTTGACTTTTCATCAGCCTCGAGATGGCTGTGAGCAGCAGTTGAAAGGGATAAATTGCTTGAAGCTGGAGTTCATCTAGAGTTTCCTCCCACATGTGTATGCTTTCATCTTAATGTCAAACATGTTATTTGTATGTTTTGCCCTTCTTTCTGCTAAAGTAATTTAAAAAAAAGCTTGTATTCAGGACTATAGAAGCAGCTATCCAAGAATAAACAGGTGGTCTCCACTTGGAGCTTTGAGGAGGTGTGTAAGTTGTGTTAGAGCTGCACTGCTGACTTTTAAAGGCAGGGTGCCAGTGTAAAGCATTGAAAAGCAATTCAGAATTTTTGCTAAGGGTTTTACGGCATTTCCCTACAGCAGCTTGCAAATCTGCAATCCTTTTCCAATTCTTCATAAGCACTCTGTGTACTGTTACATATATGAAATTTTGTCCTTCTTATTAGATGAAAATAATCTGATATGTGCAAAGAAATGAAGTAGCCTTGTGTTCTAGATACTTCAGAACTAATGCATACCTCATGAAAATACCAGACTTTGAAAAAGTATAACCAATAAGGAAAGTTTCGTAGTAATTCTGTGTACCTCAGCTTCAGAGCAGCTGTCTTATTGTGCCTTAGCTACTACAGCTAATGCCCTTGGGAATACAAGAATTTCACTGAAGTGTTTTTTAAATTCTATTCCTAGCTTTTTGTCAGTGAAAAGCCATGTTGAGTATAAGGATCGGAGTGAATACTGATAAGTGATATGACAGGTGCCTTTAAATACTGCCCAGAGTTAAAGTAGGATAGTAGGAGCAGGAGAAAAAAACCCCAAATTTTTCTGTTTGAGCTACTGTATGTATCTGTTTCATCCTTCTGGAAGACACAGTGGGTGGGATGTGTGGTGTGGTTTCTCCTTATATGTGGACTTTGTGCTGAAAATTCTCATTCAGAAACCCCTATTCCTGCAGGTGTTTTAGTGATGGCCAAGTATGTGTTAGCAGCTTTGGAGATGAGTTGTCCTGAGGATTTTCCTTTGGCTTCTGTACAAATACAAAGTACTTCTCATAGCTAAAGGCCATTATCTATCATGGATTTGGAGTTTTTAGAAGCCAGGCTAATTATGAATCTATTCACAGAAAAAAAAATCTGACATTTCCAGCATGGATGTTAGAATGCTGAGCATCACAGAAGAAATGTAGCCAGGCTGTTTGCCAAGTCCCGTAGCTCAATTCTGTAGCTGCTTTCCAAAGGCCACGATAAAAATGCCTTCAACTCTTGCGCAGTTGCCACCGTTTTCATCAGATTGAACTGCTGTGGAAAACTAACAAAGGAATATATTTCAATGAGATTTCAGTTTAAAACTCTTGTTTTGACATATTTGCTTTGATAATAACTATTGCTAAGCGTTTCTTTTTTTCTGGGTCAGAATGGAAGTAAAGTCACAGTCCAGAAAAGCTAAACAAAGCTGGTTTAGCAGCCCACTCTGTGGAGTATTATGCAGTTGGGTATCTATTTCAAAGAGGAGCCACAATTATTTCTTGCATAAATATTTAGATAGTTGCATGTGCTGAGAAACAAAGTCTATCCTAGACGTAAAATTCGGCAGAATGTGCCTCTAGAATATCACGTTCTGCATGGTTTAGTTTTTGTATATATCATAGCAGTTATAAAACAGTACACAGTTTGTTCTATTAAAAACATTAATCTTGAGCTTTACCCTTTCTATTGGCACCTAATGTCCTGATGCTTTATGGGAAAAATATTTCAAATTACTTCTGGGTTTCCTTTTAGAAGTCCTCTGTCTAGATGTTAACTGTCTGCCTCTGCATCCCTGAATCACTCTTTTTAGTGCACTGTAATTCAGAATGGTTTTTGTGAGCAACATTGCATTTACTGTCTAGGATGAACAATGAGTATAAATATCAAGAAACAGATGTATGCTGCAGCTTTTACATGCCCTTTTCTAATGATTTTTTTTTAATTACAGAGTAAAGAGATTTCATTTCAGCTTCATGAAGACTTAATGAAAGTACTTAACGAGCTTTACACAGTAAGTATAGTTACTTAGCTTATCTTATACAAATTCCATATCAGACTACTTCTGTAAGCTTTAAGTGGACTTTCATCGAATAAGTTACCCCCAGTGGAGATACTTATTTTTGTCTTTTACACAAGCCTAAACTATATTTTTGAAAAGACTGCTCACTTGTTTAAAACACATATGCTAATGCTTTCAGGATTACTCTTTACTTTCAACACTTTTTCCCTCCAGACTCTGCTAAGCCAGTTTATTTTAAGTTTTGTTGTATATTAATGAGACATTTCTACTCAGAGCTTGCCAGACCAAAGCTTCTTTCTTTTCTGCCTTGTTTTTGTCCACGCTGCCATCTACTTGGTTTTACCTGTGGACTACACTCAGTAAATAATCATAGGTGTTTGCAGACCCAGTGCTGTGCTGTCTAAATGTTACTTATGTGCCCCCCCATCCCTGACTGGGATAAGTAAATAATGAAAAGAAAAACAGAGGGTTTTGTAGGCTTTCCATACCATTTAGAGAGGTCAAGAAAAAAACATTGTGAACATTCTGGCAAGCTCCTACTAATCCATAGGAAAATCTGAGAGAACTGAGGTCTGAACCAATTTTCTTGTTTGAAACCTATTTACACAACTTCTTACTACAAAATGATGTCTTGTCTACCTGATAACTGTTTCCCCAGCTATTTTCTGCGGTGGTATGTTGTGAGAAAGAAAAAGAGCAAGAATTACTCTTTTTTTAAAACACAGCTGTAGAATTAAGTGGAACTCATGATATGCACCTCTTAGAAAAGCCTGTTGATTCCTGCTCATTGAGGAAGTTGTACATTTAAATTCTCTTTTTTTGTCTGGAAGAACTGAAACATAAATGCTCTGGTACCCTGCAAAACAATCTCCAGACTGCTCTGTTCCCCATCCTCAAGATTTGGAGGACCATAAAAAAACCTTATAATATTGATACCAAGAAACATTTGTGACCTTAAGGAAGTTTAGGAAGCTATCAGTGACCACTTCTCCACAGGCAGAGCTCAAACATTACTTTTGTGCGTCTTGATGATTTTTCTTTTGACCTAGGGAAAATTGTGCAGCCATCAGTGGATGGGTTGAAGAACATTTGGACAAGAACAACTAAGGTGGCAAAAAGGAGATCCAAAGAAAATTAGACTTGTTTTACTGCCCTGAGTTCTTTTGAATTGTTATGGACACATATTCCCAAAACTTTTCTAAACTACCGCCTTTTTTTTTTTTTTTTGGGGGATTTTCTTTGGGGCTTTTTTTGTCTGAAACCACCACTGATTTTGTAGGGTGTGATACTGGAAAGCCTTGTTGGCTGAGGCCTGTAGTCAGTGAAGTGTTCTGGGATCAGCTTCTGCAAAGTAGCGATAGCCACAGACAATGCACACAGCTGCAGGGGATCAGCGACTGCAGGAGCCATGGCACAAGTGGGACTTCAGTGCTGAATAAGCCCCGAAGATACAGTCTTGTTTCAATTAAACAGTTGCATAACTCCAGTGTCTGGCAAAGCTTGGGATTAGTGCCTGTGCTCCCAGGGTAGGGAAACAGTGAAGCATGTGCTGAAACACTTTTCTGAAGTACCAGTGAAAATCTGCAGGACTGGACTTTGGTATTTTCACTCTTTTTCTTCACACTAGTGCTGTGTCTTCACACTGATGGTTACAGATTTAATCAGGTATTAACTTCCATATTATGGCTTCCAGTGCATGCTAATTCCATTCTCTGAATTTAAGATTTATTTTTTAAATGGGAATATTTTTGATGTTATAAAAATTCTGAATTTGTCCACAATTTGAGTCAGGCTACTGCTGCAAGATGGCTTCTTGAGATGGAATTTACTTCACCTGATTTTCAGACATCGACGTTGTAGATACAAATATCTTAGCATGCTATCTGGGTTCCAGTTAAAGTCCCTGGAAATCTAATATGGGGAGATGAGACCCCTTTAATCAGATGCAAGAATCTGTTTGAGATTAAGTGATCTGTACTGTTATCTTCATTGTCCAGCTTTTCATTGATTGCAAAAGGCTTGGTCAGCTGTACATGTCCACATTTAACTAAATAAAGCCCACACATAATAAAGAGACAATATGGTGCAGCGTGGCATCTGTTTCACTGCTTGCATGTTTAGAATGGTCATCACCATATCGGTGTATTATATCTGCTCATGTACATAAAGATAGAACAGCATCTAGACAGATGCGAACCTCATGCACAGGTTTTTAATTCTGCATGACATTTACTGTGTACAGAATAAGATTATAGTGACCTTAGCAAAACAAGTATCGACAATTTCAATCTCCAACAGCTACATTTCTTGGTCACTTACAAAAAGGAGATGTCATCTTCTTGTTTGCCCCATGATTTATAGAGGGGAAAAAGTAAAAAAAAAAATATTCAGTCTTACTAGTGTGAGATAAATCTTTGTGTCCAAAAAAAAGCAAATTAATATCAAATCTATGAGTAATGTACTAATACTGAAGTCTCTCCTTACTACTTAGTTCTGGTTTTTTGAAAGGAAAGGTGCCTTCATGAAGTATAACTTAAAATGTGAAATCATACTGGAATTTAAATACCTCTAAAGCCTTTGAGTGAGGGGCAAGTATCAGAGCTTTTAATATGTATAAAGAAGGTTTAATAATCTGGTTATTTCTTATCATCATTCCTTATTTTACAAGAAAGGTCTGTAAATTAAGGCCTTTGGGTTGTGCCATCCTCTTTAAAACTACTCATCATGTACAGGATTGTTGAAAAAATAAGAACAGAAACAGGTGAACCACAACTGCAGATGTTCTTAGAACTGTGAACAAAGCAGGATTATTTTGCTGAGATAATTGGAATTTTGTAACAGAAACCATAGTTTTTAATTTTCCATCTCTTTTATGTAAAGTTTTTTTTTAAATGTTACATTACATATGTTTTCTACATGTTTTATGACTAATAAAAATGCATTTTAAAACTCTGTATTTTCAATTTTATGCATGGATTTTAAAATTATGACTGAAAACATCATGCTAAAAACTACTGAATAGCTAAGCTTCCTTCTGTATCTTTGCAAGCTCAGTAAATTGTGACTGGCAAGTACTTAGAACTACGCCTGGTTTCTCCGTGGCTGTGCCAGCCAGTTGGTATTTTCAGGTCTGCAGCATCCCAGCAGCTGCACTCCTCTCCTTACTACACTTTCAGCCAGTGCAGGCTAGTAATCAGTCCCGTGTTTTACATAAGAATATAAGCTATAGAAACTACAATGAGGTGTATCTTTTGAGTGAGGGGGGATGGGGAAAGGGGAGCTCAGTTAGTTGTGTGGGGTCACAGATAGGAGTTTTTCCTGGCATTTACAGGAAGAAAAGTTGGTCAAATGGAAATCTGTATGATATTTGGGTTGTTGTTTTTTGTGAACTGGCTGATTTAGAAATCTTCTTACATGTTGACTTAAAGAAACAACAGATTATTGACAATAATATTTGCAATAGATCATCTTTGCAACAGAGAGGACTCCCCAGTCAAACTCTTCTTCCGTTTCTCTGGGAAGCTAAAATACCTTGCCTTGTCGGATCAAGTATTGGTATATAACAATAGTATCTGAGTAATAGGGAACAGAAGGTAGGCAGACTCTTTTCTTCTATTGGAGAGAGGTCTCCACTGGACTTATTTAGGGATCAGGACATACTCATAAATGTCCTCTAAAGAAGTCAGGGAGGTCACAAGTTTGCTAAAAATACAGAGCTGTTCCAGAAATAAGGCTGAGGGCAAATGGTGGAGAAAAGTGATGCACATGATAAAAGTCTATCTTCATGTCTCCCACTTGGCTTCTCATATTAATCCTACTGGCATCACACATTTCACAACGAATGCAAATGTAAAGCTCTCAGAAAAATGAAAAAGTAGGGGCAGTCCAAAGCAAGTTGGATGTTAAAAAAGACAGGGCTGCTGTGGCACGTGCCTTTTCCGTTGATTTATCGTACTCTTTAAAAATCTTGGCTATTTAATTTCTCAAGGTGGTTGCTGCCAGATTTTCTTTTTTCGTTGCTGAAATAACACAGAATCTGAATGCTCTTTAAAAAGTTCCGTTTACTGTAGCACATCAGAGATCTGAGAAGGTGAAATTAGTAATCCTGTATTGATAGTAATAGATAAGTTACAATTCCTAAAACCACATCAGAGTTTGGCTTGGAAGTGAGGATTCTGACAACAGCTCATACTGAGCCTGCTTAACTGCTAGAGGCCGTTGGTGTGGTAAAATTGGTAAAAGATACTACTTTTTTCTTGTGCAGAGCACTAAGTAACCCAGGTTAATGAAACCCTTGTGACTCCACCTTCTGATAAGAACTCACAGCTTAGCAAAGACAATTCTAAAACAATTCAAACATGATAATTGCCCCGGGGATGAGCTACTGTTCCAGGAAATTCCTGTTTCCTGAGAAACACTATGAAAAAGCTCTTAATTATGCAGTTTTATTATAAAAATAAAGTACATGTTAACACAGTAATTCCAATATATTTTAACTCTGTAGCTTTCAGTCTTGCCTTGGTTTGAGAAGTTTTCTAGAAAAGAAGTATGTGTATAGAAAAGGAAAGCCAGTCCCTTGCTATGGGAACATTCTTTTCTTATAGCACTCAGAAGTACAGCACTAATTACTGTCTTGTTGATGGATTTGTCTAGATACCAACTGTGGGTTTAAATAAAATAATTATCTAAGGATGTACTCAAATGTGCCCATCCCTGTGATAAATACTATCTTCTGCCTTAAGCCTATTTGCTGAGCTCTTACGAATGATGGCGAAACTTTGGCACACAAATTGAGATGTTTACACGACTAAGTGAACAATCTCTCACCTACAAATGTGAGAGTACATAGTTAGGGTAGCATAATCTTTTTCATCTGCTTGTAGCCTGACACAGTCATCTGACAGAAATCTATATTTTACATCACTGCTTCAGCAGAATAAACCTGCTAAATTAATAGGAGATAAACTCAATATTTAATTGTAGTAAGGTACTAGCATGCATTTAACAATGCTGGTTCACTACAGTGGAGAAATGTAAATGTCATGATGACAGTTCAGCATCTGCAAAATTACAACCTTGCTTTCTTTTTTCAGTGCATACTTGATGGCTGATCAATAAGCACTTTGGAGACTAATTAAAGTCAGTTCAGTGATGGATAGTCTCACAGGATGGTCTGTCAGTTCAACAGTTTGGTGGACATTGGAGAAGCATTATTGCTTGTTTCATGAAATTATTCATAGTTTGAATAACAGATCTAGGAATCTGTTGCATTTTCACAGATCAGAGGCCTACGACGCTCAGAACTTACCATACAGTAAGTCCATTTGCAAGATTTAGGAAAGCCTGTTACTGTGTTTAACAATATCTAACAGTCTTAAAAACTCCAAGGCAAAAAGATGGCATAGCGCTAAGGGAAAGAATCGTATATGCGACTTAGCATGCAAATTCTAAGCTAATTTGTTGAGGAAGTATGCACTGAAATACTTGGAAACCTGCTCCCTAGCTTGTTCCCATTTTTTTTTCCATACGTGTCTAACACTTTCTCAAATTAAGTTCAGCTGCTGCAATATCAGCTCTTAAAAAGCATTGACACATCATGAAAAAGGCTGAAAAATTGTGAGTTTTCGTCAGAGGCTTGCAAAATAATGATGTCACTAGTGCATGAGTTAAGCAGTGCTATCAGCATAGCAAACTGGACAGAAGTCGCATGCATAGGCTGATCACCACTCCGTACAGAGTCTGTATTGATTCCTAAGCCAGTGAGGCTTGGGTAGAACTGACTCTGACCAATGTCCAGTCCTGTGAATACAGAGAGAGGGCTTCTTTTTAAAATTTAGTTATTTAGGAAATAATCTGTGCCAAGAACTTGTGCTGAGTTTGTTGTGAGAACGTGGATTTCAAGTAGACATCTTGGTTCCCCACGAAGACTATGAGTTCCATGTAGTTCTCCCACAAAACTTGCCTTTCAATCAATGTAGAGTGAGACACTGGATTTGGTAGCGTGTGCTGTAAACAAGCAGTGAGAGGAAGAAATACTCCTCAGTGATAAGAAGCTAGTGGAGTCGGTGTGGAGACGTTGGTGAGAACACGTAGTGATACACTTCTACTCCTTCAAGAAGTGCTTCTTCCAACAAGGAGGCAAGCTGAAGTGTCAGCCACTGCAGAAGGACATTTATGCCTAGGCTGCTAGGTATTCAGAAAAATTGTTTAAAAAACTTCAGTGCTTACTGCTTTTGGCAAGCAGAATGAATCCTTATTTTTCACATCTTAGGTGCTTTGAGATGCAGTTAGAAAACTCTGAGATACTATTTGTTACAGAATCACAGAATATGTTGAGTTGGAATGGACCCACAAGGATCATCGAGTTCAGCTCCTGGCCCTGCACAGCACCATCCCCAAGAGTGACATCATGTGCCTGAGAGTGTTGTCCAAATGCTTCTTGAACTTAGGATTGATGCTGTGACCACTTCCTTTGGGAGTGTGTTCCGGTGCCCAACCACCCTCAGGGTGAAGAACCTTTTTCTAATATCCAACTTAACTTGCCTTGACAGCTTCAGGCCATTCCCTCGGGACCTGTCACTGGTCACCACAGAGAAGAGATCAGTGTCTGCCCCTCCTCTGTCCCTCAGAAAGCAGTTGCAGACTGCAATGAGGTCTCGCTTCAGTCTCCTCTTCCCCAGGCTGAACAGACCAAGTGACCTCGGTTGCTCCTCCTATGGCTTCCTCTCAAGTCCCTTCACCATCTTTGTTGCCTTTCTTTGGGCGCTCTCCAACAGCTTTATATCCTTCTTGTATTGTGGCTCCCAAAACTGCACACAGTACTGAAGGTGAGGCCATCCTGTCTCTTTCCCGGCTGGCGATGCTATGCCTGATGCCCCCCAGGACACAGGTGGCCCTCCTGGCTGCCAGGGCACTGCTGACTCATATTCAGCTTTCCCTTGACCAGGACCCCCTGGTCCCTTTCTGTGGCACTGCTCTCCAGCATCTCATTCCCCAATCTGTCTGTACATCCAGGGTTGTCCCATCCCAGGTGCAGAGTCCAGCACCTTTCCTTTGTTGGACTTCATGAGGTTGGTGATGGCTCAGTTCTCTTAATTTGTCAAGGTCTCTCTGCAGGACCTCCCTGCCTCGGTGGGAGTCAGCAGCTCCTCCCAGTTTTGTATGACCTGTGAACTTCCTTAGCATCCCTTCCAGTCCTGCATCCAAGTCATTAATGAAGATGTTGAAGAGCACAGGGCGGAGGATGAAGCCCTGTGGAGCCCCACTAGTGAAGGTCACCAGTCTGATATCACCTCATTCACTATAACTATGCATAGCCAGTGAGGCAGTTACTCATCCATCACACGATGTGTTTATCCAGCTGTGTGCTGGACATTTTATCCAGAAGGATAAAATACTGAGAGACAGTATTGAAAGATCTACCGAAATCCAAGAAGATTACATCAACTGGCTTCCCTTGGTCAACAGGACTTCCTTCTCATGAAGCCATGCTGGCTGTGACCAGTGACTGCATTGTCTTTCAGTTGTTACTCAGTACCTCCCAGAATAATCATCTTCATAGCTTTACCAGGCACTGAAGTGAGATGGACAGGTCTGTAGTTTCCAGGGTCCTCCGTCTTGCCCTTCTTGAAAACTAGGGCAATGTTCGCCAGCTTCCAGTCATCCTGGACTTCACTGATTTCCAAGACTGCTCAAAAATTGAGAGGTTTTGTGATGACACCAGCCAGCTCTTGGAGAATTATTGGATTAATTCCATCAGGGCCCATAGTTCCCTCTGCAAGCAGAGTACAAAAGGAAATAACTTTTCTAGGTGGTAAGAAACATGAGTTAGCCTTGTCCCACCAACTAAAAAGTCTCTAGAGATTACACAGGAAAAAAGATAAAAAATAAAAGCAAACACCTCTAGCCTTATGTAAAGAAACACTTAAAAGAATTGGATAGAAAGGCCAAAAGAAAAGGGCACAACCTTGCTTTTAATTTCCTTTCCCCGTCATTTTTAATAAGAGCCATATCACTTTCTGTGCTTCTCCGTTTTATTATATAAACCGTTTCTTTTTGAAGTCCATTTCTTCTCTTTGCAGTGATTCTTTTGTTTCCATGTGGCTGTGTGAGTTGTGGCTGTATGAGTTAAGCTCCCTGGGTACTGATTATCGACAGCTTTAGGAGTGCCTTTGGCGCAGTGCGGGATACAGGAGACTGAACATGCTATTTCGTTAAACTGGGAACCTTGCAGCCTCAGCTCTGTGGGCTTGCCTTTTCTTCCTAACTCAGTTTCGTCCATCTCTGGGGCTTTTTTCCTGCCTCATCCGTGCAGATGTGAGCTGGTGGGGCAGTGGCTGTTCCCAATGGGTGTAGGGAGTGTTCTGGGCAGGGAGCTCTGCACTCTGCTCGGGCCTTGGGGCACAGTGTGCTAAAAAGGAGCAGCAGCAATAACTCTTAAGTCCTGCTCCAGGCAGTTTGGTTTTTTTCACCACAGAGCTGTAAACATATGTTTCTTAAAATAAAAACAGGGCCACTTTTTAGTGCTTGTCTCCAGCTGTTTTACCTTACTACAGAAAGCTGGTGAAGAGTTGCCTGTTTCATTTTGAATATCGGTGGCATCAGTCTTAAGTAGTGCCATGCGCAGTTATGGTGTATAACATACATTGTTATGCAAAATTGCTGCTCTCTGGAAGTGTCTGTCTTTCTGTTGCACAGGGCTTGAAATACACATCAATTCAGCCACCCACTGGCATGGCATGCAGTTGGTTTGTGTCGATCCATGCTAAGACATGCTTCAGTGAATTTGCAATATCTAGCTGTAGTCTTCCCTGTTTTGCCACTCTATGGATACTCCTTAGGCTAGCCTAACTACTCAGTAACATAAAGTACACTCTCCCAAGGGAATGTTTCAAGGTAGCTTCCCAAAACAGTCTGTCTCCTCCATGGGTCACACAAGCAGCTGGATTGATTCTTCTCTGCCTGTGTCCTTCGGAGATGTGAATGGTTTACATGGCCTCCAGTCAATATCTGCGGGCGAGAGCTCTGGCACCTTCTTATAAGAAGAGTGGAGGCCTCTGGCTGCCTTGAGGATGCCTTTCTGCTTTGTTCCATGCTCTAAACTTAGACAACAACACAAAGAAACAAACAACAACAACAAAAAGATTGAGGAAGGTAGAAAGAAGCTTCCCTTGCTGGAAGTGGGCAGAGACAGCCCTCCCCAACAGAGGTGGGGAGGGGGGATTGATTGATTGCTGTCTACTACACAGCATTCAGGTGGAGGTTTTTCTTCCTTGAAGAAGGGAGGACTGGGCTAAACCAGTCCCTTTCCCTCTGTGTGGTCTGTGCAAGCATGTATTTGCATACTGGCAACCCAAGCTCTCTCATCTGCAGACGTAGCCTGTGTGTAGAGGAAAGATAACTTTGGGTCTATGGGGAAAACATTTTCACAACTTAACTATCAGGCAGCTCCTTCTTCAGCTCTCATCTGGTTTTACATCGGGCCCAGTCTGCTGGCTGTGCAGTTGGCAGACACTTCTTTCCAGACCATAGACAGCCATCCAGCTAGCTAGAGATTTGCTCCCAGGCCAAAGCTTCTCATTGCCTCTCCTTCCTGCCCCTTCCCTCAGTGCTGAAGGGATCCTTCTGCTTTCAAACATTTAATGTCCACAGCCAAGCTGTTACTTGAAGCCCAGAAGATAGTTATATATCAGATAGATTTGGTACTGATACAGATTTAGTTTTACTGTTCATTATTTTAGATTTTCACTCGAAGACAAGAATCCTGAAATTTTGTAAGAACGATTTTTGCTCTTTCCTATCAGAAAAATGAAAGAATAAATCCCTGTTTAAATACTGTTAAATAAATCAGAATAGAAAAATGCAACTGAAAGTCCTCAATCTCCGTTGGCAAAGAAACTTACCCAAGATCCATGTTTATAAGACAGAATTTTGCTCAAAGACTGATTTTTCTGTAGATACCTTTATATTTTCATTTTCTGCAACTCTCCTTTGACTCTTGTATTTTGCAGGTCATGAAAACATATCACATGTATCATGCAGAGAGCATCAGTGCAGAAAGCAAACTGAAGGAGGCAGAGAAGCAAGAAGAAAAACAGATTGGGAGGTCAGGAGACCCTGTTTTTCATATTCGACTAGAAGAAAGGCACCAGAGACGAAGCTCTGTGAAAAAGATTGAAAAAATGAAGGAAAAAGTAAATATTCCTTTTATTTAGCTTCATTTGAAATAAGTCCAGTGCATTTTTGACATTCTTTGGCATGATATTAGACAGAGAAATCCAGCTGGGAAATAAAATTAAGCAAGGTACACATAATAAACTAGCAGTGGTTTATAGATAACTTGACTTAATTGCAGTTCAGATAGAGGAATACTTTATTCCCAATGTAATTCTTTCTGTATAGTTTGTCACATTTGCAACAAAATATTAAGTTTTTACTTGTATTGTATCTGTTGTATGTATAACAGGCTGGAAATTAAGATTCTTTCTTTTTACTAGGAATGTGTGCTTGAATTGTTACCATTTTTGCTGCATACCAAAAATGAAGTAATTAAAATACATTAATCTGCAATGTCTTCCCTAGCGTCAAGCTAAATATTCTGAAAACAAGCTGAAATCTATTAAGGCCCGTAATGAATACCTGCTCACCCTTGAAGCAACTAATGCTTCTGTTTTCAAGTACTATATTCACGACCTTTCGGATTTAATCGATGTAAGTATTGGCACATTTGTTTTTATGTTTATTCTGTTCAAGAATAATAATTTTTTTCAGTTTTAAAGGGAATACATTAGTCATATGGATTACCTACAGTACACTTACTATTTATAATATTGTATGATATAATCAGAAGATTTTCCCTTGAACTTTGTATTTCACAAAATAAAGTGCCAATAAGATGCTGAACCCATTCCTTTAAAGTTAGAACATTGTGTTTGCTCTTCATGTGCTCTTCATTTTCATATAGAAAATATGACATTTCCATTATGTACAATTTCTGGGATATAAATATTGTTTACAAGATAAACTTCTTAAGTGGTCATCTAGTGGTATTTAATTCTAAAGAAGGAATTTCTTCTGTGTTTTCAAAATTCTTTGGTTTCATTCATTTAGTCATTGAATCATATATACAGTGGCTTCTTATTCTTTCTTCATGTAGTTTGAAGAACAGACACAGTCACTCCTGTACTCTATACTGTCAGCACACTTGTTACTTATTTTCAGTAAGTTTGTATGAGAACATCCTAGAAGAATGAGGTTATACACTGATGTTGACTTGTGCCAGCATTTAGTCTCCAGAACCTGTATTACTGACATTTTTACACAATGCAGAGGGAGCACCCTGCACTCTGATCACGTCCCACCCTCTTTGTAAGCTGACTTCGTATGTGATAGAGAAAATACAGAGACAGCAAGCACGAGCCCCAGAACATTAATTCACTAGCAGTGTAGGGTTAAATAGCTTAGTGGGTGTGCCTCTCTGGCCCATTTGAAATCCTAGATATTTTAATATGCTTGCTACTGCTACAGTAACATAAGTTACTTACAACAGTAAACAACATTCATATACAGCTCTGGTTTCTAATACAGAATAAATTAATACAGAATTTGAGAAGTGGTTTCTCATTTCTACTGACTGGAGAAGCAAAGCTTCATAGAGAAAGGGAAAAATGCCTTCTTGAGATTAATGGACTAAAATAGTTGCATATACGTGTTTTATTATATGTCATCTAAATACTGATAGTTTTCTTTGTCATTTCTGGTTTTTCTGTAATTTATAAAATCTTGCCTGATTTTGTTACAACTTTTCCCTTTCAAATGGTTTTGCTTCATTTCTTTCTTGCTTTCCTATAAAAGATGGCAATGAAATCTTTTTTGTGTTTCCAGTATTTTTTTCTCTCTCTATCTCAACATCTCTTTTATTCCTTTCCTAGTTGCTATTGCATGTTTTTTCTTGATTTCTTCTGGTTTATTCTGCCTGTGGCCTGTCCCTGTCTAATCTGCATCCATCCACTTGCACAACCTGCTCCACTCATCTAGGCTGCCCAGGCAATGAACGCATTTACCAGGACTTATAGGTGGATGATTAGGGCAGAAAGCTAAGGACAAGCAGTGTATCTGCTGGAGTGCCCATTAAGTGAGAAGTTGACCCTACCTAACAGGTGATTTTCCTGCTACTGCTTAAAGGATGACAGATTTTTGGTCTCTAGTTAGGGCATGTCTCATACGTGTGAACTTCATGAGTTCTTGGATGCTGGAAGGAAAGAAGGATCTCTTCCTTTTTGTTCCCAGCACCCTCACCCCTTCAGAAACTGGAAAGATGCTCATTTTGTCACCTCTCCTGCCTTCCCTTTTGGAGTTCACATTTCTCAGAGAATGTCTCCACTGTGTGTTTCTACTTGGTCAAAACTTTATCAGGTTGGAAAATGCATCTGATTCTTACCCACTTCAGTGATGTCCACAGAGGTTTCTGTAGCAGTGAAAACTGAGGGGAGGAACCACAAGCCTGGAGCTTTACAAAGGATTGTGAGGGGAGAAGTGAAGCTTTCTGTCCATACACACACGGAGACAATGGAGTTAGTGTATGTAAAGGTATTCACACACTCATGAGGACTAGAGCTTCCTAACTGCTAGTCTTTAACAAAAATATACATTCTACAGTATTTAGTAATGCAGAAAAATCGTATCTGCTCTGTCTTTTTGAAAGCCATGGACCAGTGTACACAATTAACATTCTTTTGGCAAAATGGCTTGAGAAATTACTCTTCCCTAAGGAATTCAAATGGAAAGTCTAGCTGCCCTTTGCATCACTGTTTTGTAAGAGTAGGCTGTAAACATGTGCAACCAGAATTAGCTTCAGAGCAAATTTAATCCAACTGTGAGCTTGTTTAAATGAAGTGTCTTTCAGACATTTGTATTTAATCAGAATATCCTGTGAAAGCATTGGTATTTAGACAGAGTATTTGCCACTTGACAAAGGAAACTCTTTTTGTAAATACAAGAGTCTTGGCAAGGTTTTGGTGTTATATCATTGGAATGTGAGACATGCTTCCCAGTGGCCATATGTTACAGCAGTCCAAACTACCTCATTCTGTAAATCTGTTAATGTCGTGGTACAGTTTGGAGTTTTCAGAGCAGTGGTGGCGATTTCATTCTTTGCCCTCTCTGTTTTGTCCCCGTTTGCCTGCCTGACTTCCTGTGCTTCCCTGAACTCTCTCTCATTGCCTGTACAGAAGGGGATTACCTCTCCTCTGTGTCCGAATTCCAGTTAACGTGGAAGGAATTTAGATCTCCCCAAGCTGTTGGTGTTGCCCATAAATGAAATGGAATGTTTTCCTATGTTAGTGAAAAATATGTCTAATAAAAAGGGGATAAATACATGAAATAATGTAGTAAACTGTTCAATAAATTTTTTTCTAACAAGGTTGAGGAGGATAGTGGAACTACTTGTTTTTACCAAAAAAAACCCCTATTTTTCATTTGAATTCCACTACATCTTCCATATATGAGGTTTATGTGGAAAATCCTAAATTACAGTTTCCCATCTGAACTCAGTCTGAACTGTTCAACTCTGTCATTTCATTAACAGAGCTCAGGGCTTCTGACTTAAAATTATGATGTGTTGCTCATTTTAAGCTCTTGTGATAAAAGCAATATAAAAATATTGCTGGGGTCTTAGCTGGATGATTTAATGCATTGAGTGAGCTGAGAGATGAGAAGAACATTTGTAAAGAAGCAGAGAGATAAACAGGATTTGATACAGTGTATGTCTGTCCTCTTCATATTGCACTAGAGGAATTTTAATTTTCTGTTAAATATTTCTTCTCCACTGACTAGAGTGGGATCTAGTTCAAGTGGAGGACAGAATTAGTTATCTTCTTTATTTGTATCTGTAAAAAACAGTAAAGATTAGCTGAATTAAATAAGCTTTACCTAGTATGTAGAATTATTTTTAAGATTTTGAGTTTCAGGGGAACAACAGACTACACACTGCTGCTAATCTGACTCTTAGTGCCAGCATCTGTCCATATGGCACATACTTTTACTCATTTATGTTCATTAAATTTATCTGAGTATAAGAGGAATGTAAGGACCTTTTTTCAGATTTACCGTGCATTTATATGATCTGAAGATAAATACTAGGAAATAGAGATCAAAACAACTTCACTGTAGTTCTGCTGCTGAAATAAATAAAATATTTATGTGTTGGTCTTCCTTAAAGTTGAGTTTCTGAATCTCTAATTGCAGTGTGCATGCTTTGGATCGTTAAGAAGTTAAGGAACATTTAGCTATTGTGAACTTACTTTATTCTGTAAAGGTTCTTTATTAATCATTCATAAAACCAAGTTTAAAACTAGGGTAAAGTGTGTGCAGCTCATGATCTTTATTACATAAGTCCTCATAAATATGATATGTACAGCCAGATCCCTTTGATTTGAATGTGGATGTCTGTGTAACAGAATACTTAGAAAGTGACTTATTCAGAGGTTAAGGCTTTTTTTATGAATTCCTCTCTCCATTGACATTAGAATTTTATTACTATTCCTGAAACAAAATTAAATGAAATAAGAGCAGCTTGGTTTTGTTGAAACTCTGTGCTAAGCACTGCAGTTTGTTTTGTTCAAGCCTAAATATACTCTGGGGTACAATAAAGGCAGTAAATGCTCTTGAGGCTGCTTCAGATTTAATTCCAAATAAGACTAAAATGCAAATTACAAAATTAATTTTTCACACATATCCCAAATGCATCCCTCATCTCCCTCCACTTTGCCCAATCAAAAGTCTTTATGAATCCAGAAATGCAAACAAACTCATAGTCTGTGACTTCATTCTCTTATTTTTCATCTTCGTATCTTACTGCACCAAGTGACATCTCATCTCTCTAGCCCATAGATAGGCAGTAGATCCATAGGTAGATAAGCACCCAGGCTGTACCCTCGGTGTGCTGACTAGTGAACCTCTAAGACTTGTATTTATTTTGGCTAACAGTATGGTTGCTTACTTGAACTGTACAAGTCTTTCCACAAATCTACAGATTTTTCCTGAAAATCTTGTAAATATGTGTGTGTGTGTGTGTGTATCTGCATACATATGTACTTTTTTGCAACACCAGAAAGGTTGATGTTTAATTTTTCCAAGCATGGTCAGAGACAATGTGGTCAAGGTGGCAGTTGAGTGGCAATACCTTAAACTTCTGGCCTCAGTAATGAGCAAACACCAAAAGTGCTGTCCCCATTATAGACAACTCTCTTTTCTAAACCATCTTTCCAGTAGATTAAAACAGTGCATTTCTTTCTGGGTAGCCAGGAGTTGATACTATGGCAGCTGTTTCCCAGTTATGATCTATGTCTCCAGATTTTGGGGAGAGTGGGTTATAGTTTGGCAGAAATAAGAGTTGTGGTGTCTGAGTGCTTAGTTTTGCTTTTAAAAAATAACTTCCCTCATACAAATTCTATTTTTACATAAATAATTGAAGCAAAATTTCAAATTCCGATGTTTAATTCCATTCAGAGGGACACTTGTGATAAGGCATTAGTTCAAGGTCTGCATTTAATTTTTGTTTTCTCTGCTGGCATTGGCATTGCAAGAAAATGCCTTAGCCTGGAAGGATATTCTGCTTCATTTGAAAAATCCTCTTGTTGTCTGAGAGGCTGTATTTCTTGCCTTGTTCAGCTGTCATCACTTGCCAAAGATGATCATGATGATAGTGACTGCGTAGATTAAGGGTTAAACAATGGAGTTATGTCACAGCATAAAGGCTGTGATCTTATATTCCAGCTTGCAAAAAAGCTGCAGCAGAAACCCACACAGCTCTAATTGTAAATCAATAAGCTTTCTAGTAATACTCAGATTAATCCACTAGAGCCAAAATTCAGGCTGTAGTTTTATAACACATGGGTAGTTGGCAATGCTAAACCTGGCATTGCCCTCTATTTCTAATTCCTTTTCAGTTTAATCTTCCATGAGGTCTTTTTGAAACTAATGCACATGAAATAAAACAGCTGTCCCAGTTCACTTTCTTATCAGCACTTTTAGTCTGTCTTTTTCATCTAAGATAGTGAATTAAATATGAGATCTGATTTGACATAGAACAAGAGGAAAACACCAAGAGGCTTTTCCTTTAGAAACAATATTTTTGGGGCTCGTGTTCTTTGAAATATGGATGCACTTTAATATAAAAGTTGAGTGGCTGTTTTAGTAAGTGTAACACAAATTTCCGTTTTATAAATGTGAAAGAGAGAGGTTAACATATGTGTGTTTGATTGAACATGACATCTTTTTCATTTTCTGTGAATGGTTCAGCATCTGGTTTTTTTGGAGAGCCACTGTCCCATTTGCAGTCCCTACCTGGAGTACTTGCTAGGAGTGAAAACTTTGTCTGTCTGGAAGCTTTGTTGGGAATAAAACAGCTCTCTGTTAGATTTCAGAGAGCATTGTCACTAGTCATAACCGTACCTCAGTCAAGGTGTGACCTGTTTCATTCCCTTCTGTTCGTAAGTGAAGTGTTTCAGTGTCTTCTACGCACAGGTTTTGGTACAGTAAATAGGTTGAAAGCCCTTTCCCATGTAGTGTGTACAACTCTATGTCTGTCTCCCTCTCTGTCTGTTTCTCTCCTTTTTCAAATAAGTAAGAGTAAAGGGAGGGGAATGTGATCCCATGAGTCCTTTGGGATTTGTAATAGCTGTGAGAGAGGAACTCATATAAACAGTGCATATGTGCATTTAGGGTACAGTGGACTGAATTCAAATTGCTTCTTTACCCAACTCCATAGTTGCCTTGTGAGTCCCGCAGGGATGGATGGCTTCAGGCTGGGGGTGAGCACCGAGGAGGAGTGGCTGGGGACTGAGGGATGCTCCAAAGCAGAGTGCTCCAACTGCTCTGGCCAGGCAGTGGCCTCTGGCTGGGGCAGATCTCACCCCTTTGAATAAAAAGCACTGCTTTATATGCAACTGTTAGCAAACTGATGTGCCACTATTGAGGTGATGTCTCCCCTTACCTGGAGGCTCACTGAGCAGAAACTGAGGGTATTTACTGTACAATGTAGGGAAACAATCAGTTGATATGCTACTGCTGTGACATTTTTAAAACATACTCAGCTGTTCTGTAAAATATTAACCAAACATGAATAATGCAAACTGAGGATGTTTAAAATTCAAGAACAAACACAACTTTATGTTTTACCAATTAGGTTTCAATTACTTTCCATTTCATAGAAGAAAAAAAGACATAAATTATGACTTTCTGCATTTTAGTAGCATGATATACATTGCTGGCTCTGTATGAGCATGGGAAATAAGGTGTTTACATTAAATACGTTTTCACAATCGGGAAAATATGTTAAACCATTCCTGGTGCATCAAAAAGCATTTTGGATGGATTGCCTATGCTCAAGGTATTTGTGGGTGTTTTTGTTTGGGCACAGGCATGGTAAGCGGGAATTCTTTCAAGTTCACTTCGGTGCTGTCAATAACTTAGATGATAGTTATGTCAGGGTGGGTTTAAATAGGTGATTCAAGGCTTACACGTGCTATTGATACTGAAAAGTCCACTTGTGTGTGTAGTCCCAGACTTTTTTGATATAAATACGGTGCCTGCACTTCTATATCTGAAAAGCAAACTGTCACACAGGTACAGTTGATTTCTTTTCCAAAACTGTCCATTAATCTTTGCAACAAAATGAGGATACTAAATACTTACTGTCTTGACCCCAGTAGTGTATTTTAATTTAGAAGATATTTTGTTAAATACTTCAAAGATAGAAAATTTCAGGACGGAAAATTTTAGTGACAGTTTCAGGATTGGGATATTGGAATGGCGCTCCTCCTTTTAAATTTGTTGTCTTTTCCTTTTTTTTTTTTTTTTTTTTTTGTAGTGTTGTGATCTTGGATACCACGCTAGTCTGAACAGAGCCCTAAGAACATACCTGTCTGCAGAGTATAACCTTGAAACTTCCAGGCATGAGGGATTAGACATCATTGAAAATGCAGTTGACAGCTTGGAGCCACGCAGTGACAAGCAGAGATTCATGGAAATGTACCCCACTGCTTTTTGTCCACCAATGAAATTTGAGTTCCAGTCTCATATGGGTGATGAGGTCTGTACACTGACAAGTATCCCCACAGTGACTGTTTCTGTATACCAGGATAGAGAATTTATTCCCTTTTACAAAGAGTTTGGTAAAAGCTACCCGAAAGTCAATGGATGAGCAGTAACATTCTGCAAAACTTGTATCACCGTCTGTTTCTTCAAAGTTCTCATGTAAAAACTGCTACGTGTTGTTATATTCTGTATCACTCATGATGACATTGCTATAAATTTGCTGGCCAACCTATGCTCAGCCCAGCACCAGTGTAAGCAGTGACTTTATGTCTTTACTACCTGCATCACTCATAACAGAGTTTGTGGGTGCTATTTGAGAGCAGCTGCAGAGCTGCTCCAAATAATTCATGCTGCAATGCAGCCTTTTCCCCTTCTTTTTCTCCCATTTTATCATCTGGAGATTTCAAGCATGCTAGGTACCCCAACTGTGCCCTGTTCTGCTACACCAAAGGCCAGTAGCAAAGCAGAATTCAAAATCACCCATGTACCCTTTTTTCTGAAGGTTACTCTGGGGTTTGTATTTCTGTTTGATACGAAAGCAACAAAAAGCAGACATAGAAAAAGGCTGTGCTCTTTATTCATAACATGTAGTATGTACTTCCATACCTTGTAACACATAAATACTTTAAATTTAGATGGGCACACTTTTTTGTCTGCTTTATTAAATTTTAATAGCTTTGGTAGGAATTCACCTAGTTTTAAGAACAACCAAAGACTATTGACTGGTTTTTTTAATTACTTGCATCTTACAGCTCTTTTTGATTCTTTGTTAGGTTTGCCAGGTCACTGCCCAGCAACCTGTGCAAGCAGAGCTTATGCTTAGATATCAACAGCTACAGTCACGATTGGCTACACTCAAAATTGAAAATGAGGAGGTAAGACCTATGGCTGTAAGGACTAAGCATTGATCATTTTCAGGAAGGTGCAGTGTTTTCTACCTTGCCAAAAACATGTAAATGACCCTGAAGTGGCTCCGATCTGTGTAAGTGGTTTTAATTTTGAAAATCAAATACTGGCAAATATGCTAAAGTATATCCTCACCTTCTTTACAGAGGTTTGGAAACTGTCTTTTACCTATCCATACATTCACATTACTGAGTTCTGTGTTTTGCAGATGCTTCAGTGTAAACTTGTTAGAGCACATATTTTTAAATTCTTGTGACAGAAAGCCACTGAGAACAGTTATTGTCTTCTGTGACCACGCTCTGTCCAGTCCTCAACTTGCTACTTCTGTAGTACAAAGGAATTTGAACTGTCTTTTGTGGTAGCTGACTCAAGATCTCTTATGCTCTTAGCTACAGCTATCTATAAACATGACTAATGAATGCCTGTGATGGGAACAGCTCACCTAGCAAAATAAAATGCATTTTTTTGTAAAATATGGAAAAAACTATGCTGTTCTCTTTCCCCTGCTCTGGCAGTGGAAATAAAATGCACTTTTATCACAGTTAAGACAATGTTAAAGTCCTTCAGTTTAAATGAGAATCTGTTTTTAAAAGGAAACATAGAAATAATTTAATTTCTTCATGTACTTTACTGATAAGTTTTCAGGATGCCAGTTTTTCTCATTTTAGTTTGTATGTTGAATGTCTAGAACAAAATATTAATGTCCACGAGACATGTACAGTCGTCCTAAAAAAAGAAACAACACTTGCATTCAGAAAGTCTCTCAAGGTAACAAAGAATGAGAAAGACTGTTTCTTTCAGTGCAAGGGCATAGGGGGAGAAATCATGTTTGACAGGCATGGAAGGGATATTTGCCTACATTGGAATTGTGTGTAGAAGTGTCCATGATTTGGTTGACCCTACTAGAGACTCCATCTGAAGCAGAACTGGGAAGTAAATCACATCCTTGTGAATCTTGCCAGTTACTTTATTGCACTCTGGAAACTGCATCCCTCGTCCACAGCATCCATGCCCGGGTTTCCACTATGAGCAGTGGTGCTCCATAGGTCACAGGAAGGGCTGGGAGTCTGGTGTAAATTGTTCTTTCCCGAGCCCCCTCTGTCTGCTTCTGCAGTCTAAACGTCCCTGTGCCCCTCATCATAGCACTGCACAGTACGGGGTCACAGATTGTTTTCTTGGAAGATCACAGTTCTGGCCAGATCCAGATCCCTGGATGTACATATTCAATATAACACATTGACCACATTTAGGAGAGCTGACCCTCCAGAGTAGTGTATCATCTCTCTTGCCTCCCAGATAGGCACCATAATCAAATCATGTCACATTTCAATTCTAATTTCAAACGAATGCTTGATTCACTACAAAGCCAACACAAGAGTACGTCTGTATTTGTGGGTTAGGCCATGGTAAAGCAGAGAACTAGATAGGAAACCTGTTACATAGATATCTGTTATAGCACACCTAACTTTTCACATTTACACACTAGTTTGTTTGGGGGAGTGTGCCAGAGAATTACTGAGTAATGAGTTTCCCTTCTAAGCTGTTCCTATATATATTTGTGTTGCATTTGTCAAATTGTGCTTTTTAATACCAGGTTAAGAAAACAACAGAGGCTACCCTGCAGACAATACAAGATATGGTCACCATTGAAGATTATGATGTGTCAGAGTGTTTCCAGCACAGTCGCTCAACAGAGTCTGTGAAGTCAACAGTCTCTGAGACATACCTGAGTAAGCCTAGCATTGCGAAAAGAAGAGCAAACCAGCAGGAAACAGAGCAATTCTATTTCATGGTATGTTGATTGCTTCCTCATTCATGTGATACAGACCAAACACCTGAAGTAAACATTATCCAGAAGTTCCTGGAATTTATGTGTCATGCATAGTAATAGATTAATCTTCATCTCTGCAGAAATTCAGAGAATATCTGGAAGGTAGCAATCTCATCACAAAACTTCAGGCAAAACATGACTTGCTGCAGAGGACACTCGGAGAAGGTAAATGTCACACAATAAACTGAAAAGCGATTCCAGACTATACAGTGAACCACTGAAATGCCAAAGATACGCAGGAAAAGAATTACGAAACTTAAAGCTTAATTGTCCAGTAAGCATAGATTTGATTTTTACCAGTCACAGTTTTGGTGCAGTGGTAAGAGTACGCACAATAAATTGATTTTATTTCTTCAACACATACTTTCTTCCACTGCACAGATGTTTAGACAAGTGACTCTATTTGGCAACAGAACTATTGAATGAAAAATCTCATGTCTGAAAGGAGAGTGACACAGTCAGTGCAGGTTGGTTTAAGAGCTGTGACAAATGTACTGTTTCTACATCCTAAAAATTTCTGTTGACTTTAGGTTTTTTTAAGACTTGGGAGTGAGTGATCTTTTTAAAGCATACAGAATTCTCCAGGATGCATCTTGTACAATGGACTCACTCGTGCAGCATTTCTAACACATGGACACTAATGTCCTTCTTGCAGCCTAAGAACTCAGTGGAGCATTTATGAAAGGTGAAAGGTGAAATCCTGACCTCACTAATGTCAGTAGCGGGTTTCTTACAGACTTAATGTAGTGTTATTTTTTATTAAGTATTTGCATATTGTAAAGTTCAATGAATGAAAACTTAATGAATAGCTCTGTACCTGTTCATTATCATTATTGCACATAAAATTACTGCATTGCAAATTACAATAGCAGAGAATTATCCATTGTCCTGAACACTCTCCACAGTTTTTAAAAGTACATCTTAAAATCTAAGCCAAGTCAGCAGAAGTAAAGATCAAATGAAGTAAAGCTGAATTAAGGCAGTAATGAATCACACACTATGCACAGCTCCAGCCTGTCTCTAACCAGCTCTTCCAAGAGGCACTTCCTCATGCACCAAAGGGAAAAGGGGAATTGCAGTACAAACCTTGAGGACTGGACACACAGAGTGGAACAGACTTGAGAAGTGAGATTACACCACAAAGAGTAAAAATCCTCTCCTGGAGGTTAGAGACTGTGATTTAAAGTTTAGTCTCAAGAAAGAAAACCTGTTTGCTAAAAGAATGTCTCTAAAAGATATGTCAGCTTATTTTCTTTTTACTGCCAAGTATCTGTTGTTAATCACATCTCTTCTTGCTTTTAATACAAAAGTCCAGATGCACAAATCCCATGAAGGTGCCTAAACAGCTATTAGCAGTTCAGTGGCTGTAACTCAAACAAAGCCCCTCTCCAGGGGCTGAGGTTGGGGATAGGATACAAGCAGCATTTTCTTTCAAAACTGAACTGTAGAAGATGGTAGCTGGTTTTAGACAGCTACCTACATTGTCTTCTTTCTCATGAAAGTTTTTATTTAATAGATTTTTATTTTGAATGTGTATGGTGAGCAGTTTATTCACACAAAACAGTGTGCAGCTGACTTTAGTCAAAAAAAGAGGACATTTTTCTTCTGGAAGCTCACTGAAAATGTATTTGGAAAAATAAAGTGAAAGGGAGGGAGATAAAAGGCAACAGAATCTGCTGCATAAACCATGTTGGAAAAAAGTAAGGAAGGAATTGTTTGAAAGGAAACCTGAATAAAAACTTATCAGCAGGGTGACCTCAGTGATAAATTGCTGTTAGGCTCTGGGCCATTCTGCCATGCTGAGGCATGCTTGGACTATTCTGTTCGAAGAGTTCCCTTCTACACACCAGCTGTAACCCCCACGTAGTTAATCTGTGTTGCCCACAGTGGTTTTGCATATATTTGTTGTCCCATCACCGTAGCATGGCACATACAAATAGTACCCCAAACATACGCATTTACATTCAAAGCTGATATTTGGAGTGAAAGCCATCATTTTTACAGGTTAAAAAGTTCAAGTACCCCCTTCAGTTGAGGCATGTCCTGCGTTAAAATGCCCATGCCTGGATCAGAGGACCTGGATTCTGAAAGTTTCTTGAATGGGGAGGATTAAAAGGATCGAATTACAGTGGAATTATGAATGTTATTGCTAATATAGAAATGAATTTGTAGGAAGTGAACTGCTACCCTGCTCCCCTCAAACTGCCTTTTCTGGAAACTTTCATGTCAGCAAGACTGCAGATAAATAACACAGCGTGCTGTGTTAAATAAAGCTAGGGAGAATGGGGAGAGAAGGAGAGGATTGTATCAACTGCAAGTTTTCCTTTGGCACCCTTTCTTGCTTTTATTCAAAACTGTACAGTGTACGGGTGTAGGCTGGATTGATCCAGGTTCCCATCTGGTGTCCATAATGTTAACAGCATTTGGCTTCTATAATGGTTCATCACCTGCCTACTACAGTCTTGCTGTTTATGGACACAGCAGATGCATATTCATGATCTGCACTGGGAAGATAGATGAAGTGCTCTGTGCTGAATCTGCATCTACAGACTTGGAAAGTAAATTAGAAACGCTCACATGAAATTGATACTAAGCATAGGAAGCACCCTGATGCTCATATTAATCCTGATCTAAAGGCTCCTCTATTGAAAGAAGAAATTAGCAAAGCGAAGTGCAAGAAAGAAAACAAGGAGTTGTAGAAGAAATTGCCCCTAAAGCCCAGACACCTTTTGCCCTAAACTGTTAAATATCGAAGATGTGTTCAAAATCCCCCAGGCATAGCATTTGTAACATCTTCTGTTTTACTAGCATTTATTATTGGGATTCTTAGTCTCAGTGAATTTCCCTTGGTAACCTGAGTAGGGAGAAGTCCCTGGCTTTCTCTTTTTCTGTTATAGGTTATTTTTCATACTCTTCTTTTTCCCCTCTCTAAAATAGATGCCAACAAGATCCACATGCCTTAATGTCAGAGATTTTTCCCAGAGCTGCTTCTTTGTGCCGCTTTCAGGAGATCCACACTCTTCTGGTACTGCAAAATACATTCTCAGACTAGGGTCTTCAGTACTGTGCAGTACTTAGCATGCATCTGAATGCTGGCACATAATATTGTGTTTTTCATATCACTGTTATTCATTAGTCCTGGAATCTGACAAGTTGTTTTGCTGTCACTTTTGAATTGAGATGTGTACTTAGACCTAGCCCAAGTGAAGCTCAGAGTGATTTTCAAAGTTTGTATCCATAGTTCTATTCGCTGGCATAGGTGTTTAATTCTTCCCTAATACCTTACTTGAACCTGTTAATAGTGAATTTTGTTTGCACTGTGTGTCACTTAACCCCTTTGAAGGTTTTCATAGTTTTGTCAGGATTTGATACAAAAGTATTTCAGTCATCTGCACAGTGCTCTGCCTCCTTAGCTGCTGTGATCTCTCAAGACATTAATAAATGCCTTATGGATTGTATAAATGGTCCTAATGGCAAGGCTTGAGCAAATGGCTGTTGCCTTTTCTGCCATGATGAAAAAAGACCATTTTAAGTCCACTGAGTTTCCCTTTACTTCACTAGTTTTTGATCAGTGAGAATATTTTGCCACTCTATCCATGGCTGTTTAGTTGCTTTAGTCACTTCCTGTGAAGAAAGTTATCAGTAGCCTTTGAAAGCCTAAGTAAATTAATTGAACAGATTCTTCCTTATCCAGTATTTTACTGACATGTTCAAGATTTTTAATAAATTAATAGGGCACAATCTCCCTTTGGCAATGTTGGGCTCATTGGAACTTAGCACACCATGATCTTTGTCCTGTTTCATTATTTTGCTTTTCATTATGATGAGTCAGGCATGCCTGACTTACTGGTATGTTGATCTACAAAGGAGCCTTTCTGAAATTTGATATTTGCTTCTTTACAATTCCCTGCAGTTCTCTGTAGTGTTTTTCAGTGATAGTGTTGTACTTTTTTTCCTGCAATACACAGAGAAAAGAGAGTAGGGAGTCTTTCTATGACTACTCATGTCTAGAGCCCTCTGTTTTCAGCACTGAACAGGTTTAGGCACAAGGCGCAGGGGGAGATGTAATCTAATCTTGGCACAGCTCTCTTTCCATACCGATTTAGCCTCTGAAACATATGAGCACCAACAATAGACATTGTTTGGAATTTTACTTGAAATTACTTACAGTATCAAGTGACTCTTTATCTGGGGGCAGGCTTCTTAAAATTGTTCCATAACATGGTTGTGTTTGTATTTTAAATGGAACTGTGGAGATAGTAGATAACTACACTGCCCTGTTTGTTGTATAGTTGTATATCTTTTGCTGGTAGCATGAAAGTTAGGGCTAAAAATAATTTGCTAAGTGTAATTTAGATACAAAAATTTCAGCCTAAAACCTACAAATCATTGTTTCCTATTTATTGAACTTTCTAGGTCACAGGGCTGAATACATGACAACAAGGTAAGATATTTTTATCTGACTTGGTTTAGAGTTAAAAAATAGGTAAAATCCTAGAATTTACAAATTTTAGAACAACTTCGTTGCTGTTGTTACATAAATTATGTGTAGACCCTGTGTGTTTTAACATGCAGCATTTCTGTTTCAGCATGCTGATGAGTAAAGGACCAGACTATTAATCTTCCTCATTCTTGTGAGCTGCTTTGGCCAGTGTCAAGGGTGGGACAAGCTGGGAGATCCTTAAAAATATATGTGAATCACACATCAAATTTGGAAGTTGCAGGGGGCACCTCAGTGCTAAAAAAGAAATATTTTTCTGTTGTCAGAGATACCTTGCCCCTCATAGTTTGTAATTCTCTTGGTCAGGATACACAGTTTAAAAGAATCTGGTAGGAAGATCAGTTTGGGCAATGGGCTGTCTTTGATAACCCAGCTCTGGACACAGATACCTGCCTCCTCCAGCATCCGTGTGTTCCATACTTAAAGGGCTCTGTATATCCACAGAAGAGAAGGGATTCAGCGTTAGATCTCCCAGCTTTGTGCTGCACGTACTTTTTCGGTTGTGTAATGCCACACCTTTGAAACTTCCTCCAGATATAAACCCAGATAAGCTCTGCTGTCCCCGGAGACTAGGAGGGGGCAATGGCAACTGCTTGGATTTGCAGCTGCCTCTTGTATGTGTCACTGCTACAGGCAGTGTGTCCTGGTAAAGCAGGAACATCCAGCCCACCATTCTTGGTCTCACTCTTCCCTTCCCTTTCCGTGCAATACATCCTTGCCCAGTGCCTTCAAGAATCTTGCCTGGTCCCAATGTTCCTAGGACATCTCTACAGACTTTACACCAGATTTTCTCCCACCTCTCCATGTTCTTTTCTAGCTCTGTAAAGTTGGACTTGCTCAACTACTTTCCTTACAGGACCTCAGCTGAAAAATGGTAACTAATCAGAGCATTCTTCGCAATTGCTGACATTAATTCTGACAGCTGTATGTTTAACTCTGCCTCCAGATGCTACCATTCCGGGAATGCTTGGAAATCAACAAGTTTATGTCTAATGAGAAAAACCTCCTTTCTTGACTCCAAAGCAGGCGACTCACCAGGCTCACATCATCCTAAGTTCCCTGCTATGTAAACAGCTGGAAGAAGATGGTGGATTTAGGCAATGATTTTACCTTAGTAAAGTGGGGGAGCAGTGAAGCCATCTTACTTCACATCTTCTCACAGCTGGTCACTTAGAGAAAGGACTCTGCGGAGTAGAGCCTGCCCATCTGTTCCTCAGCACCAGCTCCTGGGCTTTGGCTGGGCCCTGTCTTTTGCCCCAAGGTTCAGTTACGTTTCCTGTAAGACTGCGAGACATGCAAACAGAAATTTTCTTCAAGGTCAAAGTTAAATTACAGGAGGGAAGAGAATATATTTAAAGATGAGTTTAAAATAGCAGATGGTACTCAAACTATCTGAAGTCCCACTGCTGAATGCTCTATGCCTTATTGTTCCTCACTGATCCCCCAAAAACATTTGATTTTTTGCTAATTCCAGAAAAACCTATAGAAACTGCTGGTGCATGGGAACTAAGAAAGCTGTTGGCATGTAGCTGATGGCATGATATTCACAAAGGAGTTTGTGACCTAGAGAACAGCATTTATTTCCTATAATCTCTTTCAGTTGTAGTCATCACATGTGTAACACACTGGGTAAAATTTTGCAGACCAAAGTTTTGTGTGTTTTTCCTATATTTCGTTTTGAGTTATGCTGATTTTATTTATTTGTTCAAGTTGATATACTTTTAATTCCATTAGCTAATTAGCAAGGTGTTTCTTTTTGTATGTGAAGTTGTTGGTGGTTGGATGTGCAAAGCTAAAGCTGTTTAACCTTCCTGGCTCTGGTTGAAAATGCAGCCAGTTTGGTTTTGAAGCATCTTAGGAGTGTGCTGAGCAGCTTTAATTTGCATTTGAAGCTTCTCCAGCGTGAAGCAACTTCTCTGCTTGATAAGAGGTGCTTCGAGTGGTCTGTGTTCTGCCATGGCTGGCAGGATGAATTCCAGTGGTTGCTGCACATTTTATGTGTGACCACAACAAAAAAGGCCATTCCGATCATGCAGTGTTTGGAATAAATTTATATGGTAAAACTGCAAAACGGGGATTCATAAAGAATGTCATTATTTATCCATAAGTAATGCATTTTTAATGGGGGAGTTCTCCACTCTTTAATCAATGTTACACGTAAATTTGATGGAAAGCCTTATTTGATAAGTACTGTGTTTATTGGTCCCTTTACAATGTTCTGTTGTTTTGCCATGAGCTTACAGACATTTCATTTTATTGTGTGACTTGATTCTACCTTGCTCAGTAATCATATTCCCTTCCCTTAGGCCTCCAAATCTTCCCCCTAAGCCCCAGAAACACAGGAAGCCCAGACCCCGATCACAGTATAGTGCTAAGTTGTTTAATGGTGATTTGGAGTCGTTCATCAAGGTACTGGCACCAGCCACCCCAGTGGCTGATCTCAACACTTCTTACTGTAATGGTCACCACCTCACAAAAGCTGAGGCAGATCATTATGTTTAAGTCTGTCCTGGGGCTCTTCTTTCCCGGTTGATCAATATAATACTTCCTGAAGTCAAAGGGAAAGAGGGGGATTTGTTTCTCACATTAGCCTCCCTACAGTTTTGTTAATCAAGTAGGAATAGTATTGGCTGCCTGCTTTTAAGAGGAAACTTAGCTTCGTGTAGAAGAATGTAGTGGTGCATCCCACAACTTACCACAATTTCCTGCTTGCTATTTTCATTACATCCAGTGTTCAAAGTCTGTGGAGAAGCAGTATTTCCCTGGGTTTGGTATCCAGATTTTGATTTCCTCTGACTTTAGGAATTTATTATATTGTGTGAAATTGTGATCACCACTATTCTGGATCTTGTATCTTTGCTGTATTTACTATCTTCTTCTTTCTCATACTTTTATTTCTAATAATGCTTCTAGCCGAGGCCGAAGGAACTCTCACACAAGACATCAGGTATAGTTCTGGTGCAAAGAGAACCAGCTCTGCCTTGCTCTCGGGTTGCATTCATGCCTGGCTCAAAATCAGCTCTTTCAAAGACCTGGAGGGAGAAGTTTGCATTAAGAAATGAGTGTACAAATATAGTAGGCAAAACTAAAGCAGAGCAGAACTCTGGAGGGATTGTAGTCTTAAATGATGGATATTTTCTTACTCATTTTCAAGCACCGGTCCATCACAATTAGTGCCTCTGGATGCTAGCTGACACAGCTACAGGAAAGAAATCTTGTAATTGTAAAAATACATCTATAAATGCAGTGAATAAAATTCTTGGCTGCAAACTCCGTGAATTGGGTTTGAATGTTACAGAGATTTTTTTTTTTTTCTCGTGTTCAATGTAGCTAGTGGCAAACATTTTGCAGAACAAGTTCTGTGCTCCAGTGGCACTGTACATGTTTAGCTGTCTTTGAATCAAGCTTTCAGAAATCCTCAGTACAACTATAGGGAAAAGTATTATTATTGTTTTTATTATTATTGTTACACAGGACTTGCCGTGAACTGCAAAGACTTTGAGAAATCACCACATGATGAAATAGATGAGTGTCACGAGCAGTTTCTTGCTTAAGGGTTAAAGTAAGCAAGTAAGCAGAAATTCTCACAATGAAAGCCCCTGGACTAGAGAAGGGCAAAGCAAATCAGGAGAAATGGTACCCTATCATTTTCCCTCACAGAGACAAAGGTTATACTACATGGCAGTGTGGGTGACAGGGCTGACTTGCAAGTGGGGAGTCCTACATAATTAGTCATAATTAGTCTTTCAAAAGGAAAGAGGTCAAAAAAGCTGGTAGCCTTATGACAGATTTGCCAGTGTGGGAGGCTACCCTAGGACAGCATCTCTGCCCAAAGACCATGTCATTCCTGATAGGGATGAGTCATTTTGACAGGCACAAAAGGATTACAGCTAGTGAAATACGAATCACACCAAATTGCTTTTTGTTAAGAGTTTTGCATCATAAGAAATTATAGCTAGTCGCAAACATACATTCACTGACTACACACATCAGATTAAATTCTCAGTAGCAGTAGAGTCACTGTTCTTGACACTCACCAACACAGATTGTTACTTCAAATTATTGTCCTTTGATTAGATCCAAAAGGCAAAGCTGTTAATTTAGATTCTTTCAGGGTATTACTTAAGTACAAAGTTTTGTGTGGTTCTGAACAGATTCTCCAAAACTAGGTATGAAAGTGATTTGGGTTTTGGGTTTTTTTGTAATTTCTTACTGCAAACACTATCTTTTCCTAGGCTTTACGTTCTTCTCATGAGCCGGTGTACTAACAGGAGATGTGGTTGTGCATGTTGTGCATGTTTTCTAATACTCTGCTTTTCTGGAGAGCCAGGCTGCTCAGTGTTGGGGAAGGTGACGGTATTCCTGGGTTTAACAACTGACCTGTTCCAAGGGGTTTTTTATATAGCTGTTACCGAACCATGACACAAGTCAAAGAGGAAATGCTAATCCAGCCATTACTGCTTCTTGGCTAGCCAGTCTTTGCTAGGTTTTAAATTAAAAGACAAACGAGCCACAATTTAAATAGCATAGTTAGTGAAAACAGTCTTTTGTAAGCCCCACTAGAACAGCACAGAGTATACCTAAGATCAGGGGGTTAGGTTACTTCAGGAAGTGCAATGTTTCATTACTTCACTGCATGTTATTTTTCAAACTTTTGTAGTAGTTTTTTCTACTTGATCTTAATTCATAAACTTCCCATTAGTGTAGTTTAGCATGAAAACGAAGTACAAATTTTTAAGAGGAAATGTGTATTCTGAGTTACAAGGTGCTTTACATATTGGAAATCCATTTAGAAAGAAAAATTACAGCTTCCAAGACAAGAAATTCTAAGATTAATTATGAAACAGTAATTTTTGCAGCATAAGCACCAACTTTTCCAGCTAATTTTTAATCATATTATTTATGTCTTTAATCTATATTTGATGACTTGTGGTCTCTAGTGTGCTTGGGTTAAAACATCCACTTTAAAAAGTGCCAAAACAAAAGGACTCCAACAGTTCTTTTGGAAAATAAGCAGTTTAAAAGAAAAAGACAAGTAACTCACTGAAAATTAGTGTATAGTCATCTTCTCACCTTCCCATCACAGATGTTTTTTATCCTTTTTTAAAACACTTTTGTGTAACTGAAAATGTGGCTACAAACCCACTGCTGTATCATTGCTGAGATGAGGAGCTGTGATTCCTGAACTCTGCCATTGGCAGGTGGGGAGGTATAGGCTGTGACCTCCCTTTCCCAGTAACCTTGTGCCTAGAGAAGAAGCAGCTGAACCACATGCTCAGCTCAAAGTAGCTGCAATTCACCACCCAGTGATTACCAGCTATTTAGAGCAGCCAGAAACAACATGCCAGGCCGTCATCTCCCCATGGTAGGGCACACAAACCAGCAGAGCACACAGCAGTGCTCTCAGTCAGGAGGGAGACATTCTGGTACCCCATGCAGTGTCATCTGGTGGCTCTGCTCCAAGGACGTTTCTGATAGTCCAGCAAATCCAGAAACACCTTGTAAATTGTTTGCCATAAACTTTTTTTTTTACCAAAAAACTCTACCGAACAACAAAACACCCGCACATTGAGGAATTAGGTCCATGTAGGATTTTCTCCACCAGGAAAAGAAAGGTCAGTTAAATTGATGCAGAGGGATCATCTTCATCGTGTATTATTATTCTTAATAATAATCCTTCTAAAAGGCAAATTCACTGCTTAACTCACTTTGCTTCAAAAATCTAAAATGCTTGCATGAGCCTAGATGTCACATACAGTGTTAGCCAGATATGGTGACAGAGGTAGAGAACTGAATTTCCCAATTAAATTGCTTTAAGAACTGTAATCCTTTTTGTCACCTGTTCCTTTTCCTCCCTCCCTAAATGGGAAGAGAGCTCTGTTAGAAGTGGTATTTTTTCTTAGGTGTTTTTTTACCAGCACTGTATGTCCATCTAGATTGACCAAGAAAGTGCATTTTCACATTCAGGCCGTAGTAGGGAGGTTTCCTCTTTCTGATCTGCAGCTCACTCGTTCTGCTCTTGTTTCTGCAGGATTCAGGGCAAGTCATTCCTCTTATTGTGGAAAGCTGTATCAGATTTATAAATTTATATGGTAAGCTCTGAAAAAAACTATGTGATTTCATTATTGCCATTTTTCATGTATCTTTTACATTACTCATTTAGCACCACAGCTTTGTTTTTTAAATAGAGATTAAAAGTATTTTAAAAAATAAATTAATTTTTCACCACTGTCTCCCATCTCTTCTGCAGGTCTTCAGCATCAGGGAATTTTTAGAGTGTCTGGTTCCCAGGTGGAAGTCAATGATATTAAAAATTCATTTGAGAGAGGTAATTGGATTTTCATTTATTTGAGCACCTTAATATCTGACATTTAAAAACCTTCTAAATTCTAATTATTTTCTTGGCTCTTTAAACAGATTGTATATGCTGCGTGTACTGCACCTAAAACTTTGCGCCATCACATGCTTAAACATGAAGTACAATGATGATGTGCATATTTATCCTCCCATTATATCTTAGGAGCTTGAGGGTTTTTTGTTAATGGTAAACTGCAAATAATAGTTTCTGTGTATTTTATTTTAAAGATCCTCAGAAAAGAAAGGTAGTGAGTTTATTTTGATTCAAGAGACTAATTAATGCAATTTGAAAGTCCTGTTGCTTGATCTTCTGGAATACGAGTGCTCAACTTTCCAGTCCTTCTGCCAAAGTTTCATCATGATCCAGGAAAATGGGGGGGGAAAAAAGGGGTCATTCCGTTTTTCATTCTCAAAGGAAACTTCAGCCCCAGAGGAGGAATTACATGAAAAATACCAGGAAGTAAAACCAGCTTTTTAAACATCAGTGGCTTCCAGCACCCAGCCTAGGATTGCTCTGCTAGGGAAACCAGTATCCAGCAATCCTCTAACTGTGTTAAAGCAATACTTGTTACAATTTTTTTAAATCTTACATTCTTTTTTCTTGAGTCTTAAAAGCTGGGTTTTTTTAATTTCTAGGGAAAATTAAAACTTTTGTAGATCATGTGCTAATGACAAAACCTTTGGAGCGAGAAGTCTTGTGACTAAAAGCATGAAAAAATATGCACAGTATTTTTCTCCCCAGTATTAGTTATATATATCTTGTTGAACCTGATCTTGTCTTTGACAAGATACGTAAAGCAGCTGTTTTCACTTGCTAAGTGAAGCCACATCCCTCCATTCTGCAGCTTTTAAATCTGCTTATTCTTAACTGCTCTTCCTAGGTAGTGTTATCCTTGAAGATCCATACATTTTAAAGTGTTTCAAAATAAAGATTAAGCCTTTAAAATTACATAAATAAAATAGTGCAGTCGTGGCTGAGGTTTCAGTTAGGTTTTCAACAAAATGGTTGCACATATTCGTGATGTTTTAATTTTGTAGAATGAAGACACATTTTCAATTCAATGAGTGATCTAACTCCATTCGCTTTATGTAGGGCTCCAAAGAAAAGTCCGCAAAACTCTATTCAATTAAGAACGTTTGGCTTTTTTATTTTACTAACTGTAAATCACAACATGTCCATAACTACCTAGCTGGAAGTTCAGGACCTAAGAGATCACTAGGTTATGTCATTTTAAGGAAACTTTATTTAGGCTGCCTTTTTTTAGTTTAATCATAGCCTGAGATTTCTAAATCAATGTTTATTATTTTACTTGAATGCTTGCATTGCCACCTCCCACACATTAAAAACAAAAACTGCCCAAAATGTCACTCACTTATAAAATGTTTCATGCAAGAATACTCCTGCATGTGTGTTTCATTCACTTTATTTACTTTTTAAGGTGAAAATCCTTTGGCAGATGACCAAAGTAACCATGACATTAACTCAGTTGCTGGAGTACTGAAGCTCTATTTCCGAGGGCTGGAAAATCCTGTCTTTCCTAAGGAAAGATTTAATGATCTTATTTCTTGTATCAGTAAGTAGAAATTTCTGGTTTTTCTCAATAGAATTTTACTTTCAGATACACAGTAGTAGCCTGAAAAAGGAGCTAACTTCACATATTTTCCTGAGATGATTTGTTTGCCATGTGTAGCAGTCTGGGTCAGTTGTTAGTCATACTCACAGCTGTGGTTGTTCTCTTTTTCCACTGGGATTAATGTACAGTACAATTCTTTGTTTAATAGGGCAGGAAGAATATCTTTTGGTATACAAGGGGTAGTTAAATTTAAACGCGTTATTATTTTCCTCTGTGCACTGAGGCAGGCAGAAGGGAATGAAGTCATGAACATGCAAACAGATAGTGTTACTTTCCAAGAAGGTTTTCATGCCCCACAGCTTGGGGTCAGCACTGGTGAATAAGTAACTAACTGCTCAACATTGTGTGATTCTGGACCTTTATTGTGCTCAACTTAAAACCACCAATCCAGCACAAGAAAACTCTTCGGTGCAGGAATGGAGGGGAACAGCTGAGTGTTGTGTGCAAGAGAGCCTGGTCTGCCTTCCCACGCACAAGTTGTAATGGGATGCCTTGGAGGAGCATCGCATGATCTGTGTGCTGCTGGTGCTCGTAGCCAGACACAGAGAAGTTGTAGTAATATGGAAAGTTGTCAGTGGATGAGTGAATTGCTCTGACATGCACAAAACCTCTTCCAGTTCACTGACCCCTGCAGGTGTTGAGGGGTGAGGCCAAGCCAACCATCAGTAGACTTGCTGTGGGCACAGTGGTCCAAGGAGCTAGCTTTGAGGAAGAATTTCCTTTCTACCCTTCGTTTGTAACTTGCCTGCTTCAACCAAATGGAGAAAGAGGCAGTTTCACAGATAATGAGAGGCAGTCCTTTGGAATTTTAATTAAGTCAGGCTGTACAAACTGTTACTTTGGCAGAGGTCTCAGCCCAGCAGGCAGGGCCACCAAGTGACGGGTGCACAGTGTCCCAGGCTGGCGATCAGGTGGGGTTTTCGGCTCTCTACTTGGGGGCACAATGTGTGTGGTTTGCTTCCCACATAGGGAGGATGGCAGTAATTCCTCCTGGAGGTTACAAATACCTGGATCACTGTGACCGCGTGTATGTGCAATATTTTGTGTTTCAATTTTTTTGCAGGGTTTTCTGCAGCTGTTGCTACTTACAGACTTGGTGGCACTGAGGAGTCCTAAAGGACCTGAAAACCACAGTTTAGCAGTCTGATCTCTGATGCTGAGGGAAACACTGTCTTTTTAGGAAGCATAATCCTGGTTCTGCTTCAGTTCAGCTTTAGCTAACTGTGGTGCCACAGCCCAGAAAAGCTCTGCAAGTCATAGAAATTGAAATCTAAAGAAGGGTCATTTTGATTGAGTGATTTTCTGCTTGACAGGGGTGATAGAACTTTACCTGATAATCCTGCACCGGTGTCCATAACTTCTGGAAGAATTAAAGCATATCTGCTGGAAAAATTTACGGATTTAGTGGCTTCAGTTGATAGAAAATCTACCACATTCTTGGATAAGATGTTCAAATGATTAATCACTTTCGTCGTTAAACATTTGTACCAGATTTCTTTCTCAAAGTTTCTGCTGTCAGATTCTGCCCATTTGATCTCTTTATGTCTTCATTATTTTGACTAAGCATCAAGAAAAATATAAATGGTGGTTCTCCTATGTGGAGATGGTATTGCAGTCTGCTGTGCTGAAGACCTTTAAATACAATTGTAAACTAAATTGTAAAATACTAAGAATGAGTGTTCAGTTTACAGAGATTATACAAGTGAATGCTCAGGACATTCAAAGATACTTGCCTAAACAGCCTTTTAAATGTGTTCCAAGAAGAGGAACCTGGATGATTTCAAACAGTTTTCATTCACTATTGAAGGTGCTGAAGAAGGAATGGGGTATTTGGAAAGAGGGGTAGAAGTTGAGTGGACTGAGCAGCTAGATGTATGTGGCACCTGCACAGGCAGGAGAGATTCACCAACCTTTCAGAGCATCACTGTCTGAGAGTGTTCCATTTCAATTGTCCTGGAAAAGTTATTTATTTTGTTGTTAAGAACTTCAAGAAAAATGGCTGTGAATACTAGATCCCTAGTGCTAGATCTTGCTTTCCATAGAGAATGTCCAACTATTGCATGTTCCTAGTAGGCAGTGAATTATTTTCTTGTGAAAGAGTTGACAACTTTTTATTTAAATAATAGCATCATCCAGCAGAGCTGAAATCGGTAACAGCAATAGCCTGGAACAACGTCACTGCTTTTCACAACAACATTTTAAAATGTTTCTTGAGAAAGAGGTGTTGCCATCTGATTCTGGTTTAGACTGAGTGTTCTCTGAGGGTGTCATAAATCTGGATTTATCATCTCTATGACAGTTTGTCGAAACAAAGTGTAATGACTGAGTAGTTCTGCTAGCTTTGACTTCTGCTATTGCTGTTGTACAAGAAAGCAAAGGATTTTCTTCCTGATAATATCTTGTAAGAGTCCAAGATCTGTTTTCTGACAGGTTTTGGAGGAAGCATGGGGGGGATGATTTTGTCATTTGGTTTGGTTTTCACAAGATTATCATTAGGGGCACGCTGAAATGGCATATCAATGCCTTCAGCACAGGGAGGAGAGTTAAGTGTGGACTGAGGCAGGACACAGGGCGTTTTCTCTTTGAGATCACCGGGGTGAGTTTACTTTGTGTTGTCACAGAGGGAGGAGTTTGAATGAAGTATGAAGAAAGAAACAGCTCTTGTCCCTTGCACACAGAGCCAGCCCCAGAACCATGTGCTGGGAAGAAGGGGCTGTGTGGCTGCATCTTCTAGTTATCTGAGAAGCCTGAAGGTGGAGTATTTTTACAGCTGTGTACTATTCTATAGGCTTTGTTGAATGGTCCAAGGAATAAGAACGTTTTATTGGGGAAAAAAATCCCAAAACAAACCAGCAAGCATTTCAAAATATACTATGTAGCGCCTACATGGTACATGTTATCATGAACTGTGGGTCTGAAAGACCATTCTCATTGCCATATTTTAACCTTAACACTAGATGTCTTGCAAAAAGGAAAATTGTCTAGGCAAGATTTCTCCTCCATTTCAGACTTTGAATCAGTCATAGTTGCATTAGGTACTTCTTCTGTGCTTATGTGGGCTCAGATATTACGTATCTTGGTCTTTCTGCTAATGGGAGCAGGGCCAGACTCCCTTTTTCTATGAGAACATAGGTCAGTGTAACTTCTTTGGATCACAATTGATACATAAAGTCCAGAGAACTTTCACATGTTTAATTAAGCCTTTTTAAATACTCTTAATTCATGTTGCATTCATGATCTGAAAAATAGTGAGGAAAGGAATAAACATTCTTTTCAAATAGTTTTTCAAGATTAATGTCAGTGTGGTTTCTTAATCATTGGCAGAAATTGTTACAGAAGGGGAGAGGGAGAAAGCAAATTTGTAAAGTTAATGTTCACATAAAACTGTAAAAGGGCGGAATGTCACACATTTTTTATGGAAATGTAATGTTGCCAGTGAAAAAACCCTTGAAACTGAAGTACTTAGTTATGGATGTCAGGCATAATTGAGGCTACAGCTGCAAAATGAACCTTTCCTCAGTACAGCCACCAAGAAATTCCTTTACATGTATGCATATATTTCCAAATGAAATAGAGCATTGTGAGTTAACGCTTTCCATTTTGTAAATACAGTGGAAACAATGCAAAATTACTATGATTTTCATGGCAATTTATATTGATTAGACTCATGAGAACAGTGTTATTCTGTTTGGGCTTATGATCTAATTTAGATAATATTTGGGCCAAGTTATATGCGCTGGGCCAGAGCAAGCATGAAAGGTAGAATAAAACATAAAGAATCCATCTGATTATCGGCCATAATTCTTCATTCTCATCTTAAGGAGTGGCTACTCTTGGTCCCAGCAGCATTCTGTAATCCACAGGACAATCCAAGGTTGGGATGGGAAGGAGGAGAGTTGCACTGCACTTCGTTCTGCCCCTTTGTAGAAACAGGTTGGGCCAAAGACAAGAAAAGTATTTGTAACAGGAGCTACATGGAGGCAGAAGGTACAGAAGCTGAGCTTAGTAGGTCTGGCTGTAATTCACTTCGCTGCTGGCGGACTGAGGTTTCTCTCCTGGTGGGAGCTCTTACTCGCGTGACTTACTCAAGTTTGTGTTTACATAGATAGCTGTGCCATGCAGCAGCAGACACACCTCAGCTATTCAGGCTGCTCAGCGTCTGCACAGAGCATTACAATTCTTCATGGTTTCATCTCCCTTGCCTTAAATTTCATGGACAAAAATGGCAAGATGAATGAAAACTTACATCTTTTTTCCTTCCGATTTTTATCGTTTTAGTCCCTTGCCACCAGTGATGCCTGTTTACCTAAAGACATAAATGTTATGAAAGAAAATAATTTTACTGCTTTTCCAGGCTATTGCCCACTACTTAAAAAGTAAAAAACTATTCTGAATTGTCAGATCTCTGTGAAAAAGTTTCAACAAAATGGGAAGTGTTTCCTTGCCTAGGTGACAGTGAAGACTGCTGGGTTTGTCCTCCTGTAATGCCTTCTTAAATAGATCTGAAAAAGCTATAAGTGGCATTGCTGAGTTAATATATACCTATCTTTGAGCTGGATTGGACTCATCTACCAAAATGAAAAGAGGCACAAATTGTTAACTTCAGCACTAATACATATTCATGTAGATAACTTGTCAGCTGCAAATTGACCATAAAAATTACATCTGCAAGTGTAACTCAGTCCCATTTGACATTCACAGGGTGTGTAAAATATGCATTAGGCATTCACTCGGTTACTAGTAGGCACCACACCGAGTGGAAATAGCAAGTAACCCCCACAAAGAGATACTACGCTGGATTTTATCCTTCAAAGCCATGTTCCTAAAGTAGAGAGACATCTTACATTACCATTGTTTGCTTCCTCCTTTTTTGCTACCCTTGCTTGTGAAATATGCTTACCTTGCACAGCACTGGATGCTAGTTGTAACACAATTTATTAGTCGCTGACACCAGGTTTCTCCTTCCATATGTTTTGATCAGTAATATCTTCCCTTTGCCGAATGTTTGCAACCCTGTTGTTCGCACGAAGATTGGCCCGTGGAGGCTGGCTGTTAAGAGAGGCTGGTGGAACATCCACAGCCCAGAACTGATGTTTCTGAGCTCTGCCTGCTCCCAGGCTGAACCTTCTCATTTGGATAACCATGTCTCACCTCCAGTGCAGGAGAGGCCATGCATATGACCAACTACAGTGCTTCCTTTGCTTTTTTAAATAAAAAAAACCAGAGTCATATGCAGCTGTCCAGTTGGCCCAAAATACTTTGAAACCACCAGCAATTGCTCTCTTGTGAAAGACTTTCATTCTGCATCACTGCATCTATATATTTGACTATATTGCCTTTTACATGCTCCACTACCTGAGTTATTGCTTAATTTACATTTTAATTTACATTTTCTTAATGTTATTTAGGATGAATATATCCCTATTTTCACTTCTAATTTAGTTTCTGTTTATTTGTGTTTGGGGGCTTCTGTTAGTGATTGTATTTTCTCCCCTCTCAGGTTTCCTTTACTCTTCTGTGATAGATGGTTCACTTCTGATCCGTTTCACTTTAGAGTTACCTTTGCAAAAACCTCATCATGAGTGACCAGGTGGTTAAAACTGTTACTTCTCCTGGGAGAAAAAAGTAGAGATTCATTGTTTTTATGTGTCTCTACAGTAAGTGAAGGTGACACTGCCTCTCCGGAAGAGGTTCCAGTGTTCTTGGAGACTGAAGATCACACTTCTCAAGGCTTGACTGCCTAGGATTTATGTCTATCTCGTGTGATTGAGAACCAGTCCTTAGTGTGTGGCTGACAAAGAGGCAGCTAGCTGATAAATATATGCAATGACATTAATCTCATCTGGATTCATTCATCCAGGTCAAGGACATGGAGCATCTGCAGAGTAAGTCCATGTGAGATCAGTAAATAAAATCTTTTCCAAGAGCAATGCTGGATTGCACCTCAACATATTTTCTTGTGTAGCTTGTTGATCTGCCTTTTTGGAGGATTTTATGAACAAGTTGAAGAGATACCTCTCAGAGGGGATTAAAGTGAAGTCAGAGGCTAAGACTGTAGACTTAAATGACCTCTGAGGAATCCTCTGAGCTCTCTGTTTTTCATTTTTTGTAGTAGCTGGAGGCTTCTTAGATCCCAAACACCTCAGAAACTTGGATGCCTAGATAATGTTATGAATACACAGAAAATCAAATTTCTTTTATTATGAGAGTACTTTGTTCTTCTCTTGTCTGATGAAAATACATTAATAGTTCTGGGCTTAGGTGCCTGGCTCTTCCACAGAGTGCTATAGTCATGAAACTCCAGAAGCTGGCTTCTTCCCCTTCTCTTGTTTCATCCTACAAGTATCTCCTGTGCTACTGCTTTGACAGAAGCACAGTGTTCCTACACCATACAGCTTCTCATCTTGCTGACAGGAAACTCTCCTGCTTGTGGGTTTGACCCCCATGGCCGAGATGGGTCTGGAAGGCAGATGTGTCAGACCAGAGCTCCAAAAGTTTTGCTTTGCTCTGAGAACTGGGAACTAGAAAATAATAACCATTTCACTGAGTGATACTTACTTGTCGTTAGTCTTGGTTTGTAGTTGGTATTCCTGTGTCCTTCATAGAGATCTCTCTTCCGTGTCTCTCTCCACAGTCAGGAAAAATACGTTAGTTCTCAGTGTGTTTGGCCTTGCCAGAGGCTTGTCCTCTTGCTTGTCTTTGGGAATATGAGTCTCATCATATCATTAGAGTAATGAACCAGTTTTCAAATCCCCTGATTTCTTTTTCAGCTTGGCAGCTAAATTGCTTTATTAGGACAAATCATGTAATATCAAGCACTTCTGTTTTCTTAGGTGAAAAAGGGTAATACCTCACCAGGCACTCAGGTAAAAAGAGTAACAAAAAGAGGGTCTCCAACAGAAGTACTGTGAGAGGGGAGACATGGCCAGCTTTCTCCAGCATTGAAGGTTTGCCAGTATTTCCTTGCAGCAGTCAGCTTATAGGTTGGATGGCCCTTCTGCCCTGAGGCTCTCTTTAGCAAAGCCAGTGGAGGCAAAGCAATGCTTTAGCTTTCCTCTGCTTGGGAAGCAGCAGAGTTGCAAATTCTTTCTGTGTGCATGTAGAAAGATGCCTCTGTATTCATTCCATCTTTCGTACATACCCAAGCATTCATGTACTGCATACACTCAAGCAACGATGAAATTCAGCTCCACGTTTAAAAGCAGTGTGCAAATACATTACATCGTTACCTAGCTCCTTTAAACCAAATCAGTGCTGGGAAATAAAAGCCTCTTGAAATAATGTGGAAAGCACATAAATTTACCACTTGACAGTAGTTTGGATTTTCAATAAAGGGACTTTCATGGAAACTGGGTCCAGGTTACCAGGAAAGTATTGGAAACATACATAGCTCACTCAAGCATGTATGGCTTGTGACTGCTTCAGTTTGGAGTTCAGGTCACTTCTAGTGCTTAGTACCTGATCATGCTCCTGGTAGGACAGCTGGGAAAGTTCAACACATGACGACACAGCCAGACTCTCTGTACCTACTCTGCCATCTCTGTGCTGCTTACTGGGACTAGTTCCTGACTCAGGCATCCTGTCAAACTTGTCTAGGAATTACTTGGAAGAATTACAGGTGGCACAGACCACAAGCACGTTGGAGAGTTTGATAACTACTGAGTGGTAGTTGCCTGCCAGTGTGCCCCATCCTGGTTTAGCTCTGACTAGTTTAGACAGAGCTATTGCAGCCATACAAGGAGCACACTTCTAGAAGGAGCTGCTGGACCCACCTTGGGTCCCAGCCAGTGCATTTCTCAGGTCTGATTTGAATTCAGCAGTGACTGAACCTGGCCCAGGGCCAGTCTCCAGAATTGTCTGGAGGAGGCAGGACTGTAGCACAAGGCATTAGCCAGAAAAGGCTGTAATGCAGAAGGCAAGTCCTGGTGTTGCATCAAAACTTCCCTCCAGCTTCCCCCATGCAGCACACAGTGCTGCTGAAGCAGGAGTGTTGAAAGATGTAACCAAAATTCCTTTGGACCTTCCTCCCTCAGCCCCACTCCACCTGTGCACATGCGTACAGGCTCAAAATCACCCAGAACTACAACCCTGTTTAGAGAGGTTCACAGGCAGGCTTGTCAGGAGGAAAGTCAATTGAACTGGAGACTCACAAGGCACCCTCACTGTAACAACAGCTGCTTTTGTTCAAAGAACTGGAACTGAAGATATGGGCAATGCTTCTTCCACTGGGAGGGACTTAGATGAGACAGGTGGAGAGAGGTTTTGCACAAAAATTGATGTCTGTGGTCTGTGCAGAACAGTAGTGTGGCACTGTATTGCAGAAGTGAGCGTGTGCAGCACGGGCATCTCCAAGATGTGGCCTGCATTGGAATGGGAAAGGAGAGCTGTAGTTGCTCTGTGCGTCCTCGCTGTGCAGGCAGCTCCTGGACTTAGCGTGTCCCTGCCGTGGAGACCAGTTCTTAACCAGTAACCAGAAATACTTCTTGACTCATGCAGTCCATGTTTAACAGAAACATAAAAATAAATTTCAGGTCCCATGCTCCACTTGAGAAAGTGTAGCGGCTTGAATGGATTTCCAGCTAGTATCTGGGTTCAGAGTGACTCGTTAGGTAATAAATTATACAGCTTGTCAGCAGTCCTTTTCCCTACCAGCTCTGCAGCAGCTCACCAGGGACACTGTCCAGCCTTCAGGGGATCTGCTGGGGAATAGGTTTTTACTTCCTGCCAGAGTTTTGCTATTCTGCTCCTGCAGTAGATACCATAATCCAAATGGACTTCCTTCATGCAAGCAGTGGTAGGCTGTTCTCCTTCTACAGAAACTCTGATGGAGGCCTGTTTGACCCCATCCCAGAATAATTTGTTCCCAGCACACCAGTGGTGCTGAGCCAGTGGCATCTCCTGTGAATGCTGATGTGGGAGCAGATCTCACACCCTTTTGCTACACTGGCATTTCCTAGTAAACTATAACACTTCTATGTGGTAAACAAAAGTCTTGCTGTCAATATGCTCTGCTTATGCTTAGTTTTTAATACCAAAATAACAATTACTAGACACCAGTTGTCCTTCTAAGAAATGTAAGTCAACACACATTTTGCATCTACAAATAAATACTGATTGGTAGAAATAGCCATACCAAAGAGCACATAAGTAACGCACACCAGTAATTTTGTTTACACTTAACCACATTTTTATGTGAGTAATTATTTTAACTGTGTAGTCATAAATACCACATTTTGTGGTACAATTGGCTTTTCAGCTGTTGGAATCAGCTCCTGCTTCTGATTTCCAAATTCTTGAATTTGGAAGTTTGAATCCATTTTAGTGCCGCTGGACAGGATTTCTCATCATCGTCTGCTAAGATTTCCCCTAGATGTTGTTAATTGCAGCGTACTTTCTTGGCTGACATAAAAAGCCTTACTGAAATTTTAGGTTGTTTCCAACAGTGTCATTTACACAGAAAACACACTGAGTTAAAAATTGAGATACTGCTTATTCTGAAAAACAGTTCAAGCTTTTTCCCCAGCATTGCCCCATTTGCAGCCACATAGTCTTTCTGACCAACACAGAAGATAGTGCATCCTTGTTACAAGACATTGGGAACTGATGCTTTTATCAGGTGATTTCTTTTTCCCGCTTAAGAAGAATTTCAGTAGACTGCTATAAAATCATTTGAGACAAATGCAGTCTTTGTGTTTCTTGGCTCCATAACAAAAAAACATAAGGCCTTTCTCCTATTTTGCCACTAAGAGAGCTGGACATTTGATTAAGAAAACTTACTAGAGAAGCCCAATGATCGGAGTATATATCTGATGTGAACATTCAAATAAAAAGGATGCGCCTGTATTTGAAATGAATGGCAAACATCTTTCCTTGGTTCTTTCAGGTTATTTATGTACTGATTTTGTGGGTTTGTGAGCTATCAAGCTCAGCAAGTGGCCAGAGTTTGACTTATATTTGTATCTTCTTTATAAACTGTAGTTTTAATGAGGGGGATAGGAACTTCTAGATCTGATTTTTCTAATAGGCCAAAATGAGACAATACTGACTCGAGGCATGTGATGATAAAGGGTTGAAGTAAATTGACTGAATACTCTTTTAGACAATCATGTACAAGGGAACATAAAATACTTTCTTCTGTTTGCAGGAATAGACAATCTCTATGAGAGGGCTCTTCACATCCGCAAACTCCTCCTTACTTTGCCCAGGTCGGTCCTTATAGTGATGAGATACCTCTTCGCCTTCCTCAATCAGTAAGTGCTTTATACTTATACCAGGTGCTGTATCTTTATCTGCCTTTCTTTGCTGGTTTTGAAGTTCTTTGGGTTTACTCATACTCTATGTAGAATTCACGTTTAGACTCCATTTAACACAGAAGATGATCTTCTAATTGGCAGTGAAAATAGAATGAAAACACTGAATTCCATTCAAATTAAAATTCCATTTGTCCAAAATTGAACTAGACAGATTAAAGTGTTGTCTGAAATGGGGAGTGCAGTCTATAGCATTAAAGCTGACAACAAAATAAGCCGGTAAGAAAAATAATAAGTACGAACTGTAGCTACATTAAAACTAGTTTATGCAATTTAAAAATACATTTTTTTCCATATCTTAAGCTGATTTCTCCTGATGGAAAAAAACCCCGGTATATTTCAAGCAACAAAGGCACTACAAGCTACCTATTTGATGCTAGGCACTGGCAGGGTGAGGCTTCGTCTTGCTGCTTCTGTTTTCTGATAACAGGGGTACGAGTATAGAGAACACACATCCCCTATGTATGCTTTGATATAGAGTAGCTTGGTTCTCACATTGCAGAACACAGGCTGGAAGGAGGGTTGTGGGAGAGGGAAAGTGGTGTTCATGTCTTCATCATCCCAGAAAAAACTGCTTCCTTCTGTAAGAGAAAATAAAAGACAGGTTGGGCAATTGCACTGTTTCTCCCTCCAGTCCTTCATGGCCCTCTCTGGTTTTGCTGACCCCAATGGTTCCACAGAAAATTTTGCTTATGTACACTTTGCCCTGATTCTGACTTTTCTCTCTCTACTCTCAATTTGTCTGTTTCCTGTTATATCTGTTTTCATATTACCTTTTTCCTCTTTTTTCCTAAATTTGCCCTTTGCTGATTCATTCTGTCTTTGTGACCTTCCCCATTTCATCCAGCCTGTCTGTTCCTATAGAAACATTGCAGCCGGGTTATTTGTTCATGCCTGTAGTCACAGCTGTTCCTGTTTCCTTTCTTCTAGCAATTTCTGAACCACTTTCAAGCAGTACGTAAGAGAGGGGCAGAGGTCTAAAGTTTTATGAAAATAACCATTCATTTGAAACTGAATCCATCCTCCAAAAATGACACCATATAAATTTCTTAAAGGCTTGCATCACAGCTTCTCTTCTGCAGAGACATAGAGATTGACCAGAGGTGTATGGGGTTGTAGTTGTTATGTGGTCATGTTAGCTACATCTGTGCTCTCCACAGGAATGCAATTTGGAAAGCAGACTGAATACCTTACTGCCTCCAAATTGCTCCTGGTGCATCCACAGGAAGAATATTCCCGTTATTTGACTTCCTGCAAATCCCATTCTGCTTTCTGTGTATGCAGTTATGCCTGCTTGGCTACATGAAGTCATCAGGTCTCATGGCAGACCTAACCTGGTGTAGCCTCCTACTCAAAGCTCTAAAGTTAGATCAAGTTGCTCAGGGCTTTGGCCAGTCAAGAACCAAACATCAGCAACTCCACAGCCTCTCTGGGCAGTCAGTCCCAGTACTTGGTCACTCTTATAGTAAAGAAATTTTTTCCTGCTTTCATTGGAATATCCCTTGCTGAGTCTATTGCCTCTCATATCTTTGCACCTATGTCTGTCTTGCTGTTGTTTATAATCTCATATATATAGTAGGAGATTGCAGCTAAATTCTCCAGTAACCTTCCTGTCTCAAGGCTGAACAAACCTAGTTCTCTCTGCTTTAGTTTATAACCCATATGCTTCAGCTCCCCAGCCATCTCAGTAGTAGTCCTTTTCTGGGCTTGTACCAGTTTGTCAGTCTCTCAAAACTAGCCACAGAACCTTGTGAAACTTCACAAGCACCAGGTAAAAAGGAATAATTAATTCCCTTAACCTGCTGGCTTTTCTATTCCTAATACAGCCATAAATGCTATGGAATTACTTCCATCCCATGGGCAGGACTTTGCGTTCATCCTTGCTGAACTTGATTGAATTCCTTTTTCTCCATTCCTCCATCTTGTCAAGGTCCTTCTAAATGGTAGCACATTTACTGCCCCCTGCCTAGCGTGGCATCATTTGTAAGCTGGCTGACTGTGCACTCCATCCCCTTGTCTAGGTCATTCTTGGAGATTCTAAACAGTACCAGCCCTGCTATTGAGCCCTGAGGAGCACTGCATATTAACAGCCATCAGCAGAACTTCATGTTTCACGATGATAGTTACAATCTCTTTAACAGTTTTGCACGTATAAAGTCTGAACCACCTGATAAATCAGAAGAACAAGATGTCTCCAATTAACACACGGGACAGGATAGTAAATCATGGCATAAGAAAGGGGCGAACACAATTAATTTTAAAAGCTGGTTATGAGGGTAGTCATTTAGAAGGTTTGCCTCATGCATATGTATTGTTTGTACGTGGAAAACACTAAGATTCCCTTTCTAGAGGGAATATGGTTGTGTATTTGAACACAACCAGACATCAGAATTCCTGTGCTGCTTCAGAGTAGAGGACAACATAGTATAGGGCATCCCAGCACTTCAGATTCTGTTTGACTGGCCCCACATAGAACCATTCAAAAGCCAGCTTTTCCAGTAAAAATGCCAATGCTTTTAAACAAGGGAATATGAGCAACTTCTCATTCAAAATTGAAAACTAGTAACATTGCATTTTCTGGAAGAAAGGAGAGCTTGCAAAAGTTAATTAATAAGAGAACAATGAAAGCCTTTTGTTTGGACACTTACATAATGAAGCTGTTGTAGGAGTTTGTGGGCAGAACGCAAGATGCTTAAGAATTTTAGGCTGTATGGTAAAAACAGAAACCAGAAGTCACAAGAGCCTTTGCAAGATCCAGGAACTTAGTTGCCTCCAGAAGACAATTCAGTCTGCCTAAGTTACATAGCCAGCTGTTGAAAGAGATGCACCAAGGTCCAGTGAGAAATGTATACCCACTTTGCATCCAGTTCGCTTGGAGCACTGGTGAGATAGAAGCAGCAGCAGTTGGTGTTAGCCCATTAAGTCAGCATACATTCAACGTGGTAGCGTGGGAATACATACATATACATATAAATATGTGGTATAAACTCACTTTGTAGTGAAGAAATCTTTTTTTTTGTTCCGTTACTTTATGTGGAATTGTCAATGAGAACAGGAAATCACTAAGCTGTGGTTAAAAAAAAGTTTTCTACAGTTTTCAGAATAAGGTTAGTCACAGTGGAAAAGTAAATTTTTCTTGATTTTTCTGTTATAACAGCCTTTCACAGTACAGTGATGAAAACATGATGGATCCGTACAACTTGGCCATTTGTTTTGGGCCAACCCTGATGCCTGTTCCAGACATTCAAGACCAGGTGTCTTGTCAGGCCCATGTGAATGAGATAATCAAAACTATCATCATCCATCATGAGGCTATTTTTCCAGATGTGAAAGAACTTGATGGACCAGTGTATGAAAAATGCATGGCTGGAGATGACTATTGGTAAGTCACAATATTATCTTTCTGTCTCCTAAACAAAATCATTAGGCTGGTTATCTGAATAACTGCTCTGATACAGAATTCCTTTTGCGCACAATAAAAGTATGAAGATAAATGAGAAGAGCATTTAGGTCCACGCCGTAAAGTGTTAAGTATAAAAAAGTTAAGCAAAGGCAAATATGTTGAGGTTTCCCACAACATTTTGTAGAGGAAGCTGCTCTGTGTTCAGCCAGACAGAGATAGAATTCTGGGTGTACTGTGCAGAGCACGCAGACAGGTAGGAAATTGTTTCTTTGGCTGTGAACCACCGTATCAAATTTCAGCTTATGATGCCTGCTGCTTTTCTTTGTTGTGCTTTAACTGGGCAGGTAGCTGAACACCACAGAGCCACTCACTCACTCCCCCCCCAGTGTGATGAGGGAGAGAATTAGGAAAAAAAAGTAAAATTCATGGGTTGAAATGAAGACAGTTTAATAGGACAGAAAAGAAAGGGCAAATAACATTAATTAGAATCTGCAAAACAAGTGATGCACAATGCAGTTGCTCATCATCACTGTCAGATGCCCAGCCAGTGCCCGAGCACCAGCCCCTGACCAGCTTTGTCCCAAGTTTATATACTGAGCATGACACCACGTGGTCTGGAATATCCGTTTGGTTGTTTGGGGTCAGCTGTCCTGGCTGTGTCTCCTTCCAGCTTCTTGTGCCCCAAGTCTGCTTGCAGGTGTGGTGGGGTGTTCATTGTAAACACTGCTCAGGAACAACTCAAACATCAGTGTGTTATCAGCATTATTCTCATCCTAAATACAAAACACAGCATTGTACCAGCTAATAGGAAGAAAATTAACTCTCCCAGCTACATCCAGGACACTCCCTTGACAGCAAACACACACACACTTTTTATTTATAAAGGATTCAAATGTTCTGAGGGCTTCTTAATATCTGAATTTGGTTTCAAAGAAACATATATAGGTTTCTTCATTAATTATGTATGCATAGCACTAGGATAATTATGTTGCACATAACTTTGTAACAAGATAAAAATAATTTTAAATAATCTCATGGAGGTGGCATATTTTTGATGTTCATGGTTCCTCTCTCTCCTCAACCTTCGGCTTGCCTCCAGTGACAGCCCATACAGTGAACATGGTACATTAGACGAGGTGGACCAGGATGCCAGTACAGAGCCGCACACCAGTGAAGACGGTGAGTCTGTTACATTACCATGCCTTTGATGGGGGTGAGTTCTACAGGTGTTCCACGCAGGAGACCTTCTTCCTTTCCTAATTGTGTCTTATTTGAAGGAAGGGAATTTCAGTCCTGGTGTTCTCTAGCAAATCTTTAATCTCTGTTTGTGTGCTTTTGCACTCTTGATTCATCTGTGTTTGACCAGCTGTTTCTTTGTTCTCTCCTGATTTGCCCAGTCACAGGAAGGGCAAGAGAGAAACTATTTCAGTCAGCACGTATTATTTTCTGACATAATGTTACATTTTTAGTGACTCTTTTGTATACAAAAACTAAATTTTTCAGAAGTGTGCCTTTAAATATTGCGGCTAGAGGATACTTGCCATTCAGGCTCCATTTTTATTTGAATTTTAAAGCTGCTTTTTCTGAAGGGTTTATAACAACCGCAAAACATGTGTGTACCCCCCACAGTGAAACTTTTGAACAGTAAAAATTTTCTGTAAGTATCGATCACATATACTTCTGCGTATGAGAGGTATCCATGAAAAAATTGATGCAACTCTATTATATTAATTCTTTTTATCCAGGTCATAAAGGTGTATTCGACTGTGACAGTTTGACCATCCTTCAGATGTCCCTCACAGTAACTTCTGCCAAGTTTCAAGCAAATTTAACAGATAGAAAAGAGTTCTCAAAATTGTTATATAACTACTGTTTTTGTGAGAATTGTGTAGCCCATTAGAGGTGAAGGATTCAGAATAAAACTCCGTGTAGAGAAGAGCAGCAGTGTGAGTTCACTGCCTGTCTGGCCAGCAGGCAACCCAGACAGAGCAACCAGCACACGTGGACTTAGCAGCAGTAGAAACAAAAGCTTCCCCTTGTCCATTTCAGAGGATGTGTGGAGGAAGGAAGAGGAAAAGACAGAGCAGAGGAAAGGGGAGGAAAAGAGCTACAGCAGAAAAGGATTTTTTTTTTTTTTTTTAAAGAATGTCATACGGGATACTGTATAGGAACTGGGACAATTGCTGTAGGGAAGGGAAACCGGAAGGTGTATGTATAGGAAACCTGGCTACACTGGTCCCATTGCACACAGAGCAAAGTAAACAATAGTTCCACTCTAGCTGTACCCGTCTGCTTTGTCACGTACGCAAGCTGTCGGTGACAGATTGTCTGTCTCTTCCCCTTTGCCAAGGTGATGAGGGGCAGGCAGAGTCTGTCAGTGCAGCTGTTTGGAGAGGAGGGACATTTGGGTGGGCAGACATTACAGAAGAGGGGAAAACTGTGGGTAGGAGAGAAATCTTGATCTTCTGCCGGGGTGTATAGCCATGCCTGTGCAGCAGGGAGTACCGACAGCTCTACAAGACAGGCTGTGCATGGGTTCCTCTTGACCAGCTCTGTACAGCTAAACCCACCATCTTTCTGCAATACATCTCTTCTAAACAGTGTGAACAAACTCATAATTGCACTTTATTTTTCCAAGGCAGTATAGCTATACTTTAGAAGAACTCCTTCTTCCATTGGAGGTATGAAGCAAGAGTGGAAGCTGAGGAAGTCTGCCTGTCTCTCATTTAGAGCACAAGTGAAGTGCAGGTGACACACCAGTTCGATATATTGGGGCAAACTTCAGGGTCACATGACCAAACTGAGAGACAAAGGCACAAGTGGACATGGAGAAGTGCAGCTTTTCAGCAGCCATCAAAAGCAGTTACTTCAAAGCCATGCCTAAGAAAGATGAAAACATCAGCAGGATCCAGAGGAGCAGGACTGTGGCATCGCATGATGCATCATCTGTGCCTTGATCATCATGGGCTCTACCCCACCACTGTGTTGTTATACCAGTTTTGCATTCCTGTCCTAGTATTACTTGTGTTATGACTGTGTCACTGGGGAAGACAAGCCCTGAAGAGACTACCTGTCAACAGAACAGATTTAACTGCTCAAGACATGGGTTTTTTTTCACCAGATCAGCCAGTAGTTTAATTCTAGTTGCCTCATCACACCTTTTTAATTAATTCAGTGCCAAAAGGAAGCGGACGTTTGTGTTTACAGAGAAATAATTGTTAGCACAAAAATATTTGTTAGCTAGGTGAATACTGCTGCAAAGCTGAAGATTAACAAGCCTGGATCGCACACAAAAACTGTTGGTCTTCAACTCCCAACCTGCAAGCTCTAACCCATTTTTTACCATGGATATGGTTTTCTGTTGTAATAGCACATGTTTCTAATGTAGGTTACAGACTTTAAATTAAATGCACTCACTCTCTTTGCACATACATTCATGTGTTTGTGCTCTGGACAGTTCCTTTTAAAAAATACTACTTAGACCAGATATGAGGATAGGTGAGAATTTTTCAGTTTGCTCATTGAACTTCATGTGAGTCACTGATTGACATGGATAAAAAAATGGATTGATGTGGATAAAAAAACTCCTTCTACTAAAGGGTCTGGAGTATTTTGGGGGTTTAATATGATTGATTCGTCGATTATAAGCTGGATGCATCACTGCCAGCTGAATGTGGAGAGAGAGAAAGGGAGGTGCTGCATTGCTACTGTATTGATCAAACACGTGGTACTTACATGGTTCCCTCTGTTAGGATATGGAAGAAGCAGATTCCGTAAGTGCTAAGGGGTTTTTTTTCATGTTGAAAATCCTACTAGTTTTATGCTAAAATGTTGTATACATATGTAAGACCAAGCAGCCTACCCCACAGGAATTACAGGGTCATTGAAACATAATCCAGAGGTTCCGATCAAAACCAAAGGATTTCTTTTACTTACTCTTGCTATAAAGTTAAACTGCAAGTGGCTCTCTCTGTGCCTGCTAGAAAAAACCCATCTGTAGGGGCTGTGTCAGTAGTGCTAGAAATGTTTAGTTACAATTTAGAAAACAGCAAGACTTTAAAAATTGAAAACTGAATTATGTCTGCAGAGATAAAATGCAGTAGATTGGGGGAAAAAAGACTAGCACATATAAATGAGCATATGAATAGTGCATAACTGCTTTATTTTAAGCATATAAATTGTTGTGGGTTTTTCCCCTAAGTTTACTGGTGTTCATGTATTTCAGTTGATCACTGGAAAGGGAAGCGGGAAAGAGAAGGAGCTGCATTTTACTGTGGTGTTTTCAGGCTTTTTTAGATGTGCAGAAAGTATCCTAATAAGGAAAACATATAAGTCTTTCCTTTCTCCTAAATCTGGAAATGAAATTTAATTTGTGAAGTTCAGAACATTTGTACTCAAGCTGAGACACAAAAAAAATCTATCTGTAATTTTGCTGCAGACAAACCTTTACCTTAAAATGTCTCTGCAGTAAAGATTCAAAGGACATTGTTCGTGTTTTACTGAAACAGCTGTTAGCATATTTCCTTTACCTTCAAACTGATGGAGATTCTTTATTTTTCTTGGAGTCATATGGTAAAGCGTGACTAGATCTGTTTGCAAAGGAAGTAAACATTTCCTGAGGAAGTTAGACAGATGCAGTTCTCCTAGGAAAACATATATAAAATTAATACCATACTCTTCATAGATATCTTATAAACTTAGGATAAAACTTTAGATGGTATTTCTGCTGAAAACAAAACTTACTGGGTCATGTCACACTGTAAGCTGTTGTTGTGTTCCCAACACACAGTCATTTTCTTGCCCTTCAGTAGTGCATGCTGTAATCGACACTTTGCCAAATTCTGTTGTGTCAACACCTTGCAACACTTCTTTGCTTTTGCTCTTCCCAGTCAGAGAACTGCTGTCCTGAGGACAGGACTTTGAAATTGCAAAACCACTCCATTCTCTGATGGGATGCAGAAGAAGATAAAGAAATAGAGAGATAGCATCTTCCTGGGGAGTTCAAGGACATACTTTATTCCCAACAGACAGGAAACACCTGGGAAAACTGAGGAAGTACAGAGCAGAGCAACAGCAACTCCCCTAGGAGAAGTGTGGGGGATGGTGTCCCTTCCTTTCCTTAGCTCCTTGTGCCCTGAGGCACAGAGGGCAGCCCAGTGCCAATTCAGTGCCATCACCTCTGTAGGGAGGTTAGGTCTGCATCTGGCACTCCAGTCCCAAAACTAACACTTAGGTTTCTTCTGCCCTTTCTGCTCTCCCGAGCAGCAGAAGTTTTTCCCACAGTTCTTCAGTTTGTCCTAATTTTTCACTTCCATTAGCATTGCCTGATTCACTAGAGCTGATAGCTGGTGAGATCCTGTATGTCATCAAATACTTCTTGCTATTTTAGGTGAATGCCCGCAGGTATGGACAGAGCAGTGCAATTACACTTCCCTCCGAGCTGTCAATTCTACTGTTAGACATTCAGTACCACACAGAATTTGAGTTACAGATCCCAAATTTAGCTTTCATTGCCTTAGCTTTTTGAAAATACTCATCTGTCATTCAGTAACCTTGATATTAAATGGCTTAACTTTCCAAAATGCATTTATTTCTAGGAGTAACTGTCATGGTACTTTGGTTTTCACTATTAAAGCTTGGCCTGTAACAAGGTGAATTACTATTTAAGTACAGTCTCAGTACTGTTTGCTGTAGGAAAGTTATCTCTGTGTATAAAGGAAAAAACCATCCCTTTCACAGTAGGAAAACCCATCTGAACTATTTTTTGTCCTCTTCAGGAAATCTGTGTGAAATCTACTGGGCACTCCTCCCTGAGGAAGTGGGATTTGTTACCCAGGCAATCTGATTTACATGTCTCAAAAGTCACATCCATTATGGGTACATTAACAATTCATACAGCTGTTTCCAGTGGGACAACATCATTCAGACCTCTGAGAAACTATGTGAGTCTTGCAGGTGGTAGAAGGATACAATAAACAGATTCCCACTGCACACCACACTTAGATTAGCATAATTCCACTGAGACAGAACTATTTCTAGTTTAGTCCACTAATTTGTAAATAAAAAGACGTGTATAGTCAATTGTGAGACACTCTATGGTCTGTTGGAGTTAGCAGAGAAACGGGAAATTCCATAGCTAATCAGTGTAGGGGTTTATCCATCAATCCAGTACTCATGAGCATTACCAGTTAACTGTGGAGAATGTCTAAGGAAAATATGTGCAGGAAATTTGAGATTTTATGACTTACTGTAAAACTTCTTTGTTTGGTTGACTTTTTTTTTTTTACATTTTAAAGTATTACCTGTTAGTGAGTGACTGGCTCTCTGAAGCCTGGGAGGTTTTATTTCTGAATTCTTGACCAGCTCTACCATAACCCATATATTAGCTGCAGTCTGAGAACAAGAGTGTTCTTATAAATGTCTGCTCATTTTCAATCCTACCTGATTCCAGTAATTCCTTCTTATAACAAACTCCACAAGCAATTATATGATACATGTAAGAACTGTGGGGTTTTGTCAGTGTTACATTATTGCCATTTGATTTCATATTGCCCTCTTAAAGACAATGCAAGATAAACAGGCATGTTTGATTTTTCTTCTTTTCATTTGGCAGTAGTGTCTTTCTGTGCCTTGTAGTCGCTTTGTGGCATCTACATTTTCTGTTAGAGAGAGACTGTAGACAGAATATCTAGAAATGACAGCAGGATAATGTATCAGAATATCACACCACCATTAGAGATTTCCCACTTTACCAGAATGTTTCTTTCTGTGTCAGCTTTGTATTTTCTTTGCTTAAAAACATAAAACCAAGAAACCCTTCAGCCTCACCCACAAGGGAATGCCGGTGAGCAAGACATTCGTAGGGGCCGTGATGTTTGTTATAAATTCTCATCAGGCTGAACAAAGACATTGGATACATGTCAGGGAACTCTTACATTTTATTGTACAGTCACCATAACTTCAGCCACCAGCCCAATATTTAGACTCAAAAGATATTGGCTAACACACCCTTAAATTTCTTACAACAGACTTCCACAAAAGTGGAGGTGAACAAGTTCTTAATTTTGTACAGTACACTTCAGTAAGTTCTCAGCTCCCACAACATACACCCAAAGGTGCTTACTCACAAGCCCCACAGTACATCTGATATTTAAAGGTGCTGGCTCACAAGCTCTTCCCTCCCACAACAAACTTGAAGGCAGAGTATGGGGTAGAATATGATAGCTGTGCTTTGCCCAGGCAAGGCAAGGGAAGAAAACAAAAAATAACTCCAGTCCTTAGATCCCTCATTGGTGCTGCTGTGTCAGTGGTCCAGAGCAGGGGCTGCGAGACAAAGCAAAACAGAGAGGAAAAAGAGAAAAAAAGAGAATATGGTCCTCTACAGCCATCCAGTAGGGATGCATTTTCAGGAGTTAATACTGGTATTGCTAGGTTCCTATTTGTATTTATATAATTGAAATAATGTCTGCCACCATACACTACTTTTCTGTTTGTAAAAGTGAATTCCCCATATCACTGTATTCCATCTCTCTAAAGTTTCTGAGTTAGTAACTTCTAAACACATTGCAGTTTGTCACTGACAGGAACTCTTAACCATGACTGCAGAAGCAGCAGCCTTCTGCAGGCTGGACAAGTTATTAAAAAAATGAGCTGCAAACTATAACCTCAGTAAAGGTGCTATCATTACGTTTTCACACTGTAAAATGAAGTTAATTTTTAAAAGTCATTCCTGTGCAAAATGTTGTCATAAAGGGACAGTGGCTTTCATTACCAGCCTAGTTCTTTGGGGAATTACAACCTCAGCAATTTTAATTTGCACCAGACAGAAAGTTGCTATGCTAGTCATTAGCCCAGATGTTAATTTCCATCTAAATATTGCTCTGATTTTGTAAAGAAGTTAGTCGTTTCAGGGACTCTTGAGTTACTGGAATCATCAAAGTATGTGATTTTTAGACCTGTATTTTGCAGTTTTTTCTTTATGTTTTGAGACTTTGATGACAAAATTTAATCTGTTAGAGCTCAGGTGCTTTTGGTTTTATGCAGAAGAAATAAGAGGTGGTTAAAGTCACAGCTCTTTGCTGGATGCCCAGGCACAGCTCTGGCCATACCTGCAGGGCACCTTTGCTGACATCAGTAGGTCTCCATCCTGGCGCAGGTTACGGGGTGGAGCCCATTGCCAGCATAAGGCTGAATTTACCAGCATTCTGACAGAGGATTAGCCAGGACTGCTATAGCCAGTGTTTGGCTTCAGAAAACACCAGCCTCCCCTGCAGAAACCAAGGCAGCTCGGGATTTTGGAGCAGGGAGAGCTGCTTTAAGCAACTTGAGGCCGCAAAGAGACTGTCCCTGTGGTCTGGAGTCGTCTGTCTCACTGCAAAAGGGCATTAAGGAAGGGGATTAAAGCATGAGGCTTCAGTGCTGTGTAAAACACTAGGTTTCAGTAGGTCTGCATGCTTGTCACGTAAAAGACAGAAATCCCATGGCCGAGTTAGGCAGAGTATCCCTACTCATGCACGGCTAATCTTGTCTTCCTTCCTTTGCCACTGCAGATGTTAAAAGCACTACTATTTACTTTTCCCTTACCACACTGATTCCTTGGGCCTTTGATTATTCATCTGAGTTTGTTTATTTTATTTTTAGAAGTCTTCATTGCCTGGCCTCCATCCCACTCTCCAGCCATGCAGGAGCCCTTCCAGCAGGAGGCAGAGGCCTCTCTCCCAAAGGCAGTTGTTGTAACATTTGAGTATGGTGTGGTTTTCTGCAGTTCCTGAAGCAACCCAGATATTTCACACCTGGGGCACAGATTGATTATGTTTTTTTGTAAGGGACACATTGTAACTGCTGCCTGAAGTCTGCCTTCCTTCAGCTGATGTCTGTCAGAATGAGCAAATGCAAAAGAGAATGAGAAAATGCAAAAAATGGGGTTTATGAAACCAAAATGAGCGTTAAGGAATCTGATATTTGTTGTTCTTCCCACCCAGAGTGCGAGCCCATAGAAGCTATTGCCAAGTTTGACTACGTTGGAAGATCTGCACGAGAACTCTCTTTCAAGAAAGGAGCTTCCCTTCTGCTCTATCACCGAGCATCGGAAGACTGGTGGGAGGGAAGGCACAATGGAATTGATGGCCTTGTCCCTCACCAGTACATAGTGGTGCAGGATATGTAAGCAGTGTCTGGTGTGACTGGGTTCTTGGGTGTAAAGTCTGAAGTGCTTAGCAGTATTTTCTAAATGGGTCAATGCTTCGAAGGGTTGGATAGATTAAACATTTGCCTTCTGTGCAGGATACCTGTCTTTACTGCCCTGAATTGACAGCTCCATCAAAAACTACTACTAGGCTAAGCTCCTTCTATGGATACATTCCCAGTACATTAAGAGACAGATACTGCTGCACCTATTTTAATTTGACTATCTCTTTGTAGCAGTTGCTGACTTTTAACTTCAGAATAGCAAGAGCAGGGGAAATGCAGCCCTGAACTCATGTTTTCTAGTATTAAGCATGTGCTTTGCCAAGAATGACAAAGATCTTTACAGAAAGGTTACATATACTCAAAGTGTAAAGAGCTCAGTAAACAGAAGGATTATAAACAATTTTGGGAGACGTGCAAGGGCTGCAGTGCATTGTAACATGCCTGCTTTTCTTAAGGGGATTAAACTCAGGGTGTCAGGGTGCTCTATCACACTTCACTCACTGACTTTTCATCTCACCACCTGTGTTCTGTTCAGGGATGATACTTTCTCAGATACACTGAGCCAAAAAGCAGACAGTGAGGCCAGCAGCGGACCCATAACTGAGGACAAGTCATCATCAAAGGATATGAACTCTCCTACTGACCGTCACTCTGATGTGTATTTAGGAAGGTAAGCTTCAGCATAACATGTTTTCAGTAGTCCTGCTGACAGCTCAGCTAACACAGTAATTACTCCTCCACATGCTTATTCTGGGTCACTACAACTTGTTCTACAACCACTTCTTCACTGGTGCAGGCAAAGAAAGAGATCGGAACCTCCACCTCCCCTAAGACGCCCAGGCAGGAGCAGTGATGGCCACTGCCCCGTACACCCACCTCACCCTCTCTCCAACTCGGCCGTGGAGCTGGGCTCCCCCAGCCTGGCAACTCACTGCAGTCCCAGAGCCCTCCTTCAGAATCGCAACCTCAACGCCGACAGCCCTGAACGGCGGCGCAGGCCTGGCCACGGCAGCCTCACTAACATCAGCAGGCACGATTCGCTGAAGAAGATTGATAGCCCTCCCATTAGAAGGTCTACATCTTCTGGTCAGTACACAGGTTTCAATGACCATAAACCACTGGACCCAGAGTCAATAGCTCAGGTTTGTGTCTTTTTTATTTATGGCACTGTCTGATTTTCTGAGGAGCAAATCTCGTTGAATAGCACAGCACAGAGCACATGCACTGGTGGGAAGGTGTGTGCAGGGGAATATTCTACTTGGCTTTCCAAACAGAGTGTGTGTGAAAGAAGATGCATTAAGCAATCCTGAATAGAAGAAGCACAAAATGGAGTAAACATTGCAGAAGCAATAAAAGGAAATTATTTCCCATTACACTGTAATGAAATTGTCTCTGCCATACAGAACACTAGGACAGTATTACAACAGCTACATAGATAGCTGTGCTCTGTTGAAGGCTGGCCTTTTCTGACTTGCATGTAATTAGTGTTCAATTATTTCTCAGTATTATGGTAAGCATAAAAGTGCTCTGACTGGCTAGTAGTGACCGTTGCCATTCAAAGCAGAGATTTACAGTCTAGGGTCTTGTGGATTTTATAGTTTTCGTACAGTTCATACTGTGTGTTGATTTGATGCATGTAGTAGAACCTGATGTGCAAGAGGTTGCAGCTGCGTGAATTGTGGACCATCTTACGCCTGTGTGAACAGTCACCAGTCTTACTCGTGGCAGTGAAGAGGTGAAAAGAATGGAATAGGAAGCACTCTGATCATCAAATGGTTCTGTTGTACTGAGCTGGTAACAGCTCTTGAGTAAATAGATACCTCTGTCTTCAGAAGTCATGTTTTGTCGAGGTAGGATAACGTGGTTACTAGGGGCACCCTGAGGGTGCTCTATGATTGCAAATGCATTTTACAATAACACTGGCACTCAAGTTTTAAAGTTTAATGTACTGGTAATGCTTGCTTTCGAACTCTACTTCCAGCGAGGAATAGAAGGGACTGGTATGCTTAGGTCAGAACCCATGTATTGGGGTTAGAAAGTGCAAGTGTTTTTACTGTTTTATTTTATTCTAAGGTATTCATTTACTTTCCTGGAACAGTGCTGTTTGGCTGAAGGTATCTCTTTTTTATGCCCAAACTGGTGATCATTTGGCAGTGAGAGAACCCAAACTTTGATTAAACTATGTGGAAGTCAGTGTGAGCAGGCAGGGAACACCAGATATTTTAAGCTTAGTTGTATCTCAATACCACTGAAAAGCAGTAAACTAGTATTTTGGTGCATTCTTTTATCCTTCAGGTCAGAAATAAATGAGGTATGCATACTGAACAATATCTTACAGGTTTTTTCTGTTTAAGATTTAACTCAGTGAAACAAGAGGAGAGAAGAGCTGATAGGCACACAAACTTTATTTCCTTAGAAAACTAGGTTTTATAATCCATGTGAGGGCATACAGACCCTGAACACCTGAGGCTTTAAATGAGAGGAGCAGTTAGCTGAGAGTAAGCAAATGGACTAAAATCTTTACAGCTGTCAGTACCCAAGCGATGACAGAAATCTTCACCACTAAAACACTGCTAAGCAAGTATCAGTTGCCCTGACAATGACTTCATAAAATGGCTTGCAGATTTTGGTGTTACACCTTTTTTTGATTCTCTCATGTGAACAAGGTTAAATGTTTGTAATGACCACCGAAAGCTGCCATGTTGTCAATCGTAATGTCTTTCAAATAAATCTGGTGGAAATTGGTTTTAGCACTATCATAATTGTTAGAGGATGGTTGGTGAATTAATTCATTAATTTCCTTCCCCATCTCTGCTCCTCTGGCGCTTTGCATTCAGTAGCAACATGAATGACACACTGCTCTCTCTGTGCTCTGACCCAGGACATCGAGGAGACGATGAACACAGCACTGAACGAGCTCCGTGAGCTGGAGCGGCAGAGCTCGGCCAAACACGCCCCTGATGTTGTGTTGGACACCTTGGAGCAAATGAAAAACACCCCCACCCCTGCCACTTCGACCGAGTCGCTCAGCCCTCTCCACAGCGTTGTTTTAAGGAGCTCCGAGCCTCAGATCCGCCGTAGCACTAGTTCTTCCAGTGACACCATGAGTACTTTCAAGCCCATGGTGGCCCCTAGAATGGGAGTGCAGCTGAAACCTCCTGCTCTTAGGCCAAAACCTATTGTTCTTCCAAAAACAAATCCTAGCATAGGGCCTTCCCCTCCTTCCCAAGGTCCAGCCGACAAATCTTGCACAATGTAGGCAGCTCAGCCACCCACAGTGCCCAGCTGGGGTATGCTAGGGAAAGGGATGGATTAACAATAGAAGTCAGGGCTCCGTAACATCATTTGGTCGTGTTTGTAACTGGAGAGGCTTTGTTTTTCAGTGTTTTTGAATGTATTGTCTGAAAGTAGCTACATTAACATGGGCATTTGTATTCTGTATGGTTTCGATTAAACGAAAAACTGGACAATTGTGCATAGTTTTAAAAAACAAACATAGACTTACTTGAAAATTTGATGCTGCACCATTTGTAATAAAACCAACACAGATCACAAACAGCTTGCCACGTTGTAACATACTTCACAGTCTTACTGTAGCTATATAATAACAGATCCTGCACAAAACTAAGGGGCGGGAGGGGGTTCAGGGGACATGGAGCCTCTCATTTCTGAGTCACCAAACCGAATCTCAAGCAGGTTATTAAGAACGGAAATCTAGCATGTGAGGATTAAGTGTCTGTGTGGAATGTCTAAGTCATCTCAGGCCACATTTCTTATTTAAGACACACCAAAAAAAGAATCACCAAACCCTCACAGCTCATAATTGGCACCAAGTGTTAGCTTTCTTGTTGACAGTCTCACTAGGGGCAAGCTCTGGATGGAGCTGGAGATCACATTGCTCTCACTGATATGAAGCAACATTCCAGGACACAGCTAAAGCACATCTCCAGGACAGTATCTAGAAACTCCTTTTGCTGCCCTCTGTAATAGTGTACCTTTTCTCATGAAGCTAGACCTTCATTCCCTGATACCACATTTTTTACAAAAGCTAAAATTGTTTGAAGTTCATGGTTAAGCAAGCCAGGCTCTGGGGAATGTGTGAACCTGTTGGTCCATTAGGCAGCGTGAGGGGCGATTAAAGGGATCAACTACGTAGTAATTCAGAAAAGTATCCCATTGACTTCATTGCTCAGTGTTCAGTTCAGGACGTGATTTGGGTTGCAATAGTCCGAGTTTCGAGCTGACCCAGCCGTGCTGACTGCCTTGCACAGCACAAACGCTCGGTTGTGCTGACGGCAGCAAGACAGGGACTCTGAAGAGGGACTACCCCCTGCCAGTGGTGCAGGGGTCACTCACAGGGCAGGCAGCTGAGTTTCTACTGCCTAGATTCAAGCTGACTAAAGATTTTCATAACCCCTTTCTTCACTTCTCCTTTTTTTCATGACAGAAATCAGTACCTTTCTTAGGTCTATGCAAGTGGCGACTGCCAACTTTGCTTAGTGCTCTGTTGTTAAACTTTGTTAGGCGTGAACTAAACCTACAGCTGTTTTGCACATTGCAACAGTAAGCCATAATTTTATTTCTGTGAACATATTTTCGAACATCCAATCCATAAAAGAAGTTTCAATTATTAAAATGGGGGGATAAAATCACTTTTGGTCCACTTACAGAAGTATAACTGGCTGTAATTAAGATCTGTCTTTCCACATATTCTGTAAGATCTCACTCTTGGAAAGCTTGAAATTGTACAACTCACTATACATAATAGAGTTTGGGAGGAGAAGAGTAGTGACAAAATTTGATAGACATAATTGCTGAAGTGACAGGAGTATTTTCCTGTTGTTATTTAGGAGCAATTTATTCCTGCTCTGATTTACACCTTCTAGACAGGTGTAAATGCAATGCGAAGCTCCGGGTGTGAGAAGTACCCCATGAAGTGCGTCTGAGCCCCAAAGTATTGCTGGTATTTGCAAACCCTTTTCAATCCGGTCACAGACTTCACACACCTCTAGGCTAGAGGCAAAGTCTTAATCCACCACAGTGGGCTGTGCAGCATGGGTCAGCAAACCTCCATCCTAGTCAACTGTACTGCCTGGTCCTAACGTTGGGGCCAGAGCCTAAGCCAGGCCAGCCCCAGCTGCAGACCAGTGCTGGTCTGTAGGGTCTGCTCACTTGTTTGGGACCAGAGATATTTTCAAGTAGTTCCCCAGTTTACTAGACTCAGTGGAACAAAACTGGAATTTCAACTTCGATTTACATACAGTTTTTGTCTAGCATCTTTAAATTAACCCACCTGACACAATTGAGATGGATACCTGTATCTTTAAATTGCATAGGGAATTTTTTATGTTTAAATAACTGTACTGGACTCCATAATGCTTATATTAGAAATTGTTTAGCAAAAGAAAATATTAGAAACAGTGCATTTAGTGAATGCATCCTCTTAGTGCATTCACATAGTTAATGTGTAGTTTGATGGTTATTATAGATACTTTAAAGCATAGTAAGTGGATATGTAACAGGAAAGACTGCTACATCTTCAGGCATACTAAAGGGTAACTCCTGCACACCTAATCCAATCAGTATTGTCTTTTACTGTCAAGTTTGATGAATTGCAGTACTGGTAGCTTCCTGCTTGTTGACTGTTACCTACTTGTGTCAATGTACATCTGTAGTATGTACATGTGAAAGTGCCTTTAAATTTTAGAGGAGCTTTAGCTTTGCTCTTGTACTGTTGCATTTCCATTGCATCCTTTCTTGTTCGTGTATGGCTGCATTCCCATTGCATTCCTTCCACTCTTGAAGATCAAATAAAAACATGGAAAATCCACAGTTCTGGAAGAGAAATGTACTGTTAATCTGTTGTGACAATGCACTTTTATGTATAGTACTGTACATTTTTGGCATGTACCATTACAAGCTTCAGTATACATTCAAGTTTGTTCCTCATAGTGTATCTTTATAATAAAGAAGATAGTTCTGTCTCTGTGTGTAGTTTTGCTGGGTAGACCATCATATCTTCCAACATGGATTGACAATCTACTTCCACGTAAGAGAGCAGCCAGCGCGCCAGCATCCCTCAGCTACCCACACCCCACGCTGTCTCAAGTACTGTTCTTGGAAAGGCCCCTGCCTAACTTAAAGTCCCTCTGTACCTGAAGACCCCTCACAAAGAGCCACCAACTTCACATAGTTCCGCCTGAGCACCCATCAAGAGCAGTCAATCCCTCTCCCACTGGCTGAGGAAACACCCTGCCACCCCACCTCCTGCTCTCCACAGGAAAAATGGAGTGAATAAAACACTCCAGCTTACATACTTTAAAAATAGAGTGAAAAGAATAAAAAAAGGGACATTTCTTAAAATGGGGATATTTCTTGGAACAAAAGAAGAGATGCTATCAGGCTGGGAGGAGGCAGGGGGAGTGTCACAGTTAAGGGTTATATTCAGTGACCTTATGTCCGAGAACTGGTGGCAATACACACCCTCACAGCTGGGTCCAGGGACCAGGGAGTCTGTGATTGTCAGGCTGACAGCTGCATGAGAGATGTTCTGCCATACATGGATCAGATGCTATCAAGGACAATTCCTGGGCTTGGACTACAGCTGCCCAAACAGGCTTGCCACGCTGCCCACGCTGTAGATGTTTAGGGGGATAGAGCTGTTTGGAAATGCATTCTCAATCCTTGCTAAAAAAACCCCAAACCAGTCATCCCTGGTTGTTGTTGAGGACCACCATGTGCCTCAAGAAGACAAATGCCCCGTTCCTGGAGGTGTTCAAGGCCAGGCTGGATGGAGCTTTAAGCAATCTGGTCCTAATGTGGAATGTGTCCCTGCTTATGGCAGAGGGTTGGAACTAGAGGATTTTTAAGGTGCTTTCCAACCCAAACCATGCTATGATTCTGTGTCAGGCAGGGTGGGGTGGTGTGGGGGAAGGGGCACAGCAGCCACCCCAGCTCAGAGCAGGGCTGTCACTCCCCTCACTGAGAAGCTGCCATAATGCGACTGCTCATCCATCAGGCCATGGCTGCAGCCTTTCACCATAGTGTCCATTGGCCTACTTTGGGCATTTCTTCTTGTCCCCACTGCACAAAAGCTGACTAAGGCACACAGGAGGGGACAGCAAAGGTCATTCCTCATTCAAGGTCCTGCACAGCCCAGAGGATGCATAACCCAATTTCCACAGTCAGATCATTCACTGGTGAGGGGAGGGGCTTATGTGGTGGCTTTTAATCTGTTTTGAAATAAATAAGAAAATACAAGAAGAGGAGCCTCCTCTTGTTTTATAATATGAAGTCTCAGGGTTGCACTGTGCTGACTTCCTAGCTTCTTTCCAGTTTTCATAGTGGAAAGAAGCCCAGCTCTCATGGAGACAGCCAAAGCTTTTGGCAGGTGGTGGAGGACCTGCTGACTCTACTGGTGCTCAAAAAGCAAAAGGCTGCTGAGCTGTTTTGCTGAGAAGAGTGTATTGGCTGAGCAGAAAAAGAGTAGCAGTGGCGGCAGAGTGTTTAGCTCTCAGGCCACTGCTGCAAATCATTGTTTCAAGCCACATGCGGCTCCAGGATATGACATTGCCTCAGCCTGCTCAAGCACCTCCTCAGACAGCATAAGGAAACCATGGAGGATCCACCCAGGTTTTAAGTTCTCCCTGGCAGAGATACACAGTTTGTTTCTTACTCTGTGGCTCACATGGGCTTACCCTGACCAGAAGGATCCACAGTTGCTCTGTTCAGTCACTGCTACCCCGTAGGACAAGCCTTGATGTTAGTCTGGATGGAACTGATGCATGGGGAACAACTGAAACCAGAGAAGTATTAACTAGAGATGGTACGGGGACCATTCTTGTACATAGGAATATTGCTTTTTCCATTAACCTGCCTCTTGAGGGAAAAAAAACTCCCACTATAATATATGAAAGCCCAAACAGATCAACAATTTAGCATCCTAAACCCAGTTAGCTGAACCAGCTCAATTACTGTTTAAAAATAAGCAAACCAACCATTCATTCGGACATACCACTGTAATTGCAGCTACTCCCTGTCTTTGCATTTCCCACAAGGGCATTTGCAGACCACACAGCTGGCAGCACCAGTCTCTGCCAGCACTCTGGCTCCAGCAGACCCAGCCAGAGCAAGTTTTTCCTGCCAGGGAGCTCCTATGACTCGGAGGTGTCACTCTCCACCGCAGTGCCGCAGCTCACCTGGGCTGCAGCGGCCTTGGCCTCAGCCGCCCCTCAGCCCTTTCCTGGCAGTCAGCCCTGCTGGATACCCTCCACCCCCTGGCCCCAGCAGGGCTGTAGCCCTTGCACAGTGTTTTGGTTCTTCTCATCCAGGCATCCCACTGATCAGCAAGGCCAAAACCAGTGGAAAGGAAAACAGAAAATGGCAGGCCCCAGAGCAGCCTGCCTGATGCACCATCCCCAGCAGATGTGAGAACAAAACTTGTGCGGTGGCACTAAGCTGGAATCAAGGGAGAGAAGAGCTCTGTGTTCCCTTACCTTCTTATGCAGCAGGTAGAGTGAGAGCTGGCAGGCCCAAGGGCTGGAAAGAGACATGCACAATTTGATGCTGGCTGAGCAATTAAATAGAGTTAAATGACATAGTCTGGGTCTGGCTGAATTGGACAGGTCAGCAGGTTTTCTCTTACATTTCTCAATACATGTATGCAAATTAAAAATGCAGGAATACACTTTTTGCTCTATCTCTGCTGTCAGTTGAGCCTCTGTCCCGCAGCTGCACAAGTACAGTGTGCCCCATATTTGTCTCTTCTCCCGAGCAACAAGTGATAAGCCAAGAGAAAATGGCCTCAAGCTGCATCACAGGAGGCTTAGATTGGGTGTTAGGAAAAATTTCTTCACTGAGAAATTTGTCAAGCACTGGAACAGGCTGCCCAGGGAAGTGGCTGAGTCACCATCCCTGGCAGTGCTTAAAAGCCATACAAATGTGGCACCTGGGGACATGGTTTGAGGGTGCACATGGCAGTGCTGAATTAACAATTGGACTCGATGATCTGAAAGGTCTTTTCCAACCTAAATGGTTCTGTGGTGACAGCAATTGAGAGATGGACCCTGCTTGGTGCAAGCAAAAGCTGTTTGTTTCTTGACACCTGCAGCTTATATACCCTGAGATAGGAGGGTGCAACTTTCAGTTACCCCTCTCCTTATCTCTACTTCTCTATAGCAACCACAGTCTCTGCCAACACCCTCTTTGTGTAATTGCGGTCAAGCACAACGGTCTTTTTCTGTTTCGTTCTTTTCCTTGTCCTGGGGGTCTGATTACTTCTCCCATGGTTTCTGCCCCACCAGGGCCAGAAGATCCATGTTGCTCTCAAGCTCCAAGGTACTTTCTGTCCTGTTTCCCAGCTGTCTCCCCACACTGTGGTTCTGTGATACCCAGCTGTGTCACTGCCATCTCCCAGCAGGACCAGGCCACACTGGTCACTGCAGACACATGAGAGCAGCTTAGCGATTCAGGCTGGAGGTTGAGGATTTCCCGTTTCTTAATTAACAAATTCCATTGATTTTTTTCCAAGTAGCATAGTAATGGAATACGAATATGAAGTACATGGCAAAAAAAATTCAGCTGTAAAATATAGACAAGTTGTGCTGTACAAAGGAGGTCAAACACTTGCGGGATCAAAATCAATAATAGCTGCACTTGAGTGCAGCACCGTGGATAAACCAAAACCAAACCCTGCCTGTTCTCATCTCCATGAAACATATCAATTCCTCCCTTATAATATGCCATGTGCCTTTTCAGTAGTGTACGCTGACATCTATAAACACTGACCAAACAACATAAAATAGTGATTTACATTTATTTGAATGAATTACGCTCTGGGAGGGACAAACCACTGAGCCCAGCACTTCTCTGGAGGTGAATGAGACACTCATTGAAATGGTCAGGCTTCTGGCAGTGAGGTTTTGATTGCAAAGAAATGGCATTAACATGGATGTTGTTACCAGAGCCATGAGTGGAGAATTTAAATATGCTAAAGGTGGAAAATGCATAAAATCGTTCACAACTTTGACACAGAACTGCTGAGTACCTTAAAACAACTCACTGCAACACATATTTTAATTGGGTTTTTTACCTGCCTACAATCTTTTCTGAGACAGACATTACAGTAACACCCCAGCACCCCCAGCAAACAGCAGCAAGGTGAATAAAGCAGGGTTATTGTCAGTACTCACACATTTAAGCTGAATTTCACTCAGACAGTTTTCTTGGCTACTTAAATGGGTTTTTTTCCTGAAAGCTACTACAAGAATATGTCAAAAATTAATTTCAGACCTAGTGTGAAGACCATTTTTTAATTTGTCATACATATCATAAGGCTTATTTTATGGCTAAGTCAAAGTTATTCTGAACAAATTCAGTTTACACACAAGGTTACAATCAGAAATAGAAATGTGGCTAATCTGGGGCTGCTAAATCATGTAGTTAATTCTGAACACTCCTCCACGCCCCCTACAAAATTACAAATTAAAAATAAATAAATATATATGTATGCACATACCATTTCTTGAAAGCATTGGGCCAGGTACAATTTTTATTTCTGCTTAAGAAAACACGGTAATGTGGTCTGTTTTGGAGGGGGAAAGCCCTCCATCCCTGGGCAGCACGTACGAACACCAGGCACCCCCATTGGAGGGATGCCCATTTTCACACGCCTACAGGACCACCCTTCTCCTGCACCCCAGGCTGGCAGCACAGCAGGTTTTGCCCGGCTTTCTCCAACCAGACCCTGGGCAATGCTGTCACTACACCTCAGGCCTTCAAAATTCTCCCAGTATTAAAAGTTAACTTTGTCAAGCACTGGAAGTTTATAATTTCTTATGTCCTGTAGGTATAAATGCCGTTTGTATCCATGTACATCCATGAGCTGTGCACATGAAAATGTGCATGTTCAGTGAAGCAGCAGCTGATTTACAAGCTTTTATGTAAAAACTTGAGTTTCTTCTGTACCTGTATTATAACATTGGATATCTGGCTTGGCCTCTATAGAAATAACTTAATTTTCTGTTTACATGCCATCAGCTTAGGTGTTTTGCATTTCACTGTTTGAACTTTTTTCCTGCTTTATAGGCATACCAGCAGGCTCCAGCATTTCAATACAATTTCTGTGTGCACTACAGTTCCATCTCTAGTACCAGGTACATTTATTATTACCTCAAAGCAAACTCAATTTTTCCAGAGATCTATTAGTAACACTAGTCATAGAATAATTCACTTATGCTTAATGTGCTTTTCATTCTTAGTTAATAAAATGGATGGGAAGGCAATTCCTGCAGATCATTTAACTTTTCCCAATATTTTATTTTCTTGGTGAAATAAGTAAAGAGTTCTGCTCAGGCCTTACAAATTTAGCAGCATCTGCTCCAGACATCAGCTGCGGAAGGAGCCCCGTTTGAGGGTGCCCGTGCAGGGTGGCAGCACTACCCTGGTCCCTGCACTGCGACCTCCAGGGCTCACCCCTACTCATCACAACATCAGTGGGACATTTTCCCCTCTGTTAACCTGAAAGAGACTAAGCGTGAGAGCATTCAAATCTATACAACTCCTCTAATATACTCTGAATCCCATGTGTCATGGTCAAAGTAAAGCAGCACTCAAATGCAGTAGGAGACAGTCCACACCTTGCTCTCTTGGAGGAGAACTGGAGGTAAATATGTCACCTGTGCCATCCCTACAAGGCTACCAAGTGTCAGACAGCTTCTTCGGAGGGTCTTTGCCCTCTTTGCTAAAGCCAACACAAGTTTCTCCAGTGGCTCAGTTTCCCTACTGCATCCACTTTTCAAAGCACTGGGAACAGTCATGTCTTATCTGACTAAAGGAAGGATTCCAGTATCAAATAAAACACATCAAGCAGGGAAAAAGACGCATTTGTATGTGGCAGAAATGCTTCCAGGGTTAGGTGCTGCAATTCTGCAAAAGGAAATACAAATCACTTTGGGATTATGCTTATGTGCAGGAATATTTTCCAGTGTTGTTTGCAGTGTTCTGAGTAAGAATAGGGGATAATCAGGTTTGCTCATAACTTCTGTGGAGATAGCGCTGAAGTGGGACCGGTGCTCTTCTCTCCAGGGCATTTGTAATTCACTCCTGTCTCTGGGAAATTCTGCCCAGCACCTCTGGTGTCCCACTTCACTTGGAGGCAGAGTTGGACAGGGGAAGGACCCGAGTCGGGATGCTCCTAAACTGGGCAGAAGATGATTCTGTGTTAGAGTGGCAAAAACATGGGACAAAAGATTCAGCCAAAGAGGCAATGAGCTGCATCCAACTTACTCTCATGTACCCAAGTGCCAGGAGATATTTTGCTGCAGGGTATCCTCCCTGCCAGGACAGGGTGTGCAGGGAGAGGAAGCAGCAGGGCCTGGGGGAAGTTAGAGATGTTTTAACACTTAGAAGATCAGGGAGGAAAATAAAAGATTACTGTAATTCAGGTGAAAAGTGATGCTTTAATTCCTGTCAAGCTTCCTATCCACCACAAGTGATTTTGTGTCCACTGCCGTGTTGTTGAAGGCAGGAGTGGCAGCCCATGCTGAGCTGGCCACTGAGGCTGTGCAAGGAGCCTGGATCATGCAGGAGGTGAGACACCAGACACAGACAGGCAATGAAAGGCACCACCAGATTTTGTGCCCACACACAGATCTGGTACAATTCTGTCTCCAGGATGACTGTTTGTAAAACAAAAGCAGAGAGTCCTTTGGAAACTTCATTTCTCTTCATGTACCATTGCATGCACTACTCAGAGTATGAAATTTAAAATAATTTATTTTAAGCTCTAGCTTGTACCTCAGGGTAACGGAATATTAAAAATTCATGGTTCAGTTCATAACAGTTTCTCATAATTTGTGTGGGTTTTCCATGGGGTTTACCCTTTAAGGGGAGCTGAATGCACATTTCATGATGGGAGCACTGGCATTTAGCCTTGAGCAAAATCCCAGTCCCCAGCAAGTTAACCTATACAGGAACATAAGACTTACTCTATTGGCTTATACTACAAAACGTCTGAATTTTTTAAAGGAAAAACCCTCCAAAAGGCCTAAACCAAACTGTCCAACAGCCCCTGGGTAGCTTCTGTTTAAATCCGACTATTTTACAAGTGACATCTCTCTTCCATATCCAAACACCAAACCAGAGAGTCCTGCCGTCTTTTAAGAGACTCAAGAGTTAAATTCAGCTGCATCTCTCATTCCATATATAGGATATTAACTCTATACTGCATCTTTATGAAGTATTGTATACCTAAGTTATAAATTACAAAAGGCTGGACTGTAAAGATATCATACAGCAAATAAGTTTAAGCAATCAAAAAGTCAACCCCAAACTGAGAAAACGCTATTTCTTGCACAGGCAAACACCTCGTTAATACAAGACATAAACCAAAGCAAAGCAGCACAGAGAGAGAAAACAAAGCTGGCTTTAATAGGATTTCCCCTTTCACAGCAAATTCTGCAAGCTTAAATATATTTTCCATAATAAAAATGGACAAAAGAATCTCTGTAACTTGTTCCTAAAGAAATATTTTATTGAAATGCTTTGCTGCATTTTTCATCCTTATAGGATAAATGCATTTCATTGTAAAATCTTATATAAACCAAATCTGCTTTAACATAAGAAAAATGCTTTTTTGTTTGTTTTGCTCTTTCTAGAATGAAATACTGCTGTGAAATATGTCTTCAGGAATTATCCTGGGTTTCACAAAGCAGCATTTCCTGATGGCACGATGACTTACTGGAAAATTACAGGTCAGTTCTGGCAAGCAGCTTTGGGATGTCTCAGCTCCCTCATGCAGAGAAAGCCCCAAGGGCACACAGAGAAAACCCGAAGTACAAGTGAGGGCACTGGGGATCAAATATTGCTATTAAAATAGTAAGACTTAAGAATGCAAAGGAAAAGCTGTCAGACTAAGAACTATTTGAGAGAGACAGATGAAAAATTTAACAGCCTTGTGTTTTATTTAAGGAGTTCAGCACAGCGATCTGAGGACACTGAAACCCGACTGTTCTTCCTCCCCGCAGCAGTGCATGCTGCCCACGGCTCAGCAGGACCCCCAAGAGGAGTTCAGGTGTATTTATAAGTCCTATAATTTGAGGTCTTTCTAACACTCTTCTAAGTGGCAAATCTTTCCCCATATTCACAAGTCTCAGCTCTTACCTACCTAAAGATCCTTCCTATGTGTTTCCTTCAGTTGTGAGCACCCCAGGAAGGGATGGAAACTCACGGCCTTTTAAACTCCATCTGTTAATCATTTATGGTTTGCAAATGTCCTGCAGCCACTGACTTTTCTGAAGCATTATCTTTTTGAGACTACTTCCTTTTAAATGTATCTGTTAACATCAAGTATCCCTTGGTGAGATCTTAGAGTGTTTTATAGAGAAATAATCCCTGTATTTATCTTTTTTAGAAGCCACTTGATTAAAATGCTACAACATCATTTTTCATGTATCTCATTTATTGTACAACCAACTACTTCTGGATCCCTGCAAAGACATAATCAATATCTCTTGATTTCTATTTCCAGTCTCCATTACACACATACATGAACACAAGCATGCAAACAGGTTTCAAACCCCTACCCCAAATCTTGAGGATGGGTGTTTCCCACTCCCAAGGCTTTCTCAAACTCCCCTAACATCTTTCCTAAGCCAACAGATCCATCAAACAGGGAAAACATTCCTCAAATGTTTTATGAATATACATGTATTTTCGTATTTAGGAAGACTAAAGGGGACAATATCCCATGTTGAAATCATCTTTGATGCAGCACATGTGTTTTCCACCATCAAAATCAGTTCATGAGAATCCCAGTTGCCTTCATGTGGATGCCAACTTCTCCTCCCTCTTGGACTTTGCATTTTAACAAGCAGTGTTCTGCAGTCCATTCATGGCAGAGCATTGAGAGCCTGTATTCTCTTGTTCGACTTTGTTCACAGAAGGAAAAAGGCTGGGCCACTTCGGGCCAATTTCTTTTGGTAGTTCTTTGCAGCATGCTGCAACACCTCATCAACACTCCTTGCCATGTAAAGAAGTGATGTATATATCAGAGGAGTTTCACTTCTGTTTGAAATTGTCTCTACTAACCTACTAAAGGCAATAGTTTGCTGAACATCTTGGAAAAATCTCTAGGATAAACATTCCCTCATCAGAACTTCCTATTAAAATATTTGCAGCAATATTCCTTCTAGCAAAAGAACAAATTTCTGAACCAGCGCTGTCCCTGTAAATAAACACTTTCCCCAAAGATGAGGGTTTTAACTGTATCTGGTAGAGTTAGTTTAACATCACTGAAAACTTACCTCAGAGCTCATAAAACCCAAATTTACTCATTAGTGGACTTGCACGTCCTCCAATCTTTTGAGCAGCCTCTGCTGGAAGAAGTTAGTTGTGTGACTTCCAATAGTATCCTTCATCTCATCGAGCTTCAAAGTTTTTCAGCAGCTGAACACAGTTAAATCCACCTCTCTCAAAATACAGTGACAGAAACCATGCTCTTCATTTGGGAGGAAGAGGGGTGGGAGCACTCAACAAGTCTGGGCATAAATCTTCTAATCTGTACCAGTGTAATGCCAGAGTTACTCATAATTTCAAAAGCCAGTTTCCTTTAATCATCAGAAAGACTGATAAGGTAGAAAAAAAATCACCTTGGTATGAGATTTCTTGAGGACACTTGCCAAAAAATCATATACAATAATATACCTGCAGAACAATAGCACAGTTTACAAATCTTTATTCACTGGCGTCATCTGATCTGGGACACAGCTGCGCTGACATCACAGTTTATGCCTGACTAGATATCCAAATAAAGATCCTGTGAAGTCTTTCATACTTCATTTATTTGTAATTGCCCCGTGACCACAGACTTGCATTAACCCAAACAAAAGTAAACTGAGCAGATGCTAGCAGAGAGCAGGGACGATCTGAGGAGGCTTTGAAAGGCTTCCAGGGCTGATGCAACATCAGAAGAATAAGATGGGCACTGCACAAGCCTCCCACTTTGTGATTATTTTTTAGTGTTGATGGGACTACTCAAGGACACTTTGGATTTTAGTCCAGCACTTGAAAGATTCAAGCGAGCAAAACCTTGGAATATTTTGTATGAAAAGCAAACAAATGGTAGGACAATGAGATAATACAACAGAGGGGGCACACCTGCCAGATCTTTAATGAGATGGAACAACATTTTCCCAATATTTTACAGCTCCTCATGAAACTAATGGCTCTGAGAAGCCTAAGAAGTCGATCAAGGAGGGCTGCACCAGGTTTGAGAACACGTCCATGTAGCTCTGTACCTAATCACTAACAGGGTAACAGGGACTCTTAGACATACCCAGGGAATTTTGGAAAACCAGAACTAGCATGCAGAGGTAGCTCAGTAACCTGCACCTTAGAGTTTACCTCGCCCAGAGGCCTCACTTCCTTTTTTTTTTTCCTTTTATTTCACCCCTTTTTTTCCCTTACATTAATACATGGAAACCACACAGTTCTGTGAATTTCGGAAAACTTAGTTCTTTGGGTTAAGGAGTTTAACAACATTTACTGGAGTAATTATAAAGCTCCAAACAAGGGGAAAAGTAAAAGAAAAAAGACCCCTGGCTTCTGTAGATGCCAACAGTGGTGCTGAAAGAGCTGGGCTTTGCTTAGAGGAACTAGAACAAGCACTCCAGGACATGCAGCCAATGGTGCTCCTCACATCAGTAGAATGCTGAAGCACACAGTAATCAGAGCTTTTTAAAGGAAAAAGGACTTAAAACATATCTGTGATTACTTTCCTAAACCCAAAGCGACACAGCCTCGAGTGTAGCCTAGATTCCTACCCAGCACTATACACATCCAAATCCCATAGATGTTTCTGAGCCAGTATTGTTCCTGTGCTCCCTGGCAGTTAATACAGTTCTGCTGGCACACCCAGAACTTACCTGCAAAAAAGCACAGGACAAAATGAAATTGGAGACACTTACGAAATATCAGTGCAATTAAGTTGTACACCCCAAATTCAGATTTTCCCTTTCTTGGACTTCCTGGTGCCTGCAAATCAGTGTTTATGAAAGCAAAATGAAAGCCCTGTTGTGAAACACCACTACTGCCATTTATCAGGCTTCATTTTGAAGTGCATGGTTTAGCACAGAAACTTACATGTAGTGAAGGGTTTAGGGATTTTGAAACGTAGTTGATGAACAGAATATTATGTTCTTCTAAAATAGCCATCACCCTGAGTCAAGCTGAAAGCATTTTTATCCTTACAAAACCAAATTGCTGGATGTGCTCTGCAGTCTAGGAGGTCACTTTCTCTCACAACTGCAGAAATACAGCTGATAGGTATGCTCTTGGTTCCTACAGGGGTAAAATAGGCATTACACCCCATCTCCTAAAAAAAGAACCATCAAAAGCAGTATCATTTACATACAGTGCACCTATTGATCACCTATATGAAAAAGGCCCTGACAAGGATGAACTCATGCCTAGCTCATGAGTAAGGGAAAAAGACAGTGTGTTGTTCTTAAAGCCCAATAAGTAAGAGAAAGCAAAGGCAGTTTAAATAAAACTGAAAAAAAGATGCATTTCCAAGGCAGAACATACTTTTTTTCTATGTTAAATGGGAGTATTTGAAGCACATTTATTTCAGATCAGCTTAAAACTACTTTTTTCAGCTGGGGACCTAATGTCCTATTGAGTTGTCATTGGCAGAGGGGAAGAGCACACACAAAGTGTCTGGGAACAGCCCTGGTGCCAGAACTAGGTTTTATTAACACACCTTATATAATAATAGTGCACATAATTAGGTTTGGCTTAGCAATTTATGGCTTATCAGAGTGTTCTTAACATTATAAATGTGAAAGAAAAATTTAACATCAGGACATGGAAAACCAGGTAATGACATTGGAAGGACATATTCACTGCAGCAGGTGCAAGTGTTTCTGTACATGTGAGGCAAATGGTCCAGCTCAGAGCCCCCAGAATGGCATCCATCACCCTCCTGAAGGAACATGACAAAAAATTCTGCTTCATCACCATGACAACTCGTGCCACACCATTGCTATAGTAACTGGCTGAACATTATTAGTTTTTAACCATACACTCAGTGGCCAGCGTGCAAATGAGGAGGAGCCACCAGGGCACTTAGCTCTGTCCTGCTGCTGCTCCTGCTCCAACCTGTCTTTGCAGTGTAATCCAACCTCCTTCCATGTTCTCCCAGCCCCACGCTGCCAGCCAAGCTCCCCATCACTGCAAGCTCTCCAAACCCAAGTCTGTCTCACCATTGGAACACTAATTTCATGTATTTTACTGTTGGATTTGTGGTCTTTTTCCCCCGAGTGATTTATCAGGCTAAGATTAAATGCAAGTAGAAAATTTCATCTTCCCAATGATTCATTGAAAATCTGTTCTATTAATCCAGTGCACCACAGGGTGGCTTTGCATGCTGCATTTGCATCCTACGCACGCAGTCGCAATATCAGTTCAAAGGCACTGTCCTGTCCCCTGAAGAGCCAGGATTTCAACATTGTCATGGTGCAGGAATGCATTTACTGTGCACCACCAAACCCCATGAGATCATCATTTTAATACTCCAGCCCAGGCTGCGACGCTGCCCCCCGGCAGCGCAGTCGTCGTGTGCAGTGATGTAAAAGAGCAGCAGGGAAACACACATGAATGCTTCTCAGATCACATCAAAGCCCAAAAGGTTGTGGCTAGATAATGTCTTACATCCAGCTACCTTCCAACACAAAAGAAGGAAAAATAAATACAATTATTACTGGGGTGTGACCCAGTCTGGGGGCAGAGGGTGAAGCACAAGCTTGGCTGTCACCACAAAAGGGTGCAACAGGTTTGGAGGAGTTTGTCACTGCTTGGGGACACCATCCCCACCTGACTCCGGGCACAGCAAGCCCACACCCCCAGGTGCTGGAGGTGTTTCAATCATGCTGAAAGTGCCATGAAATTGGCTTGCTCTCCTCTTGGAGGACAGATGAGAGAAGAGAAGGCTGGCTTCTCCTTTGACCCTTGTGTCCCTTCCACTTTCCCTCCATTTCTCACACTCCTCCTCTGCCTTCTGCAGGTTCTCCTTGGGGCTGGTGCAGGCTGTAGCCTTGGCAAAACTCCTCCACCTCCATGCCAAGGGCAGCAGTGGGGTGGCACAGGCACCTGCCTGCAGCCCTCGTGCCCAACAGGAACCCAGCAGCCTCTTGTGGGGCTTGTAAAAGAGGAAAGATGTCTCTGCCCATGGAAGGGGGTTGGAACTGGATGATCTTTAATCTCCCTCCCAGCCCAAAAACCCAAACCATTCTGTGATGACCCAAACCAGCACAAGGACATTGGCCCCAAGGTGTGAGACACCCAGCCCCAGCACTGCCCTGTCCCTGCCCCTCGGCCTCCACTGCCCAGTGGTCTGGCCATACTTTGGCGGGTACAGCACAACCATCTATCAGACGTATATGGTGATACCAGACACATATATATGATTATACCACACGCCAAACACACACACACACATACATACACACACTGTTATACTATATATACTTACATACCACAGTAGCTCTGCCCACATTAGACTATCAAAATCCTATTACTTTGCATTAGGCTTAAACCTTAGCTTGATGCTCCCTATGTGGCCTGTAACAGATCCTACTGCACTGCCTTGGTAAAAAATATTTTTTTCATTTTCTCACTGTTAAGGAACAAAAAAAAAAAAAGGAAGGAAAAAAACCACTCCAGCTTTTCTAAGCTGGAATGCAAGTTTAAGTGAACGGGTAGTTTTCAAGAGAAAAAAAAATCATAAAAGCTCTTTTACAGCTTTTTTTGCAATCAATAAAAAAGTTTCTCGCAGAGAAGATGAAACAACATCATTTTAGTATTCATATATACATTAAGGTATGAAACTAGATAGTCGGTATTGCTGTTTACAGCTGAAACAGAACTACAAATCACTCTATGGGGGAAAAAGCCAACAAGACTCAAACAAATCTGACTAGAGCCGTAAAATCTATCCCATGTTTATAAATGTGTAGGAGGAGAGTATAAATTATTTTATTCTGGAAAGAGATTCCTAATTACTTTTTTCTTTTTGTAATAATACCACCCTCTAGTGGCACTTCTGCTTTACTGAAGCAAAAATGTGGTTTAACATATCAATCATATGCATTAAGAAATGGTACAAAAATCGCAAATAGGAATCTGTTGACCTGCACTGAATTTCAAGCCCACACTCTGCAGTCTCTGAATCTCTGCAGCTTTGGAAAAAGCTGTATCTGGCTCATTTCAAACATAACTTATAAAAATAAGTGCTTAAAAAAATGCTACCATGAGAAGCATAAAATAATAAAGTCCCTTTAATGCACAGTTGCAGAATAACATTCCAGACGGATAAATTCCTCAGTGTTTCGTGAGTAAATTACACTCTGAAGTATGAACCTCATAGTTTCAATCTATTATTATCTTAGCCCCCTGAAGATATTTTCCTTGACAGCTTTAAAGGTAGATATAGCAAGAGCTTGTGACTGTTCCATCTGTTGACTTGCACTTCCTTCTTGGACACACTAGAAACTCATCAATAAGGTGGTGGTGGGATTTTTTTAGTGTTCTCTTAAAATTTCAGACAGAAACAACTAGAATGAGCAATTCCTAACTTAGAAACCATTATTTTAACAAATCAGTCCTAAGCAGAGATGAGCCTGAGGCATCCACAGCATATTTAGATATTGAGAGCCTTACATTTTCAGGGATAAAGATCTGGGATATCATTTCAGTCTACGAGGATAGCAAGAAAAAATAAATAGTGCCACAAATCCCACTAGGTTGGACCAAGATTTATACCCAATTATTTTTATACTTGATAGAGAGTGAGTAACACACAACTTCAGAAATTTGCCTCCTGCTTTTCTCACTGCGAAGTACAGTCAGCAGGTCAGCCAGCTTGAGGCAACTCCTATGCTGGGAAAACTCAGTGTACAAAATTTTTAAGTCCTCCAAGCAAAGCCATCCTGAGTGCACAGTGTAACTTCATTGTGGAGATGGCTGATCAGCTACACCCAATTCTATTGAATTTGCAGGCAAAATTGTAGATAAATTGCTTGGGAGAGTGAGATGGGGACTTGATTCATTGCACTAATTCCCCGCTTCTGTAACGATAAATGAAGATCAGATTTTTCCCAAAAAGCTATTATCCAATGACACTTGAAAGTAATTTTCTCTTGCTATTTCCAGACAGGGATGCATGAAGAGAAAGGAAAAGTAGCTTTTATTTGGCCTGCACATCTTGCTTTCAGCAGAGCTCCAGGCAATTTACTCAGAGATGAGCTCTACACCTAGAATGGGACTTAATCCATCAACTTTTCAAAATAGTTTGGGCAGATTTGCATCATTGTATTAAAAGCAGAAAGCTAAACCTGTTAATACTCTCTATCTCTCACCCCATCCTTCTGACAAGTGCTGGCATCTCCCAGACTGAGGACAGAAGCCAGCTGTACTGCTGGAGGCAAAAGCAGCCTCAGCTCTCCCGCTACAAGTCTAATGCAGAGCCCTCACATGAAAGGCATGGCATTATAACCCAAGTTTCCACTCTAATAGTTGTCTTCCTAGAGTTTTACCTCTAGGTGATATGGAGGTCTCAGGCAGTCAGAGGCAGTCCTTGGTGAAGCATCACTCCCAGTCCCTGAAGAACCAGACCCGAAAACAGAACTGGGAGAACATGTAGCTTTGGGCTGCAGCAGCCACCCCTAATCCTGCTGAAAGCAGGGTGGCCCTTTGGCTACTCTTCACTGTTCACAGTGATGACTGTGAACTAGTTCTGGGCTGCACCCACCCAGAAAGCAGATGAGTTTCTCGTCTTCAGACAATTTAACCTCTTCTCCCCCATATGCCAAGAGAATTTTTCAGGGCCAGGGAGAGGAAGCTTGTTCCTCACCTGAGAAAGCAGAGGAAATACCTGGAGGGTCTGCCGAACATCTGTGTAACCACAGAGAAGAGGGAGAGGTTGACTTGGATTCCTCTGGTCAAAGCCAACATCGATCTTGAGAACAACGTTTTACTACATAAATGTTTAAGAGACCAGCAGGCTATTCCATACTGTGGGAGGCAATTTCCTCTGCTTGTGCTCCCAGAGAGAACTAACTCCAAGACAAAATCAAAGGCTGGGAATTCACTTTAATAGGGACGCCCCCAGCCTAACCTCAGCATCTCTCCTTGGCTCTCATTTTGCCAAGGATCACATCACCCTTCCCACAGGAAACTTACAATTCTTGGGTCAAGGTTGGGCATCCCAGTACAAGACCATGGTGATGCTGGCTCTTTACAGCTCTGATCTGAGGAATTCAACTTGCACACACTAAAAAGCCTCTCAATACCTTTGCAGCAAATGATGCATACCTCAGAGCCAAAAACTTAGTGCCACTAAATATTTTATCTTATCAGCAGTGAGCTGCACAAATAAAGCACAACATTTCACTGCTCTGAAGCTTCAGATGTTAGCACATAGCATTGTAGCAGCATATCCCAGCTAGTAACAGGATACCATAAAGCTTGTCTTAATCATCTACCCAAAACCAGCTGCTTTGCCAAGACTGCTGGTACCTAAAGATGGAACACCACCCTCCTAGAAAGAGTATAGTTATTTTAAAGTAGTCACATAAAACAAGCAGCTGCAACTACAGGTGGAGTCTAGCACAGCCTTTTCAGCACATAAAATTTACATAGATTCCTGTGAAATTAGGCCAGCAATGCAGAGAGGCCAACGAAAATCTCCTGCTCATGGTCCATCTGCAACGCAGTCCTTCTGCATCTGTTTTCTCCCTGCCTGTCTTTCCCAGAGTTGCCACCTGCCCAAGCCCATCTTGTAGTGACTTGTCTCCCCTTCTCCTGCATTTTGCTCTTCTTGCTGCTGCCCTTTGCAGCAGGGGCACAGCCAGGTCCCAGCTGCAAGGTGGAGAACTCTCTCACCCTACCACAAACCCAGTGGCTGCAACACTAGGTTGAAAGTTAGGAGAGAACTGAACTCAAACAGGCAAACTCCCCCAGAGAAGCTCCATAGCAATTACCAAAATAAGTCAGGCCATGTGTTGAGTGCGTGCATGCACAAGAGAGGGAAAGAAGCAGCTCCTGGAGAAAATTATTGAGTACTTAAAGCAATTTAATGGCAAAAACCTGTTACCTTTATCCTCCAAAGGAGACTTCATGTTTAAATCAGTCCTTTGCTAACATGAAATCAGAGTCCAGCTCCATCTTGCATTTGACTTGTATATTGTTTTTGCCAGGTCTGCAAAGCATTATGCTGCTGTTGTACTTCGCCAGCATTCTCATTTCCAGAGCCTGTTCTGCTTTTCCCAATAAACAGCTCCCAGCTTTGCACAATTGCAGCCCAAAGGCCACCCCTGCTGGGCCACTCAATAGCTGTTTCTGTGGGCGCAACACCGACCTACTGCTCTTGAGGCTCAGGCAGAGCCCAAGCAAATAAGCAGTGCTTGGCGTCTGCTGCATCCACCTGGGCAGGGCTGGCTTACACCTCTGGGAGTCTGAAAACAGGACTTCTGGACACCAAAGGTTTCAGCCAACTAAGTTAGCTTGGTGCTAGCACTTCTGGAAGCAACCACAGAGCTCACCAGAAGCCCAGGACCAGCCACGCTGCGTGACATCCAGCTTTCTGCAAGACGAGGGGTTGTAGGCACTGGGCCAAAAAACAGAACTTGAGGAATGAAGAATAGCACACTGCTGATTTTCTCAAGCAGAGCTTGGTTATGAGAAGACTGGGACCCAGTGCAGTCAAAGGCAGCAGCAGGCTGACCTGAAGCACGTACACAAAGAAGCCTCAGACAAATGATATCAAAGAACTACCACTGGAATGATCACAAATGTCTCAAAAGGCTCGTATATGAAGAGTGGAACCAGAGCAATGATTAACTGCGTGAGTGCCATAAAGTTTCTTTCTGCTACAGTGCAAATTTCTTTTTTAAAAGCGGGTTAGATAAACCCTAGATGTTAGCGTTCAAACAGACACCAGGAGCTTCCATTACTTTTAGATCATTAAAGCCTGAATATTATGTGCATTATGCATATGTTGCAGTCCTTCACAGCACAATACAAAATATATCCCTTTCCATTCCCTGCACTGTCTTTATGCAAATGGAGGAGAAATAGATAAATGTCTTATTCAAGAAAAAACCTGAACACCACATGCAAAAGAAAACAGTTTACAAGACATAAATATAAAATATCTAAGACTTCCTAGAATACATTTGCTGTCAAAATCACACTTCAGGCAAAGGATACTAAATTAAATATTCTGCCAGTATCCTCATGGACTCAAGCAAGTGATGAAGTACATGAAATTTGCTACAAGATAAGCTTCAACACTGCTACTCTAAGCAATCTGAATGGCACTGGGAATATCAAATCTCAGTACCTGTTTTAAAAATGTTTAAATATGTCCAGAAGCAACGGCTTTCAGTATGCTATCATAAATATCTTTACATCTTGCATTTAAAGCAGTCATTTATACCTTACTTTCAAAGTACATTAGCACATTTAGTCTTGCTTAGCTAAATTAGTGTAGAGGAAAAGCAGGCAGACAGGGTATCACCCAGTTCAGCAAAAGTCTATTTGTTTTCCAGTTCTTATAGTAAAGACACTGATCAATCTTTCCAGTACTGAAGTTAGTAATGAATATTTTTTTTCCAGTTTCTGGTCACCTTTACTTACTCCACAGATAAGTTCCTGCCCTTGCTTAATTATGCAGGTTTTCATTTCTGGCCTAGCCAGTTTTACATCATAGCTACACAATCACAGAATAGTTGGGGCTGACAGGGATCTTAAGGAACATCTACTTTCAAGCCCCTACCATGGCTGGAGACACATTCCACTAGACCAGGTTGCTCCAAGCCCCATCCAACCTGGCCAGGGATGGGGCAACCACAGTTTCTCTGGGCAGCCTGTTCCAGTGTCTCACCATGCTTGTAGCAAAAAATTTCTTCCACATATCTAATCCTTCAGTTTGAACCCAACAGTCTCCCCATTACCTCATTTGTAATTTAAAACATAAACTCCGTAAAGCATCAAATAAGAAACTGTGCCGTGAGTTTTCATGGATCTGACAAATCCATAAATATTCATTCATCCCACACGCTCACACTCCCCACGCTTCGTTTTTGGTACCAGCACACCTCAACTTTGCAACACTATTTCATTTTGATTGTATGTCACCTCTCTTCAGCTTCACCTATCTTCATCCAAGCCACTTCCTATGGCCTGAGGTTTCTGCTCCCCACGTTATATTAATTTAAGCCTGAGATCTTACAAGGAGAGCCACAGGTACAGGTCTCAGACAGCCCCACAAGTTTCTCCAGCACCCAATTCTTTCTATCATTTGCCTGCAAATTTCTCCCATTCCTTCCCTTCCCACGCCATGAGGGTAATGGTTATGGTTCCCTTTGGTTCTTCATCAACTGAAATATTCAGAAATTCTTACCCACGAGTGACAAGGCTCCTGTGATTGCTTCCCCAAGACCCTCTGAAGAAAAAACTACAGCAAACCACCTCCTCCTGCACAGAAACATCACCCAGCATCCCTTCCCCTCCCTTCTGAGACACCATTTGCCAAGGACAATGACAGGAGTGTAATGTGAGCTACCAGGTCTGCTGAACAGTCACTTCCTTTTCCTCTCCCCGTAAAAACCACTAGGAACAGCCTCTAGCCATTTCAGCAACTGGTAAAAGCTGCTGATCTGCTCCAAAGGGCAGCAGATTTCCCTTCCACCTCTTCCAACTCCTCCCTTGCAACTCAGAAATGAATGTATCTGTACCACACACAGTTTCTTCCTCCAGTTTTCTCTCCCCTTTCCCACACATACTATGACAGGAAAATACTGCACAGGCAGGCAGATTTTGTACAACACTTTATTTACACTGCTGAAGACTGGGAATCAGTTCTGGCAACAGTTTCTTTCGTGTTACTCAGGCTGAGGAAGTAAAAATTACATGTTATTACAAGGTCACTGTCCCACAGAAGGAAGCGCACAAACTCTCTGAATACTGTCATTTGCAACTTTGTCCTGTTAAAACGCAATTCAAGTTGCAAAGGGTAACACTCTTACAAAAAACCGGGGCCCTCCAGCTGCTGGTATATTTGCAACCCCTATTATTTTCCAGTGGCAAAGAGCAGATTGAGCTTTGGCAAGTGGTGCTGCAGTCAGACCAGGACTTCAGGTGAAAGGCAGTAGCACAGATATTCGAAACAGATTAATACATAGTTAAGAGCAAAGCATGAAAGGCTCCATTTGGCACAAAGTGGAAAGTCAGAGCTTGTATTTCAAGAACAGAACGTGCTTTTATGATTGTAAAAAATCAGCATTTGCAGAGAGGCAAGACAAGTTACCACAACCTTCTGTGGGAGAGAAAGGCAATCATTAAAAGACATGTTTGCAAAGGTATCTTTCATAGTTCAATCTTAACAGAAAGCAACATTTTGACTTAAACTCCCTTTTAAAACAAACCTGATGATGCTATACGTTACACAGTGTCAAATGACCTTACTTTACTACACTTATATATACATCAGTTCTCCTGAACCCCCTTGAAAGTGCGTGCACAACTGCATAGCTAACAGTCAGAAGAATCCTGCAATGTAAGGCTAGAGGTACAGCCAAATTGACTCCCTTATTGTATTTGGAAACCCTGATTTCCAAATTAAAGCACTTTCAGGGTAACTAGAAAACATACTTTTTCCAACCCTGCAGCCTAAAAGTGGTGAAAGAATGAGGTAAACATACTGCATAGGCTATATATTTAAATCCAAATCCCCAGTGTTTTGGCTTAATTATGAAATTATTTAAAACTGAACAGAGAGAAAAATTAGTTATAAAAACCTGAAAACAAATCTAGGTTCACACTAACAGCAAATGAGACAATAAATCATTTAGAAAGGGTATTTCCTACTGCCCTTTTGTCTTCTTTTTTAAGTTAGCCAGACCAAAGCACAAGCTGAAAAGAGACTTGGTGCTTTTTCCATGGAGCTGTTCCTTCTAGAACACCTGCTCAAATTCAGCTTGTCTGCTTCAGTTAGTCTGAGCCAAGACTGGGCTCACACTGTCACAGCCCTCCAGTGAATACCAGCCTTTCAGGCCATGCTGCAACTTTTCTTGCCCCAGCCCAAGTCCTGGAGCTATGACCAAGCTTTACGACACGTGGCCTTTAGAATAGATACCAGTGCTTAACAAAGTGTCAGAGACCTCAATTAGCATTTTAAACCATTTGAAACCTAAATTATAATTAACAATAGTGACTTTTCTGATTCTCATATTTTTATTTAAAATGTGTCTTTGCAGGTTCACTTTTTTTAATATTCCCTTGCATCAGTGTTTAGTTTAGAAATCATTCCTGTCAGGCAATGCAGTTTTCTGAAAAGATAGTATCTTCCATCCTCACCACATTTTCAATAAACTCTGTAGAAGACATTTAATGATCAGACTAAGATAAAGTGCATATATTCCTTTCTGATACAGGCAACAAAACTGTGGACTTAAAAAAAAAACATACTGAAAACAGAAAACCACACCAAAAAAAACCCACAGTGGCCCTTCAGCACCCCACAATTAAGCTGCCCCACTGCATACTGCACAAAGAGACTTTTCTTCAAGTGTTTGTTAGCTTAAAAAAAAAAAAAGAAACTTAAAACATTTTTAAAAATGGTTCCTTTTCAATTAGACTCTGAGAATCACAAATTTACATAACTTTGAAAGCTACAGCTCCCTCAAGGCTGGCATACTGCCTTGACAACTTGTAAGTAGTTTGTATTTCACCCTTTGGATCCAGGTTTCAAGCTTGCAAAAGCTTTGGAGTTCTTAAGGGAATGTGAAATTTCATTGAGAAAAGAAATAAAATGATAGTCCCTTTCTGACTTCTTGGACTCAAAAATAACTACAATGGTAAAGTGAGGTTCAGGGCGCGTCAGAAAGTAGGTGCTTTGGACTTTGTCATCGTAGAAGTGAACAACCTTCTCCAAACTGTTGAGGTCAGAGGTTCTATCAGTCATAATCATGATCACATTGGGCCAGTGCATAACAGGCCTGTCACTGGGCAGAGACACCACTGCAGGATACTGATCCACTCCTTTGGGGGCTTCCCTGTATGAATGGGGGTGATGATAACCGTGTCCCTGAAAACTCTCTGATCCACGATTGTCAAAAATTAAGGAAACATTGACAGCATCATACTTCCGGATGAAGCTGGAAATTTTCCCAAAGTAATCAGGATTTGTTTTAGCAGTCAAAGTTTTCATTTCAGATGCTGTTGTCTGTCGACTAAGGGCCTCGTGAAAGTAAAAGCTAAATTTGGCAAGGAGAATGTTTTTGAGCTTCATCAGCCAGAGGAAGAGGTGCGGAGGTTGCACAGCCTTCTGAGACTGCCCTCCAAACAGGTGCTTTTTGGTCTCCCGCTGTTTCTCAAAAATTTGGCCCCAAGTCTGTAGCTTTGTGTGAGCACTGTGCAAGTTGACCAGGGATGGAAGGAACTTCCACTCTGAGATCTGAGCCTGAGCCTTTAAGAGGTGTGCAAGCACATCTACCTCCAGCTGGAAACTGCTTTCAAGAGGACTGAGGATTGGATGATGAAATCTAGAAAACATAACATTAGTCAAGACATGAGAACTGCTGTACACAATGGTGAAATCAACAGCTACTATTTGCCAGTTAACAGACAAAATATCAAACATAAAAGCAGAGCAAAGTGTAAACAAATAATAATATTCCTAATTTAAAGAACAGTTCTTTTTCCATAATTAGGGTAAATATTTTCATGAACAAACAGCGCTTCACATCTGACAAAAAAAAACACCTGTCAGACATTTCTCTGTCAAAGTAAGGGAGTTGTATTTCATCAGTTCAAGAACAATCACTGTTTATCTTAAGCCATGAACTACTATAACACCATTTCTTTTTAAATTCAGGTGATCTTGTTCCAATTTAAAATCTCTTCTGGCAGTAATACATGTCTTGATGGTTCTGGAATAGCAGTAAGACATTAAGTTAAATCAAGGGAATTATGTTATAAATCTGTTGTTCACATAAGGAAGCTATGAGGAAGTCAAGTTGAGCTTGGTTTTGCTTTTTTTTTTAGTAAGTCACAATAAAATTGCCAAGAAAAAATAGCCACTGGAACCATAATTAACTCTTTCTCTTCTCACTTTTTTTTCCCAGATATTTAGAAAAAATAATAAAGATGCAGTCTACCTCTTTTCCCATGATACTCAAATTATTTGCAAATTTATAACATCATCAATAATAACATACTTACTTGAAACCATGAAAAACTGTAATGTAAAATTTGTAACTTTAGAAAAAATGAGCCTTCAGCAAATACAGAAGTGGCCTTTTTAGTAATTGTGTTCCCTCATTGGCATTTAGGACTCTTTTAAGGGGTCTCTAATAAAGAACAATGAAAAGTTCAAAGACAAGACTTGAAGAGGTTTCCATTTAAGTAAAGACAGATTTATCCCCTCACTTCAGAAAAATATCTTGGGTCTTGTTATTGGTTTAAAACAATAAAGTTTATACAGAATTTTTCCAACTTCTAACAGCTCATCTTCAGACAAAACTAAAGCAATGTCATTATTTCCCTCAGCTTCCAGGACACAAGTAAAATCTGTTTTGGAAATAGCTGGTTCAAAATCAAAACAACTTCATTTTGTTGTGGACCAGAAGAGAGAATGAAAATTTCAGGCTTTTCATCCCCTCTCCCTTCACTGCTTTTTCTTTGACTTTCCCTCAAGTTCTTGTCAAAACATTAACTCCTTGGCTTGTGAAAAATGTCTGACCATTTTATCACTATCTGTAACCATGTCTTTTTTTTGGAAGCCACAATTTGTATCTTGCAAGGATTTGTTATTATGATGCAAGTCCAAATTGGGCTGGGAAGTCCAGAGCATATTTACATTTCTGTGAACAAATAAGAGTCAACTAAAAATAATTTTTAACAGTCAACATTAAATATCTCCAATGGTTTTGGTATTCACCAGAAAAAAAGTTTTGCTACTGTGTATTTTACGAGGTGACAAAAAATATTATGCAACATTATTTGTTGCAGATAGTCCCATCAAATGGCATGCAGAACAGTGGTTTAAACACATTTGCAGTTAGACCAAGAAAGTTTGCTTCAATCTTAAAAGCAATTTAAAAATCTTTACTAAGGCAGCACTGCCTTAGCAAAGTCTCCTAGATTAACATTCTGACATACAACTTCCCGCTTTTACTTTGCTTCACAGCTTTCTGAATGCAGCACTCTCCAGCAGGATTTGCTAAACTGTTTTAATCCAAAAATACACACCTTAGCCACAGCTGAGAAGCTTGATATGGTTGCAGAGTAAACACACAAGTCATGTACTACGTATATCTGCTGTAATGGAGTTTTATAATGTAGAAGAATCCAAGTGAGCTCAGTACCATGTAAAACAGATAAGTTCTTACAATATTTCATAAGCCAGAGTGTTAAAACTTAAAAACACATTGGAAAATTGATTTTTTCCTCCTAACCATTCTTGAAAGCAGAGGGATGGTAGTTTTGTTTTGCAGACTGTGAAGAAGCCACATTTTCTTTTTATTTCCTTCCACAGATCACACATTCATGCACCTATTACACAATGCTGACTAGATAAAAAACATTAAACACTTAAAAATAATTATATCAAAATAGGTGTTATAGTTACTTATTCATTTTATACTAAGCTTTTAAAGGAACCTGCTTCTGACGCTGCTTTAATTATTTAAGATCCCACCCAAACCAACAGTTAAAAATTTCAGGAACAGTTACTTCTCCAGATGTATTCTAGAGAAAAATGGAAAGGAAAATGTCTAGTATTGGCCATGTACAAGTCAGCAATAAATAGTAATAAAATAGTAACAAAATAGCTTTAAACTGTTCAAGAATTAATCACATTTCAGATACAAACAATATGTCTTGTTAACAGTCAATTCTGCTGTTCCTTTACCAGCAAGCAGGGATTTCCTCTACATTATCTGACCAGCTATTTTCACACATAAAGGAAAGAAACCAAGGCCAGAACCTACCTAAAAAACACACATCCTGTCTGGCCTTAGCACAGCTGGCTGAAATAATGGCACACATCCTCAACTACAAGTGAGGAATATACTGACAGAGGGAAGAGGCTGTGCAAGGATGAGTTTATTTGATCTTTCACCTGTAAAGCAGAAATGCCTTGCAGCCAGTACGTATCAACATAACACATCCCAGAAACTGATCTGAGACATGAAGAAACCAAAAGGAAGGACTAAAGGAATATATCATTATATCCACTTTTTGAGAAATATTCTGTAGGTCACTGGGGAGGAGCACACTGCAGCTACTGAATTAGCTCTGACAGCATCTTAGATTGTCTCCATCTTAAAGACTGCTTGTTAACTCAAAGCATGATTATCGTATTTTTTCCAGGGAGAAATTACTTATTTTTTAAAAGATGTTATAATACATATAGTTATATATAATATATATTATAAAAACATATTATATAACATACAATGCCTTAGAAGTACAAATGTATCAGTGAAATTTATTTAAATAGCATAGCAAAACACTTCGTATGCAAGTATAGTCTCCAATCACCTCATCAAAGTATGAATTTCGGTCTTCAGATTTTTAACAGCGCTGTTGATTCAGCACATGCTCAGAACAGATGGCAGTGGTTAGTGTACAACATAAATCAGCTTCTCAAAAAAAAAAAACCCCAAACAAAAAAATGCCAACAATAAAAACACCCAAACCCTTAAACGTACTTCCCTTCACTCCTTAATGTTTATCACACCAAGAAAAATATGTCTAAGTTTTGGGTTTTTATTGGACTAACAGCCCTGATATTTTAAGTGGTCACAAGCCAAGAATTGCAAAACATGACTAGTAAGATCATATAGACTAGTTTTGATTTTCAGGTTGCAAAGTTATGTAGCAATTTGCCAAAGTTATCCCTAAAAAAAATAAGGGAATCAGCTGCAGTGCTTCAGTTTGGAATATGAGAAAGCAGCACTGAATTATTTTGATTTTTCCTAGGTGAATACTTTAAAAATCATAACTGAAAAATGTAAGACCAACGAATATTCTCCCCAGGTATCTTCTTAGACCCTATTTCACAAACAAAGATTTTTAAAAATTCAACCACACCTGACAATTAATTTCCTACAATGGCTACCTTTTTTGGTTTAAAATGAAGAGGTAGAATTTGAATGTGTTGACAAACATTTAAAAATTCTCTTTTAAACTGCCATCACTTTCAAGGCATAGTTAGATGCGAAATACCCATCCTACCCTCATTTAGGAACATCGTGGGATTTTTGTAACAGGAACTATCAAATCTTAACTTCAAGAAACCATACTGGCAGGGACCAAAGGCTCAGAGGTGCTTCTCCTACTGGGTCCAAGCCCTCCCGAGAGTAGTGGTAACAGATCACCATAAAGCCCTCCCAGGTAGGCCAGATAGTTGTGATGTAGCTTTTAGATATAAGCAGACGTATATTCTAGCCTAAAAAGTAAAACTGTCACACAAGTATTTGCTTTACTTATGTCACTTTTACTGAAGTCCCCATGAAATTAAGGCTTGTTTCTGCTCCCCTGCCAATGAAAAAGTGCAAGAAGACTTGCATCTTATAAAAGGAAGATCACTCTTCCTCTCTCCTGAAAATGAACATGCTGAGCATTAATTAAGGCATAGGGAGGAAGGCTCCTAGTACACCATGAGCAGACTCCCTTTGTTATTTTTCTTCTTTTGAAGAAACTTCATGCATCTGATGCTGCTGGCCAACACAGACTTCACACATGAATTCGTGAAGGGACTGCGCTGTTCAGCAGTCAAAGGACAGCAGAGTCCTTAGGTTTGCTTTGAACTTCAACATCAGGCATTACAGATCACGTGTCTGAGTACATACTGCCAGCAAAGAAGCACTGACCTTGAACTGTATTTCTTTAAGATGGATTCCAAAATGTTTACCAGTTCCTCAGAGTTAATGAACTTTTGGGTGCTGAGCGTGTACATTTTTTCATAGAAGTCAGCAATTTCCATCCGAGCCTGAACAAAAAAACAGAGCTGTTCAGACAGGTGAGAAAGCAGCTCTTCCAAGTGAGGAGCTGTTCCTCCTAGTGCATTGTGACCCGTCGCCACCACCTTCTTCAGCTCATTATGCAGAGATGTGTAGATGGTTCGGATGGAGTCCTTTCGGCTGAAGAATGACTGACCACCTGTTCAGATAAATATGGAGGTATTACCAAAATCCAGGGACAGCAAAGATAGACAGCAATACTGGAAAATTCTTGTACTTGTGATTATATATCTAGTTGTTTGTAAGTATTGTTTAATTACAGTACTTCTTTTAACAAAGAAACAAAAGTCAGTGTTTTATTCTGCAAGTAACTGAATTACAGAGCATATGCTCAGAAGAACTTTATGTAATTTCATGCAAGCTACACTTGTCCCACTTCATGTCTCAGCAAAAACAAAACTCCTTCGCAGCTGCCTCAGTTACGACGCGGCTTCTAAGAAACCCAAGGTTCAGTTAAATTTACTACTATGATACATGACCTGGAAATACTGTTACCTATGGAAGTCAGTAGAATTAAGTTATCATGACTTGACTGACCAAATTTTAATAGCCTCCACTCCTATTAATAACTCTAGATCTTTTCCAGAGAATTCCCTTAATGATCCCTCTTCAATTGTGAAGCACTCAAATTCACAAAGCAACCTTTAAATGGGAACCATGTGACATCTGTGCGTACAAATCAAATGTTTCTAGTCCCTATACAATCTCAATATAAACCAGAATTCAAAGGGAAAACAATCACACTTTATCCCAGTGAGACCACAGTGCAAATTAATCCATAACTAAAACTTGAAGGGCGGGAGGGAGAACAAGAAGTCATCTGTGCTCCTTTCTACCTGCTCAACACTATGAGGAATTTAAAAAAGAAAAGAAGACAGGAGTAAAGGGTCAAAGATATTTAACTTTGACATTACGGAAAGACTGTACAAATGTACTAGCCTTATTTCACAGTTTCTATTTACAGAAGACCTAATGTGCCACTGTGGCACTTAACAGCTGCAGCAGAGCAAAGACCACAGGGATTGAGTCTGAATCTTTTAAAGATTCCAAATTTAGGTTCCACTTTGAAACCGCTTATAATTTTTGTAATGGTGGATAGCTCTTTCCACATTCCTTTTACACATACAATGTTCAAAGGTGACCATTGACATTTGAGGTAGAAAGGTAGAGAACTGGCTATCATAGTGAAACAGTTCCCATTGTAAGACATGAGTAGCCCCCCGGACACAGGCAGGAGAAAGAATCATCTATTGCAGTTGTTGATAAAGTAAATAAATAAACAAAACTTTGCCCTTTCTGTTATCACCTTTATCCTTTCTGCGAGCACCAAATTCACTCTTTAAAGTCAGCCTTATAGACAGAGTTTTGGCTGTAAAGATCTTCTTATAAATAGTTCCAAGTCACCACTTAAAAAACAAAGCCGAATTGTCTTGATGGTTTAATGAGCTATGCATCAGACTCATATCCTTTGATCCATTTTCCATGCTCATCTGCAGTTCAAAAAGAAAATAAGCAGCTTTGCCCAAAGGGTAACGTCATGAAAGCTTATCCTGTGCCAGTTTGGGATTTTTCTATTCACGTACTGACAAAACACGAAGCAGCTGAGATCGTGGCCAAAGCTTCCTGAGATACTGCAGTATCTGCATGGGTAACAACTTCTAGGACGCTATCTCCAGCCCCGAGTACTTACATACATACACCTCTAATATAAGGTGAAAAAGCTTTAACGCTTTGGTCACCCCAGTAAGGTCATCTTTTGCTCTAAGCCAGAGCATCTCAACACAGAAACACCGCTGGCTAAGTCCGGGAGGGGCGGGTAGGTACCCTGCCCGCCAATGAAGAGATGCATCGACTGGCACAACAGCCAGTGTGCCACCCGCACGGCACCCGTCCTCTCGTTCATTTTTTAAGGGGAACACACATGGCACAGCCGATTTCTCAGCGGGCCCACGGACACTTACTAACCCAGCACTTGTCTTTCAGACGCATACGCACGCACCCGCCCAGGCAGGGCCCCCAGGGACCTCGAGCACGCAGCACTGTGCAAACAGCGGCTGCCAGGTGACCTCCCAGCCGCCCGCTCCGCACCCGCGGAGCCCAGCGCAGGGCAGGCCCCCAGCCTGAGGCCGGCGCGGCGCGGGCTGGGAGAGCCGGTCCCTCCCTCCCCGGAGCGGTACCTAGCTTCTGTCCCAGGAAGGTCATGCTGTGATAGGCCTTCTCGGCCGCCGCCAGGTGCGCCAGCCCGGCCAGCAGCGCCAGCCAGCTGGATCCCGCGCTCTTGTTGGCCTCCCGCTCCTTCTCCACATTGTCCTTGGCCTTGTCGTAGGAGAAGATGCCTAGGTGGGAGAAGAAGGTCTCCAGCACGGCCTGCTCCACCGGCACCGGCGCTCCCAGCGGGATCGACTCCCCCATCCCGCCCGGCGCC